>LPNX010226986.1:443583-661292 GCA_001517045.1 Pseudotsuga menziesii | reverse complement strand
TATTAGTTTAGACATTGTATATATTTATTTTATGTTACTAATCTATTTGTTGTTTTTTTTTACATTCGAACTCTTCCTTATGATCCCACTGATCTAAGGCTGGTGTTTTTGCATGTAAAAGGGGAGAAATCACCGTTACAGTTTTGGTGACTCCACTGGTCGATCCTCTTGGATCCTTGTTTTTGTAGGTTATATATAAGTTTGTATTTAGTTTCTGGCTTCATTCGTCATTGATCAGTCCCCCTCGTGGCCGATCTCAACCTTCACTGCGTCAATTCCTACTCCCCCAGCCCCTGTCGGCTTTGTTTCTTTTTTTTTTTGGTTCAATGCCAGTCGCACTTATTGAGCCACAAGTTGTGACATAGTTGTTCCTTTCCACCCTATAAGAATGAACTAGGTTGCAACCTTAGCCCTGATACATGCGACCTAGCTCAAACAGCCCGATTGCGCCTATCCCAGCTAACGGAGTGACCCGAGTCACCCATGTGACCTTGTTTTGAGCGACTCAGTCACGTCTAATCCTTTGTTAGGAGCGAATTGGTTGTTTTTTGTCCATATCACCTCTGCCTCTCTGTTCTTTGTGAACCATATCTCGTATGTTCCTCTGATATGTGTGACTATCAATTTACAGTTTGTTTTCCATGCCTATTTCAGACCCCTTTCTGTCCCAAACTATTGTCCAAACCTGTTTTTCTTTTCAGACCTACTCTATTACAGCCCCTTTCTTATTTCCTACAAAAATTTCATTTTTACTCATTTGTTTCAATATTGGAAGGAAATTTTTTACATACAGATGCACACACATTCACACCATTAAGTGAACACACTCGGTTCATGACCTCGAGCAGAGCCTTAAAAGGAATTAATTAACTTAATAACATTTGATTGGGGTATAAATCCCATCTGCTTAACTATGGGAAGTACTTGGGCATAGCCCTAAAACTCATTGTGAGGATTACCATAGGAACGCCAAAGTAGTTGGCCATTGAGAGGACTTGCTAAGCAAAAAGGGAAACGACCCCTACCGAATTGACTAGTTCCCACTCATGAGGAAAGCCAATAGATTTTGTTTGTGGAAAAGTGGTTATAATTTTTACCATATCTGTGGAGTGAGGGGTACTACCCCAATACGCAATTCGTCAGACAACATTGGTAGCTGAGTGACTCCTTTTGAACCATTAGGAAGTCGATTAAACCTGGGGTCCATATTCATTTCCCATCACTACAATATGTCATCATTGTTCCACCATGTTATTCATATCAGCTTAGGGGGAACACTCCTCAGTTTGGTTCTTTGAACTGCCACCGTCGAAGACATATTCGACGTCACCCACCACCTTCAGAGCCACACATGGCCTTTGAGTTCAATTCAGATTCCTAGAAATCCCAACCCACTTTTTTCACTGCCCCATTTATCCCTATGACTGGTGCACATCTAGATCTGTTCCACAAAGTGATAGTTAGCGGTAGACCTATATCCTTTCCACCCATCATCATGGGTATCCTTTCTAGTGGGCCCATCACCACTACACACACAACTACTAGTATGCTACCCACTAGTGGCAGACCCACACCAACTACCCTGGTTACTACCATACCAACTTTTATACCTGGGGGCAGTGGCCCTTCCACATCCATTTCGACTATTCATTCTATGGGAAGTTAACCTCACTAGCCCTTAGTCATACACGAGAGCTACGTTCCCACAGCCACCAACACCATTGTTGGTCCTTCTCGATCCAACCTCGGCTCTACCCTACCTTTCATGGATATTCTTAACTTTCCAGATTTAGTAAGGTCAACAAATTACCCCTTTAGTCATCAACCACAGTGGCCTCCCATGCCTACAAAAATTCCCTCAGACACCCCAAATTTTGAGGGAAAGGTAGGTGAGGACCCTCAGAACCACATTGTGTCTTTCCACTTGTGGTGTTCATCTAACAACATTGTGGATGACTCAATTAGATTAAGGTTGTTCCAGTGAACACTTATGGGTGCTGCGATCAAATGGTACATCGAGCTACCTCATGCCACTTACCCTGATTTCTCCTCACTTGCCTCAATTTTCCTTCAATAATTTCATCTACCCATCCAATATGATGAGGGATTGGAGATCCTTTCATCCTGTAGCCAAAATGAAACTACCCACATCACAGATCATATCCATGAGTGGTGATGTCGACATAGCTTGTGCAAGATCCAATTGGATGATAGGATCTTCCTTGGCTAGTTTTTGAAAACCTTACTCCCACCCATTTCCATGGACATCGCATTTGAGTGACTCCAAACTAAGGAGGACGCCAACCTAAAGGCTATTCAATTTGACTTGATCTACTCCTAGTCCGGGTACTTATATACCATCATACCTGATTCTCCTTGAGCTAGCATCTCTCGCCATGACATGTCGGGGGCATCCCACGCTATTGATGGAGTCATCATCTCTATCAAACAACACCCTAAATTCTACGCGACTTCTCCCATGATGCTACAACATCTAGCTAGCATCGATCATGTTTCCCAACCCAGTTATGCCCTCAATTACTCATGTATGATGGCTCAGTCTAGATCCACCCACTCCTATGCACCTCCCACACTAACTCATCATGTCCATGGACCGACTTGTTTGGTACAATCATGTTCTCTCCAAGAGGTTGGGTTTTCAGCCCATCCATGCCCCCCGGTCTATTATGCACCACCTTTGCAACCCACTCTGGCTCTGGCCCCGACTCCTCCATATTCTACAGGATAGGTTTATGCTCAACAAAAACTTCCTAACCAACCTGCCCCCAAATAACCAACAAGGGAAGGGAAAGAATAAGCGAGGAAAAAACCAAGGCAATAATCAACCACAAGGAGGCAACCAACAGGATAACCCTCCAAACAATAACAATCTTGAACCTCCTGCACATAATCCCCAAAGTCCCAATATGCTTGGGAAGAAACAACAGTTATGGACCAACAATCTGTGTGCTATTTCAAACACCTATGGTCATTACACTCATTTGTGTCCTCACATGGCTCACGTTCAACAGTTTCTCCAGAATGACACTGAATGTGATCCAAACATGACTGCTCTATCTCAGCGAAACCTTGCACCACTAGGTCCTCCGCCCATGCTGCTCCAAAACCCCCTACCACACCAACGGATTGTTTCAACCCAACCCTTTGCCCCACTTGCTCACGCAACTTATGCTACAGCCCTAGCTGCTGAGGGTGTTTTCCATCACCTCATGACATTATCATCTGAATTCAACCTTTAGAATTGACACAACCACTATGGTTCCACCAAAGAAACCGCTGACCAATCAACGACATCTAACTCTACCAATGCTGACATGTATCTACACTTACCAAGACCCCTCGCAGATGGGGCATCCTGTTATAGATAATTTTACCACACATGGTTGATCACATATTTATGGCCTTCCCTATCCCTCTACAGACTCTTTAGACCCCATGGACTTATACTATCATTTGATGTTCCAAGATCATTCCTAAAAAACCCTTGTTTATTGTTGTACGTGACTTTTAAACCCATACTCACGTGTACACATGACTTTTGACCTCAAACCCGCATACATTAGGATGTGTGCATAATTCTAACATTTTTGGATTTTTCCCCATATGAGTCTGAATAAATTGACTCTTGGCCTTCCAAATTCCTTGAGAATGCTCAGATTCGACCCTCCATTACCCTTTTGCAGTGCTATATAAGGAACCCATTGGATACATTGAAGAGGAGGAATTGAAGAGAAAAGAAACTATAGTCCATTGTTGCCTCATTTTTCTTATACTTGAGTCTGTTGGTTGTGGAGCTTTATCTTCCAGATCCAGAGATATTATTTAGTTGTATTTGTACCCCAGGTGTACTATACATGCATTCCCCTTGCTTTGGGGTTCAGGATGTTTGTTGGCCAACAGTTTTTCGGACACATGGTATTGGGTTAACTGCAGTATTTTACCAAGGTATTTCCCCTATAAAAGAAAAACATTGTAATACCGCTATGTAGGGTATTGTATTGTATTGTATTGTAAAGAATCTATGTGATTGTTTGAGAGAGATTATGAGAGGTCGAAGAGGAAGTGCAATGGTATTGCTGCAGGTTGTATTCCTTCATCATTCTGGATGGTAATAAAAGGACCGGCAATTTCTGTGTATATGTAACCCATCATTTGGGTGAACCATGTTATATATGTGTCTCTTTGTAATGTGTTTAATGTGTTTTACATCTTGCTTAATGATTTAAATGTATATATGTTATTTCTCTGTGGTCCTGTTTTCTAACAGAGTTTGTATCCCTTTGTCTCTTTGGAGCACTTTATGTTCTTCCCAAGCATGCCTTTGTTTTGTGATATTTCTATTGAGAGATGGAGGATTGAGGTGGTGGAGGCCCAGGTGGAGGACTTGGTTTCTTCGGTTATTAGATGTGCCAACAGCGGTTGTCACTATTGTAATCTCTGATTTTATTAATAGAAATATATTTTCCTGTCCAAGTAATGTGCATTTGAATATGAATATTGTACCCATGGATGAATTTAATTGCTTATATGTCATTGTTGAATATATATGCTAGAGTAGGTATAACACATTATTATAGAGCATGATTGTCTTGTTTGTTGTTGTTGAGAGTGAATTGCTAATGCAAGTATGAATTAAAAAGCTCAATGGGGATCTACTTCAATCGTCCAAAACAAGGTACGATTTAATATCCCTTAGTGTTAGATGTTTGGTTTCTCTTGCATATTGGGGAAAGATTGATTTCTGGTGTCAAGCTGTCTTTTGTGGTCACCCCCAAGCCATAGGAAGTTTCTCTCCATAACAGAATTTGCGACTCCTCTAGGGAGAGTTCTGAGTTGTTTTTATTTTGGGTTTTGGTATTCAATGTACTTGAATTGCTCTTGATTTATTTGTTTCAGTGTCAGGTTTGGGGGCATGTTTTCCCAATAGGGTCATGAAGAAGTAAATTTGTTCTTGGTCTGTTTGTTTTCCCTATTTTTCTGCCTATTTCTTCCTGTACGTAGGTTTTGCATTCACGGTTGTGTATACACGTGGGTTTTCCCTAAACAGTCACGTATGTACGCTCATTTACTGAGAACAATTGTGCATGCTTTAATTTTGAGCCTTTGTTGGAGGGTTAAGTGTTGCTGGGTGAGTCCAAATGATTTTTAAGTCTTCTTGGATGCTTCTGGTGTCTATATACACCCTCTTTTTCTAACCAAAGACTTCTTTTAGTTTATTTTTCAGGCTTTGTTCTTGTCATCCATTTATCCATTTTTTGTTTTGAGATTAGTGCATTAGCTCTCTTTTACCTTGGTGCCTTTCTTGGCTGGTGTTTGTAAGTGGTTGCAGGTTCTGTGGGTTAAAGAGTCATTTATTGCTTTCATATCTCATTTATTGAAAAAAATACAAAAATATTTTTGTGTTTCATACTTATGCATTTCTTGCATTTTGCATTGGCACGGTACTTGCATTAGGTTTTCTTACTGTTATTATAGTTAGATTTTCATATAGGAATTATTGCACTTACATTTGAAGGAAAAATCTTGCACCTCATGTAGTGGCATACCATGTTCTTTATTCTACACATTGCAATTGGCATTGCTTGTTAGGTGTGCATATTTACTTCACTGCTGAGTCATAACTTCATTGGTTGCACGACCATTTCCCTTTGAGTAATCACAACCAACTAAAATCAACACTTAATAAAATGAATTACACTCTTTTTTTTTATAGGGTGCATCCATAAGAATATGTTTTAGGATCTTGGAATAGTTCATTGTGAGTTTCTTCTCTAAGACCACTAAACAAAACAAGTAGGTGTCTGTCTAGGTGAGAGTGTGAAACCCTTGGTATAATTAGTGTTTCTCAGGATGCTCCTCTTACATGGGATTTAAGCACAAGGCAGTGCACACAATTGTGATTGGGATGACCCTTGGTGACTTTCTGTGAGCACCAGAGATATTTCCAGGATTGTATTTGTATCTGGGGAACTTTGAGGTATGCACCCTTGGGGTACTGGTTTGTGCTTCTAGGCTTCGGGCTTTGTTACCCTACCCATACGGTCGATCCCACCTATGACTTTCCTCTTGAGCATTGGTTATATTTATGTGACCTTAGTTTCCTTACCTAGGTTATCGAGGGGGTATTTGCAAAGGTTATTCTGCATGTGTCTTGGCTAGGTAGGGTTCAAACAACACAGTCGTTATATGCGTTGAATCCAAGGGACACTATAATTGGTTATGAACTTCTGCTTGTTTTGTATGGGAGTCTAAAGCCTCTCCTAAGAGATATATACCTTTCTTCATTCGGGAGCTCACTTATTCTACCCTTGGTTTTCTTTTTATTTGGATTTAGATTATCTTAGGTGTATGCTTTGTGCATGCTATATTTCTTAGGGTTGTGTATCTATATTGAGTTTTATATTTTTTTTTAAGTCATTGTGGATATGGGTGTGGCACATCATTGTTCTTGTCTTTTAGTAGGGATTTCTCCTTCTATGTTTTCTCCTCCTTTGGGAGAGAGAAATAGACATTTCAGGCGGACTTATTCTCAATTTGATTCACACACCATGGGTGATAATGAGTATGAGATCCCAGAGATACCTAATATTCCACCACATGTATGGGAGGTTAAACTTTCTAGCACATATGGGACTCCGGTAGGGTATGGTCTTCATTCGACTGGACCATCACATGAATATCTTTGACAATCCATAGATTCCATGAAACCTAATCACCGATATTGGATTATGGGTGCTGAGACTCACCACACACCCACTAGAACTAGTACTATTAGGTATGGCATGCTTGATGTTCCTGAAACTGGTCCGACACCCCATGTCCAGCTGAGTGTTGACCCTGGTGCTGCACCAAGGGACACTTCCATCCCTTTCCATGCAGAGAGGTTTGGTAGCACTAGTCACATTACACCTTCCATCCCTTTGGTGGAGGTTCCTTCACACACACATCCTAGGCCTAGCACTAGTGTTCCCATTCGGGGACTAGAACCTAGACATGTGAATATTGTGGGTACAAATTATATTCCTTCACATGTTCCATCTTCTTCAACACCAATCCATTCAAATTCATTTTGGACCATGCATCCTCTTCCTAAATCTAGTGGGCCTTCTGGACAAAGTTCTGCTACTACCCATGTTTGTTCTACTTCTTCTAACACCGTAGTGTCATAGGGCCATGTGCCTCATGTGCCAGTGGGACATATATCTTCCCATGGACCATCTTATGGACCATCCCATGGACCATATCATGGTCTAGTTTATGGAACCTCTTATGGACCTTCTTACGGGCCATCTTAAGCACAAACATTCACACCTTATGGGTTTGGGTATCAACCCACGTATCAGTCACCTAATTATGGATTTGTAGCACCCCAGCCTCATGGTACTTCAAATTACAATCCTTACATGAAACCCTATATGGGTCAAATGGGAGGAGGTTACTATCCCACTAGCCAAGGCCATGGTGTATATAGCAATCAACCTTATGCAAGCCAGTCCTATTAGGGAGCATGGAACCAACTGGCTCAATCTAGGCTCCCTTTCCTTGCAATTTTGAATCTACCTGATTTGTCAAGATTGAAAAATGATCCTGTATCTCATAACTCGGCATGGCCGCTGGTTCCTACCAAACTTCCTTCAGAAATTCCAAAATTCGAAGGTAAGTCTGGTGCAGATCCTGGTGAGCATGTCACGAACTTCCATCTTTGGTGTTCTTCGAACTCCTTGAATGATGATTCTATTCTTTTGAGACTATTTCAATGCACCCTCATGGTCCTAATATGAAATGGTATATAGAGTTACGTGGGGGAACATATTATCCATTGAATGACCTTGGTATGACTTTTATTAACCACTTCCAGCTACCCATGCATTACGAGGTCGGTACTGAAATCTTGTCGACATTTTGGCAAGACAAAGCCACCCACATTTTGGATCACATTCAAGAGTGGCGTAGATAGAAGAGGATGATTAAATCCTTTAGACCACCAGAGTTTCTTCTATATTGGTTCCTCAAGTCGGTTTTACCCTATATCACGAAGGATGTTTCCACATCCAAAGTGCAAAATGATGACCAAGCTATTTTTAGGGCCCAAAAGTTAGAATTGATTTTTCTTAGTCTGGGATACTTTATGAGATCATACCAAATGCTCCATGTTCCAATTTTTACGCCAAGTTTAAACCTGGCCCACATGCCAATGGTATTGTTGGCTCCGCAAGTACCAAACCTCAAGATTCGGTTACGAAACAAGTGAGCCATTTATTGCTTAACCAGTCTGCATCGGGACATGATACGGCTTTGTCTCTTCCTACCCATTCAGTATATGTACTTTTAGTGCAATCCTAGAACATGAAAGGTAATGAGAAACCTGGAAGGAATAAAAAGAAAGGAAAAAATAATAAAAAGGGTGGGAATAAAAATGATAATGAGACTAATGAAAAGAACACAAATAATGCTGGGGGGGATAAGAAGCCTAAGAGGAGGTTAAAATTTATGTACAAGTTGTGTAGGGATGATCACCTCACTCACTTGTGCCCTTGAAGGGAAGATGCCTCAAATTTCATATCATGGGGCCTAGCTGTGCTTACAAACCCTTTACCGAATAATCAAAATATGAACTCGAGCACCATGGAACCTGGTAGCGTGTCTAGTGGAACTCAAAATCCATTGGATGCCGCTAGTGGACATAGTTGCATCAACATGGCGAAAGCTACTAGTGTTGTGACACATGCGAAAGACTATGGTACGTCACAGCCGGACCTTGGGAAAGAACTTGCTCCACCTGAGATCCCTTTGCGAATTGAAAAGCCAATGGATAAGATTGAAGTTATGCCTTGCATTCCTAAGGGAGTATTGAAGTGTTGGAGGCACAATCCTAATTCTTGAGCTTCTCGGAACTATTCAATTGTCGAGGATTTGGGCAATATTCCTTGTACGATGTCTACATTAGAAGTGATTCAGACTTGTTTTTCGCAAAGAAAGGCCTTGTTGTCAGCTCTTGGGGTGGGTGATGATAGCTCTTCTTCCATGATAAAATTTGAAATTCATGGAATCCAACCTCACTTTCCTTACTATGTGTCTCTTCTGATTCACATAGAGTGTCTTAAACACACCATCAAATGAACTGTGATTGATGAAGGCATTGTCGCTTCCGTGATGGCTTTGGCCTGTTGGAAGGGCTTAGGTTCTCCCACATTGTCTAAGTATGCAAACATGTTGACTGATTTTGATGTAAGATCATTTTGGCCACATGGTATGCTTCCTTCCCTAGAGGTCCAGTTGGGAGGGAAACTGTTGTGATTGAGGTTGAGGTGGTTGATGCGCCCCTTGACTACAATCTTTTACTGGGTAGGAACTGGATGTACAATATGCAAGCTGTAGTGTATTCCCTATTCTAAGAGGTTTGTTTTCCTTTGGATGGGAAGATATTTACTATTTATAAAAAATATTTCCAGAATTCGTGTGCAAAAGCATCATCAGGAGCTTCTATCCTGATTATCAATCATTCTCAGCTGACAACTGAGAATGTGGGTGTGGGCATGTATCCTTCTCTCGTGGGAACCTTTCATTGTCTTGCGCCCTTTCTTATGATTGGTTCTAGTCCTGGTAGGGATTTAAACTCATTGAATTCGGTCTCTTTCCAGACCTCTCATATGGAGGATCCTTGGATTCTTCCTTCACCAAGTAATTCGACTGATAATTCTATACCTATCGAGATAGACGTGTCATTTCCTACAACATTGGTGGCGTATCAAGATAATATTGATCATGTTGTAGAGCCTAGTCCGTCCTCTTCGCAGAAAGAGGTGGAGGACCCTTATGTGTTTCCTGCTTGGGCAGTAGAGTCATCTAACTCTCAAGACTGCCTTGATGATTTTTTTTCATTGGATGAATCTATTCTTGAGGCTATGTCTAGGATAGAACAACATTGGGGAGAGTTTCACCATAGATTGTATTTCCTTCCTAAGATTGATTGTTTAGAGTGTGATGACTTTAGGATGATTCTAAGCAATAAATTTGGTAGCCCCGTCGTCCCATTAAGCTCTCCTAGTCATATTGCTGAAGGGAACATGGCTAAAATGTCACCTATGATACCTATCAATATTTCTCGTGTTCCTGGTAAGATTGAGAACATTTACATTAGGGAGGATTGTTCCCCCGATGAGATTAAAGAGTACACCAATCTTTTTAAGGAATTTTATGATGTTTTTGCTTGGTCGTACGAGGAAATGTTGGGAATAGACCCTCACATTGTTGAACATGAAATCAAAACCTATCCAGATGCTAAACCGGTTCGATAACGTTTACGTGTCGTGAATCCTAGGAAAGCACCCGCTATTAAAGTAGAGATAGAGAAACTGCTAAAATATGGTTTTATCTATCTCATTTCCTTAACAAAGTGGGTTTCAATTCCTGTTCCAGTGGATAAGAAGTAGGGAGCAATTCGAATATTCAATGATTTTCATGATTTAAATCAATCCTGTCCTAAAGACAATTTCCCTACACCATTTATTGATCAAATTTTGGATGAGTGTGCGGGAAGTGAGCAAGTTTCTCTTCGTAACACATCCAAAGCCCCATGGTTTCCTATGTGTCGTTTCACAAACAATGCTACTGTTAGAGCTTCCCTCAACTACAGCATAGTTGATGACTTGGCCCAATCTCCTACAACCATGTCCACTTTGGAAGTTCTTAAAAATTTCTCAACATAGTGTAAAGAGTTAATGTTTGTGCTAGATTTCGTTGATCCCTCTGATTCCAGGTTGATCACCTTTGACTTGGATCAAGGAGAACCTAGGATGTTGTCTACCATCACCTTCCAGGTTCTGATCTTAATACGGAATTTGGTCATACATCAATGCATTATTGATGAAGGGGCATCCACTTGTGTTATGTCAACTACCATTTGGCAGAAACTCTGGTCCCCTACCCTTCAACCTTCTACCACCACTCTCCATGCTGATGATGGTCGCTCCACTCAGCCATAGGGGATTCTCATGAATGTTCTTGTTGAGATAGCTGGTAAAATAGTGTTGATTGACATTGAGGCTATCAATCCCCAACTTGAATATAACCTCCTCCTAGGATGTAGCTACATGTATGCCATGTGAGTCGTGTCCTCTACCATCTTTCGACTACTGATGTTCCCTCATGATGGGAAAATCATGACTGTCGACCAGTTAACATACTACGATCCTAAGGGGACAGCCACACTAGAACAAGTCCTTCTGACTATTATTTGCACCATCGACAGTGTGTCCATTCCATCCTTTTCTACTATTGGCCCGGGCCTATTTTCCAACACTCCTATGACAGAGACCTTTTTGTCCTTACCACCTCCACCTATGCTAACTAAAGTATCATATCTGTGTACTATCACATCTAGTTCCTTCTCGACCACATGGAAACATCATTCACAACCCCAACCACATTCCTATGGGAACTATTGAGGTTCATTCCTGATACACACTATTCCCTTCCTTTTTCCATCATCTGGCATCATGAGCAAGCCTATTATGGCTACTCTCAAGATTCCTTATTTCACATGGGGAATTCCTGTGTGGTACCTTGATTCACCCACTCAACCCCCGGTTCCCTAGGTTGTGTTGAATCTCGTACAATCCATTGAGACATTGTCACGCCTACCTCCTAGTCCATCAAATAATAATCCTCTATCCACACCTTCCTTTCCTCGTCCAAAGAAAGATGGGGGCAAGGACACCAAAGAAATGACTGAACCTTCTTCGACTCCCCCTTGCACATTGTGCGATATCCAAGGTCATGCGACATAAAAATTTTGAAATTTTCCTATCCTTCGCACCCACATGGATGCTATAGATACATATGATGGCACTCTAGTAGTCGCTATCCTAGATCCACTGATGGTCAAGAAAAAGTCATTGCGAACCTGTTGCTCCTGCAACTTTTCTCCCCAAATCTCTTAAATTTTGGGCCCCTCCTCATAACTGAATATCGCTTCAGGTTGTTTCATCCTTGATGTTTATTAGGCCATGCTTTAAGTCTGGATGTTTTGAACAATTTACATACATCCAGCTCCCAGAATTTGTTTGTGCCTGAATTTTTTGCAGCGGGTCGCATAGTTGGGTTGAGTTTTTCCAGTTGTCTTTGATAGGCCATCGTTTTGAAAATGAAATGGTCCTTGACTGTTGTTGATTTTTAAAGGCTTTCGAACCCTTAATTTTTCTGTCAAATCGATTTCTTTTGTTCCTTTTCCCTCCGCCGTTGCGGCTCCCAAAGCGGTTTAGCATCCAAAGTCCAAATCGCTCCGACATCCAATTCGTATTTGTCTTCAATCGCTTGCCCGCATATTTTACCCTTCCGCCATTGCGGCTGGGAAAGCTATTGAGCTTCTGATTTGAGTGTCTTCCGACATCCGATTAAGCCCTCTCGCGCCCATTTTTTGCATCATTTTAGCGCTTGTCTTTCCGCCGTTACGGCTGGGAAGTCCATTTGGCATCCGACGTCAAAGTCACCCGATCTCTGATGGAGTTTTCCCACCCACAGCTTGCAATATCGCCTCTTAGTATTCTTTTTCTTTCGACTTCCGCCGTGGCACACCAGGCCATTTGTTTTTGTAGAGAATTCGTTTCATTTTGTATAATCCACCGCTCTGTTTCATAGCACAGTCACAAATGGATAATACACGTGGGTTAATTGCAGGTGTGCGTAAGGAGCTGATGCATGAAGACGTAGAAGAACAGTTTAGAAAAAATCAAAATGACACTGACCAGATCACTGAAAGGGCCCTCGAAGTGGAATACAAAGTCAATAACGCTAAAGGCACGAACCTGACTGCTGGTCCGTTACTAAAAGAATCATGAGTGCATATAGATAACTCAGAAAAATACGAAACGCTGGGGAGACTGAAAGGTCATGCAGGGGGGAAACCCAAATGATTTACTATTTGTTTAAATACTGGAAAAGGGGAAGTTATAGTGGATTTTTCCCCTGAAAAATTTGTAAACTCTTTTGCTTGTAAGAGGAACTACTTCGTTTTACAGTCAGAAAGTGCAACTTTTGCCTGCTGGAGAGAGTGAAATGTGGAATGTATCAATGCGACTAGATGAATAATGTTGAAGAGGAAATATTTCATTTTCAAATGAGTTTCATTTACTATGAGAGTATTTAAATTCCTAAACCTATGTTCTTGTCGAATGTTCTTCAATATCTTTTGGGATGTTTTCCACTATGAGTAATAAATGTTATTCATAAATCAATCGGCTATCTGGTTGTTTAAATATCTGTAATTGTTCATGTGTCTTGAATGAAGTATCAGCTATCTGTAACTCTTCATAATGCACATACAAAATGTATTACTCACCAATGAATGATAACTCTGCTCCCTAGGGATAGTTTAGGTAGTTAGTTTATTTTTTGTGTTGTATGTGTTTTGGGTGCTTGTGAACCTTAAGACGAGAGGTAAGAACCTGCGCATCACATTGTGACTGTTCCTTGCATCTTTAGCACACTGCATTGTTAGTTAGGCACTTGCATATCATACATTAATTCAAAAAATACCAAAATCACGGTGGACCGGGCCGCAGCCGGTAAAGTCCTTTGTTGTGTTACTTTGACCTACGGTAGCCGGACCGTAAACCGGACGGATTCCCTATACCAAACAGTCAACGGGATAGTTGGGAACGTTGATTTGGGAGAATCCCTTACTGTTGTTTCCTATGATTTTCGAGGCCCCAACAGTTTTGGCAATAGAAGTAGAGCCTCCAGTGTATGGCTAGCCGAGGAAACCCGTTTTCCCGAGAATATTCCACCGGTAACAGTTCTGAAAGCAATGGGTTTCATAATCCAATTCCAGAAGAAAGAGAACATCTATATTCTGTTGGAAATGAAATTGTTAATGATCTGAGAAGACACACCAGGGCATACGTAAAGAATATTGGAGGATTTCCAGTCATCCCTGAATTTCCCAGAAGATAGTATAAAAGGAAAGATCGTCCTATAATAGAGGACTCAGTGTTGGTTGGAGACTGGGAAGAGCTTGTGGAATCTTCTTTACAAGAAGTTGTACTAACTTTGAACCAAGAACGCCCAAATACCCCTAGCAGTTCTCCTACTCACACTCCTATTGGCTCACCTCCTCGCTCCCCACTCAGACTCATGGCAGGAGTTTATGCTAATCAACCACCTAACCCACCAAATCCACCACCTGCATGGAGAGCCAAATCACCATTAAACCTGACACCTCCATTACACGACCTACCTCAAGCCTTTGATAAGATGTTGCCCAAGTTCGACCCAAATGAGAAAATACTAGTAGATGATCATCTACAAAGTTTTTACCTGGAAATTGAAGGATTAAGGGCTAGGGAGCACGAAGATGTGGTATGTAGACTTTTCCCGCATACCCTTAAAGGAGTTGTAGCGTCATGGTACTTTGGATTGCCTGCTAACTCTATCCCTGATTGGGATACCTTTGAAAGAATTTTCAGAAGTAAGTATGCAACTCAGAAAACTCATGCAGCTCTCATGAAAGGGCTGTGCACGTTGAAGAAAGAAAGAAAAGAAAAGGTGCACAATTTCACACAAAGGTTTGCAGCCTATCTCAATAATTTCTATGAAACGGATAGACATTTAGACAAAGTTCTGATTGAATATTATACTTCAGCTTTAGGCCCTGATCTAGCCATTTTTGGCAAAGGCAGGGCCAATCCTACATTGACGGAAACCTATGAAGAGGCTGAAGTAGTGGAAGCTAAAAGAGAGAGTATTGAAGACTATCCAGAGCAGTCAGGAGAAAAGGGTGCGGGAAGAAAATCTTTATTGTTTACTAATCCTAAGGAAGAAAAGTCGCCATATTTGGAAAATATGGCCAAAATGATGCAGAAACTTTCCAACAAAATCATAGATATGGAGAAAGAAAAGGAAGCACAAAATTTTTATAAGCCATATTATAAGAAAAGAGAAGATAACCACCAATCTCAACCTCCTCCGCACAATACTACATCTATGAATTTAAGAGAGGTAGGCTTGGATAATTTTTACACGTTCCACCAACAACCACACTCTGAGAAAAATTGTCCGAAATGGATAAATTTGATGACGTTGGTCATGAATCAGCTTTTAGATTCTAGATTTATAGAAGAGGGAAATGAAGAAGGAAAGGAAAATGCTACCTCTACGTCTACTAAAGAACAGGAAGAGGAAACCATGGCTTTATGGAATTCTATCTCACTATTTGATGCTGAAGAAAAAAAGACTCAGGGGTGTAAAGACGTTATGGAAACCAACGTAGACACGAGGAGCCAAGGGACAGTTAAGGAAGACAGTCTTATACTTTCAAAGATTAAGAGGCTGCAAAGAAATGTTAAGAAGAGATTTCAAGACAAATATTTGGCTGATACAATTCTAGAATTCACTATTACCAGCCAAATTCCTAGACAGAATGATACAATGGCCAAGCCAAATGAAGGTAAGGAGAATGCTGATAGGCCTCATCCCACGGAACAGCAGATGGATTATGACATTATGGAGGATTTAAAGAAGATAAAGGTGAATGTTCCACTATTCGAGATGTGCAAAGTGCCGCAGCAAAAAGAAAGGCTATTGAGAGCCCTTGAAACATCAGATGAGAAGACGCCCACTAACAATCAACCAGAAGAAGAAGAAGAGATTGGAGAGAACAACAGTGGAGGTAAGTCCAAGCACAAGCATCCCCCTTTCCTCCTTACTTTTGAAATTTTTAACTACAATGTACATAATTTCTTGGTAGATTCAGGGGCAACTGTTAATGTCATGCCGATATCTGTCTGTAAAAGAATCAATGGGCAGCCTAAGCCATCCCCGTGGAGAGTAGTTCAGTTGGACATGACAAATGTGAAGGTAATTGGTGAGATGGAAGATGTCCTAGTCCATTGGGATTCAAATGATAAAGTATGCCAGGTCATTAATATCGTGGTGGTTGATATACCAGATGCGTACGGCCTTATCCTGAGCAGAGATTGGTCGACCAAACTTAATGGATATTTCGCTTCTGATTAGTCACATCTGTGGTTTCCATACAAAGGAAGTCCGAACCAGATTAAGGTTTTGAGGGAGCCTCACATGAAGTACAATGTTACCCGACTTGAAGAGAAGAATGAACCTGTGGATTCTGTCTTGGGAAACTATTTTATTGAGTTGGAACCAGGTAATTACCAAGCAGAAGAAGCCAGCAACACATCTGACACCTAGCCTGATCTCCTTCGATTCTCACAGGCTGATGAGATTGACTGTAAAATAGTAGACTTAGCAGTAGGAGTAGATTCGTTTTCAGTAGTTAATGATTTTTGGACTTTATTTTTCGATGGCTCTAAGACATTAGAAGGGTCAGGGTCCGGCTGTGTCCTAATCGACCCACAGAAGAATAGGCATTTTCTTTCCTGTAGATTAGATTTTGAGTGTACTAATAATACAGCTGAGTATGAAGCGCTGGTGCAGGGACTGACGAAAGTGATTGAGTTAAAGGTAAGTAATTTAAAAGTTTTTGGAGATTCTGAAATTATTGTGAAACAAATCCGGAATCAGATACATTGTGTTTCTCCTCACTTAAGGGCTTACCAGAACGAGGTATGGGATTTGCTTAAATGTTTTAATGCATTCAACATTATTTCAATTCCGAGAATTAAAAATGCAGCTGCTGATCTGTTGGCCACATCAGCCGCTAGACTCGTACCCACTAATAATCAATGTTCTGTCGAACTACTTTTCAGGTCCTCTGTACCGGATATGATCACCAACTTGCGAGTGTTCGACGATGATCAACAAATAATAGAATGTTTGACAAATGACAAGGTCTTTAAAGGATCCATTATAGATGATGAGGAACATCAGGCCGAGATGAAATATGACAATTTCATTCCTAAAGGAGTTAGAACGTTGGAAAAAATGTTCGATTTAAATGAAAAGTTCAGAAGACCAGCCAACGTAAAGACCCACAGCTCATCGCTACAGTTCGAGCTGATAAATTTGGGGACTGAAACGGCTCCTAAGTTCGTGAATATCGGCAAATGATGTTCACCAATAGAGAGAGGAAAATTCATCAGTCTATTTAAACAATATAAAGATGTTTTCACATGGACGTATGAAGACTTGAAAACATATGATACTAGTATCATCAAACACGTCATCCCCATTAGAGCAGGCGTCAAGCCATACCAGTAGCCGTTGAGAAAAATGCATCCAAAGTTAGAACCGCTGATTCAGAGTGAAGTGAAGAAGTTATTGGACACAAGAATCATCTTCAAAGTCAGACACTCTAAGTGGGTATCAAATCTGGTACTAGTAAGGAAAAAGTCTGGAGAAATCAGACTCTGCGTGGATTTCAGGAACTTAAACCGTGCATCCGATAAAGATAACTACCCTGTGCCACCCATGGAGCAACTGCTACGGATGGTCTCTAGTTCTGAATTGTTTTCATTATTAGACGGTTTCTCTGGATACAATCAAGTATTAGTAGCCGAAGAAGACAGATTAAAGACAACGTTCAGAACTAAATGGGGAACCTTTGCCTATAGAAGGATGCCTTTTGGGCTGATTAATGCCGGAGCGACATTTCAGAGGGCTATGGATATAGATTTTCGTGGATTGATTGGATGAAGTACTATAGTGTACCTTGACAACATTACAATATTCTCAAAGAAAAGAGAAGAGCACGTGTTTCACTTAAAGCAAATTTTTGAGCGATGCCGGAAATATGGCATCTCCCTCAATCCTAAGAAATGTGTGTTCACTGTCACGGAAGGCAAGTTGCTAGGTCACATAGTCTCGAAGAAAGGAATCTCTATAGATCCAGAAAGAATCAAGGCCATTGAACAAATCCCCTTGCCCCACAATAAGAAAGGGATGCAGTCTTTTATGGGAACTATAAACTTCGTGCGAAGATTTTTCCCTGATTTTCCTCAGATGGTTAAGCCACTGCAGCAGATGGTGAAACAAAATGCACAATTTAAGTGGACTAAAATTGAAAAGAAAGCTTTTAGTAAAATCAAGACTTCTATTGCACATGCGCCCGCCCTGAAAATCCCAGACTTTGATAAAGACTTTATTCTGTATACATTTTCATCCGATGATTCACTGGCAGCTGTGCTCACCCAAAAGGAAGAAGGGGGGGATGAATTCCCAATCTCCTTTATGAGTACTGGTCTACAAGGGGCTGAATTAAACTACCCAGCCATTGATAAGCAAGCTTACGCAGTATTTAAGGCAGTGAAGCAATTCAGGCCTTATATATTAAAAAATCGAACCAAGGTAATAGTCCCCTACCCAGCTGTAAGATCCCTTCTCATACAGAAAGAGTTAGGAGAAAGGAGGGGCAACTGGGTAACAGCTCTTCAAGAATACGACCTTGAATTCAAACCAGCCTCTATAGTTAAAGGACAAGGATTGTGCAAGATGATGACTGAAAGTGGGAATAATGAAGAGTAAGCATGGGAGGATGAGTCCGAATTACATGTAATGGATTTATGTCCTTTGTTTACAGCTCCCGAGTCTTGGTATAGAGACCTTGTGCATTACCTGCAGTCAGGGCTGTTGCCAGAACATTGGAATTCCAAGCAAAGAAGAGCATTGTGTCTTAAATTGGCCTCCTATAAACTTGTTGAAGGAGTATTATTCAGAAGGAATTATGATGGGGTTCTCCTCAGATGCTTAGAAAAAGAAGATACAAAGAAAGTAATGTCAGAATTACATGACGGTCCTGCTGGGGGACATTATTCAGGAGACACTACAGCCCACAAAATGCTCAAAGCCGGTTACTATTGGCCTACACTCTTCAAGGATGCACATGCACATGTCAGGAAATATGATATTTTCCAAAGGTGTGGTGGAAGACAGCCTAAAGCAGCAACACCCCTAAAGCCTGCGATGATCACGGAACCATTCGAGCAATGGGGGTTGGATATTATTGGAGAAATAAAACCAAATTCTTCTCTCCAACACAAATACATTTTGACTGCAACTGATTATTTCCCTCACTGGGTCAAAGGTGTCCCGCTGCGCAAGATAAATGAAGACGAAGTCATCAGCTTTCTGCAAGATCATATCATGTCGGAGTTCCAATTTCGTTAGTTTTTGATAATGCTAAATACTTTTCATCAATTAAATTAACTACTTTTTCTCATGATAAAGGAATAAAATTGCATTATTCTACTAACTACTATCCACAAGGGAATGGCCTGGATGAATCCTCTAATAAAAATCTGATTAGAATTCTAAAGAAGACTGTAATAGAAAACCAAAGGAGTTGGCACTCAGCATTACCAAATTCCCTTTGGGCCGATAGAGTCACCCCCAAGTCTGCAATTGGAGTGTCTCCATATACCCTTGTCTAAGGTAAAGAAGCCATCCTTCCTCCCAATATCATGCTGCCATCTTCCATACTAGCTCAAGAGTCTAGGGGGTCTGATGATGAAGTTTTACAGATAAGGATATATAATCTACTGAAAGCAGAAGAGGCTAGGTATAAAGCTAAAGAACTCTTTAAGCAACAACAAGAGTCAGTTAAGAGATGGTTTGACAAGCATAAAGCTGGAACAAAGGACTTTGAAGTATGAGACTTAGTCCTCAAATGGGATCACCCCCATGATGAGAAAGGAAAGCACACTAAATTCCAGCAGTTGTGGATAGGCCCTTTTCAGATTGCAGCTAAGCTTGGTCCTTCTACTTACAAATTGCAAGATCTGCAGGGGTGGGAGGAGAACCGACCGGTAAATGGTTTCTCTCTCAAGCCTTATTTTTCCTGATCTGTTTGATTTCTTCTGTCTTGTGTATAAATAATCCGTCTGGTAGTCTTTTGAGTCATGTTTTTCGTTTTGCTTTAGTTTGATTTTTTCTTGTTTTCAATAAAGGGGACGAACCTGCGGTTGCATGGGGAACATCGGAATTTTTGGGAGTGATAAAAAATTTAGTGATCAGACTGTGGGTTGCTGTTTATATTAAAGATTTTCTTCCAGTTTAGTCGTTTTCTCGAATAATTCTGTGTGCATTGAAGTCCTGCTTAATCCCTGTGTAATAAAACGGATTCAGAGAGTTTGGAATACTATGTTGGGGCTCCATCCACGTCACACTTAAAGTGTCCCAAGGAGTGGCAGCCGAGGACCCATGGAAAGGAGCAAGGTGAACAGTATATTAAATATAAATGACCCCATGCCAAGAAACGAATGCCAATAGGAAAATAAAGAGTCAAAAAACTCCTAAGAAAGCATCATAAATCAAAGCAGGTGCTGAATCATGAGTACTAAGTTGCCTAAAGATCCTCTCCGTCCGTGAGCTGAAACTTAAAGTATACCACTCACACAAAAGGAAACTATGGGATAGAGGATCCTGGAATAAAATTCAGTAAGACGGGGCATTCAGGAGGACTCATAAGAAAAGGGACAAAAGTCCAAAAGTACAAAAAGTACTAAAATGGCATGGGAATGAGGAACAAACGAATATTTCTGTTTACCATATGCTACAATCCTATGGTGTCCAAAGCTATCAACCACCTGAAGACAAGGGTAATAATGAAACTCATCTTTTGTCCTTGATAGAGTTATCTGGACTTGAAAATCTCGGTTTCCACTTTCCCAAATTGGACTATTATCAATGATTGAAGGTACACACTGCCGGCATTCAAGAAATCCAGATAGCTGGAAGAATTCAAAAGGATGCATTTGTTGTTAGACAGTCTGTCACTCAAAGATTAATTGCCCAGAGGTCTAGGTTCAATAGGTAATTTCCAGTTGTTGCTGCTGTAACTTTTCTCCCCAAATCTCTTAAATTTTGGGCCCCTCCTCATAACTAAATATCGCTTCAGGTTGTTTCATCCTTGATGTTTCTTCGGTCATGCTTTAAATCTAGATGTTTTGAACAATTTACATACAGCCGGCTCCCAGAATTTGTTTGTGCTTGAATTTTTTGCAGCGGGTCGCATAGTTGGGTTGACTCTTGCCAGTTGTCTTTGATAAGCTGTCGTTTTGAAAATGAAATGGTCCTTGACTGTTGTTGATTTTTAAAGGCTTTTGAACACTTAATTTTTCTGTCAAATCGGCTGCTTTTGTTCTTTTTCCCTCCATCGTTGCGGCTCCCAAAGCGATTTAGCGTCCGAAATCCAAATTGCTCCGACGTCCGATTCGTATTTGTCTTCAATTGCTTGCCCATAGCTTTTACCCTTCCGCCGTTGCGGCTAGGAAATCTATTGAGATTCCGATTTGAGTGCCATTCGACATCCAATTAAGCCCTCTTCCACCTGTTTTTTGCATCATTTTAGCGCTTGTCTTTCCGCCGTTACAGCTGGGAAGTCCATTTGGCGTCCGACGTCAAAGTCACCCGATCTCCGATGGAGTTTTCCCACCCACAGCTTGGAATCTTGCCTCTTAGTCTTCTTTTTCTTCCTGCCGTTGTGGCTAAGCCAAGCCTTTGACTTCCGATGTCAGTATCCTTTCGAATTTCGTCGTGGCGCACCAGGCCATTTGTTTTTGTAGAGAATTCGTTTCAGTTTGTATAATATGCCGCTCTGTTTCGTAGCACAGTCATAAATGGATAATACACATGGGTTAATTACAGGTGTGCGTAAGGAGCTGATGCATGAAGACGTAGAAGAACAGTTTAGAAAAAATCGAAACAACACCGACCAGATCACTGAAAGGGCCCTCGAAGCGGAAGACAAAGTCAATAACGCTAAAGGCACGAACCTGACTACTAGTCCGTTACTAAAAGAATCATGAGTGCATGCAGATAACTCAGAAAAATATGAAACGTTGGGGAGACCAAAAGGTCATGCAGGGGGGAAACCCAAACGATTTACTATTTGTTTAAATACTAGAAAAGAGGAAGTTACAGGGGCTTTTTCCCCTGAAAAATTTGTTAACTCTTTTGCTTGTAAGAGGAACTACTTCTTTTTACAGTCAGAAAGTGCAAATTTTGCCTACTGGAGAGAGCGAAATGTGGAATGTATCAATGCGACTAGATGAATAATGTTGAAGAGGAACTATTTCGTTTTCAACTGAGTTTCATTTACTGTGAGAGTATTTAACTTCCTGAACCTATGTTCTTGTCGAATGTTCTTCAGTATCTTTTGGGATGTTTTCCACTATGAGTAATAAATGTTATTCATAAAATAATCGGCTATCTGGTTGTTTAAATATCTGTAATTGTTCATGTGTCTTGAATGAAGTATCAGCTATCTGTACCTCTTCATAATGCACGTACAAAATGTATTACTCACCAATGAATGATAACTCTACTCCCTAGGGATAGTTTAGGTAGTTAGTTTATTTTTTGTGTTGTATGTGTTTTGGGTGCTTGTGAACCTTAAGACGAGAGGTAAGAACCTGCACATCACATTGTGACTATTCCTTGCATCTTTAGCACCCTGCATTGTTAGTTAGGCACTTGCATATCATACATTAAGTAAAAAAATACCAAAATCCCAGTGGACCGGGCCACAGCTGGTAAAGCCCTTTGTTGTGTTACTTTAACCTACGGTAGTCGGACCGTAAACCGGATGGATTCCCTATACCAAACAGTCAACGGGCTAGTTGGGAACGTTGATTGAGGAGAATCCCTTACTGGTGTTGCTTGCGATTTTTGAGGCCCCAACAGAACCAACCATCCTTGTGTAGTTTGCAGCTTGTATGGTCATTACACTCACCATTTCCCAAAATTTCCTAAGTATCGGTCATCCCTTCGTAACCTTCAGAAACACTCTCATGAGTCTAACATCACTGTTCTTTAGGATATCCACCCTCTGGCTTCTTCCTCGGACACAACCAACACCATATACATGATCTCCAATTTTGTTAGTCCTTTCATTCCCTTAGACATAGAAGATCTCTCCAATCTATCTACGCATTGTTTTAACAATGAGGAGGAGATCCTTGAAGCTCTGTTAGCTATTGAGTACCATTAGGATGATATGCATCATCGCTCATTGTTTAGTCCCGATGAACCTATTTCATCATCGGATCAGTACTCAGTCGAATCCAAATACTTCATCCATGTTAAATTCGACTGCTTCAAGAACCCCATTTCAACACTCAATTCCTTTGAAGAGGGTAATATGGCTAAAATTTAACCAACCATTAAGGTCAACATATCAACCAAACCTGAGGTAGTTGAATATATTACACTCAGAGCATCTTGCTCCCCTGAAGAAGTGGCATCCTACAAGGCACTTTTTCAGGAATTTCATGATGTCTTTGCTTGGTCATATACTAGGATTCCTGGGCTTGATCTAACCATTGTTAAACATCGTATCGATAATTTTCCTGATGTTGTGTCCATACGCCAAAATAAAATACCCATTCACCCCTCAAAGGATCCTACTGTTAAAGTGGAGATTGAGAAACTGCACAAAGAATGTTTCATATACCCCATCACATATATCACTTGGGTTTCCAATCCTGCTCTCATTAGTAAAAAACATGGTACCATTCATGTCTATAGTGACTTTCATGATTTGAACTTGGCTTGTACCAAGGACAATTTCCCCACTCCGTTGATTGACCAGATCATTGACTCCAGTGCCATACATAAAGTATTTTCTTTCATGGATGGTTTTTTCAGTTATAACCAAATTCAAATTCGGAAAGAGGAATAGTATAAGAAATTTTTCAAAATCCCCTGGGGCACACTTGCATATTGGGTTATTCCATTTGGCCTTAAAAATGTTGGAGCCACTTTTCAATGGGCCATAACGTTCTCCATGACCTTATCCATATTATCTTGGTCTACCTAGAATACCTCACAACTCACTCTCGAAAGCGTTCCTAGCATCTGTAAGACTCACGTCAAGTCTTCTAATGATGTCTCAAATACAACGTCCGCTTGAACCCACTCAAGTGTGTGTTTTGTGCTCCCGCTAGGAATTTACTTGAATTCATCGTATCTCAGAGAGGGATTGCAGTTTATCCTTTGAAGGTTCAAGCCATTTTGAATATTCAACCCCCACATACTTTGCTCCAATTGCAGAGTCTCCATGGTAAGGCCAGTTTCCTTTACTGGAGGTTCTATGCCTAACGTCACCATGAGTACACTTCGGTCATAATTTGTCTTTTTTGTTTTGCATCATTTTTACCACGAGACGGTGACCCTCTCCAGTATTTTCTCAATGTCTAGTCGAAATGAGTCCATTGTAGAACTTCTTCGCATAATTTTCACGTGATCAGGTGGATCTAACACATCCACCATTCCCCTGTGCCTCTAGTTCCTCACTGGAGGGTGCAGCCCCACTTCTACACATGCACACATTATGTCGAAGGTATGATCTAGATACCACCATGCTAGCATACCGTCAGGTCCCAAGACCTTCCCTAGAGGTTGAGGCCTCTCTGTATCTCCTAGGTATTCCATTCTCACGTATGGATCATCCTATATAAGGATAATAAGTGGCCACCATTGTGTAACAAAGCTCCTGGGTCAAGAAATGACCTTCTATACTACCTCCCTACCTAATTTCTTAGAGCCATTTATCATAGTCACTTCGATTTGCATACCTCCATGCAAATCACACTTTGTACATTGAGCTATCTCCATACCCATAGGCCTCCATTTGGTTTGGTTTTTCCCCATGCACCATTGCGCCAAGGGAAGCATCACTAGCTACTAGTCAGAGTCATTCGAAGTCCATTTGAGACATTGTTCATATCAATGGGTTCATTTTTACATCCTCTGTCTTTTGAAGAGACCCTTGTCTCATGCTCTCACTATCATCTTTTTGGCCATATCCTAGAAGTAACCTCGATTTGTGTTCCATCACGTGAATCTACCTTGGTAGGTATTGGCATATTCACGAGCCATCCACTCCATCCATACTACATAGTTGAGGATCTTTACCTCCATCCATCATATTGCAAGGAGGCCCCATCAATGTTCTTCATTTATTCCTCTCAGTGATTTTCACAACATAAACTCTTTCCATATATCGAACACTCCCCTCTTGCTTGATCAACCATCATGCAGTTTTAGTTAATCTCTTTTATTACTCCTAAAAGAATGAAAATATTGTCGAGCACGTTTGCTTCCTTTCACGCTCATTAAATTATTTGAAAGGGAATCTATGTAACCTTGTTTATCTCATTTTTTGAACTATGTAGACTATCATAAGAAAAGGACCACCTTGGAACACTCAAGCCAGGAACATTTCCCTTTTCATCCTTTTCTTCTTTCTCAAACATTGGGACTATACATTACAAAAAATCTCATTATGGGTTGTCTTTAAGATCTTTTCTAGCCCTCTCAGCAAGAAAATATTGCCGAGAAAACTTGGTTTCATTCATGCTTGTAAAAGTATTTGAATTACCATCAAATCAGTATAGGTTTAACCTTTTCTGTACTGATTGGACTACGAACGGTAAAGAAGTATTCCTTCCCCAAAGGGTGGGAGCGCTCTCCTTTCTGCACTTTTATCCTTTTTCGGGATCAGGATACTACATATGAAAAAGAGACCACACTAGAGTCTTCTTCCTATTTTGGACTCTCTAAAAATTAAAACACCATCGAGCATTTACTTTCTTAGGATCATGAAAAATCCACAAGATCGTGTCATTACGGTGTCTTTAGGAACCGCCCCATATATCATAGTGTGGCAACTTTCCCCCATTGGATCGCGTTTGTTCATATTATTATGTGATGAGTCTTCCTTGGATCCCTTGGATATCATTAGTCTAGTTACTTCCCTCAGTATTTCTCATTTGCAGTTATCTTCCCGGTATTACAGCTATGATCCCTCTCCCATGAGTCAGTTTCATTTGCTGTTAGGTCAGCCCTGTTGTCATACTCTAAACAAAGGAAGTTTGAGTCCCCCGTACTCCCCCTACCCTTGCTCCCCTATTTAGTGTGTCAGTCCCTAGATTCTCGCACATCTTTAGTTATCCCCCTCGTGCTTCTTGTCAAGGACACATCATTGCCTTGATTGGTTGTAGGTCTCCCTATGTTGACATCAACACATCTATTCCAGAGGTCTTTGTATCCTGGTTTCATCAACCTCATTGATGATTTCCTTGGACCACTTGAGAGGATTCATTAGTGCCTCTCGGTATGGTTGTGTCTCATGTGCTCGAATTCAGCTACATCATCACACCATTGAGATTTGTACAGGGTATTGTTCCATTCAGTATTTGGTCGAAGACCCCGATTGTCACCTAACTCTAGAACATTGGTGACTCCACTATGGGACCCGAACAATTTCATGTCCCTTGTGATTTCTGGGCTGTGTTGGCTATTGAATATTATAAATTCAAAGGATATTATAAATGCATTTTATTGATGTAACCCCAGGGATATGTTATTATTCCTCTGACAGGCTATTACTATTGTATTTGGTCATCATAGATTCATGAGGTAAAGCCTCCATTGTAAGTCGGGGCAATAGTACCCTAATGAATATAATATAATTATTTATTGAGTATTCCTAAGTGAAGTAGGCCTACTTAGTTAAGTGGGGCCGACTTGTCAGGTTAAATGTCAAGTGATTAAAAGAGTATAAATAGAGGAGATGTGTTCCTCATTTGAACACACACTCACTNGAGAGAGAGAGAGAGAGAGAGAGAGAGAGAGAGAGAGAGAGAGAGAGAGAAGTTGGAAGAGGCACACCTATCTAGGGTCTTGTCTTGTATTTTTTATACATCTTATATAGAGTAATTTTTGCTGGGTTTTCTTCCCCATGAGGGTTTCCCAGGATAAATCTTTGTGTTCTTTTGTGTGGTTGTGCTTGTCTATCTTTCAGTGATATTTTGCTTATGGTTATGCTGCTATGATGCTAAATGTTATAAGATCTGATATAAAAATTAAAACTTAACATGGTATTAGAGCCACCCTAAAAGAAGTCATCGTGCATCTGAAACAGTGCTACAACTACAGCTATTGAAGATTGGGGTTTCATGCTTGACAACCCTAAAATACTAAAACTAGTAGTTTTGGTACATTCACTATATCTTGATATTGGGGAAGGATCAAGAGCCAAAACCTTTATAGGCCAAATATAAATTATTGATAAACCATTTTTAAAATTTCCAGCCTCAGATTCACTATATTCTGGGATATATGATTCCTCCAAGTAAGGGTTCTAGCCTCTCCCAGGATTCAGTCCTAGGGAGAATTGTTATAGCTAGAGCTACGAAGGTCCAAATGAAATTTTGAAATATTTTCCAAATATGGAATAGACATTAATTTCTGTGGTAAAAGTTTCATACCTTGAAGGTGAAACAGTGACACGTGGAAGTCCGTACAAGTTCGCTATTATGAACAGTCCTGAAATAAGTCACCATGGGAAAACACACATAAGTATCAATTGGTGAAACCAATTCTTCTTGAACCTGCTATGTTTGAAAGAGGAAAAACAAGGAGACCATAGTTTGAAGTTTTCAACACAAAGGAATAGTAATTTCATAGATACCATAGAAACAATATTAGTAATTTAAGCAGAAGAAATTGAAGAAAACTAGGGCATCAGATATTTTGCAGTTTCGATCACAATTTTGGGAAAATGAGTATACTACTCATATAAATTTGATGAGGTTCATATTTCTATCCAATGAGATCTGAAATATACCTTAGTTGAAAAATTATGGTCTCTCCATCAAACTTTAGGTCCACCAGAAGCAGCTTTCCAGAAAATATTTCAAGCAAGCATGAGATTGAAGCAATCTCACTGGTCAAAGAAGAAGCTGCAGATCCAGAAGAAGATGAAGACAACACAAACAAAGATAAGTATTTGAGTTTTAATTCTTGTATATTATGTGTATTATGCATTATATAATGTTTTCATTAATGACAGTATACCACTAATATGCATGTGATGGGTAAGTAGCCCATGGTGTTAGAAAATTTTCCAATGCTACTTATCTAGAATGAAACCCCTTTGCTGACATATTGGATTAGTGAAAAATATCAATGATATCATTGTAGATATGGAATTCATTTAGAAATTTTCTTAGAGATATGGATGAATGTTGTATTGTCTAAAATAGTTGCATGATGCATAAGAATTTGTCCTTATGCATATGTCCTATGAAATGGTTCTAACCATGCAACTGGTGCATTTGACTTATAGGAAAGGTCGTGTAAAACCACCTACAAGAAAAGGATGATGAGACTTGTTCCAAAGAACAAGTGATGAAAATTCAATATTCACTCCAATAAACATGAACCTGAAGCTTTGAGGGTCAACGACACTGTGATGGAAGAAAGAGATTCAGAGAGTAGTAAATCCACCTAAAGAGATGAAGACCATGTTGGGAATGAGAGATATTCCAAGATGAAGAAAAGTATGACAAGAATTCCAAACCAAATTAAGAGTCCTTATACACGCTCTATTTGTGTGGCACAGTTGGGTGACATCATTGATGCAAACCCTTCCAGTTATGGAAGAATCCATGATCAAAGAGTAACAATTGATCATAGGGAATGTTGTCTAGAATATGATTTCGAGACCTAAAGGGAAGTCCGTACTGTCTTCCATATGGATCTACAAGAACAAGTATACAAAGAAAGGTTTGTGGTTTGTCTCAGAAAGAATAGACTATGGCATGACATACTCTATTGACTAGACACACTTCTCTAGTGAAGTAGAAGTATATATCGAACAAAGAACCACCTGTACAGAATAGGCTTTGTACGAGATCAGAAGGAACCCATAGATAAGCACATCCATGAGCTTGAAATATCACCTAGAGTGATGAATATCTTAACCATTTCTACAAGGTTGAATATGGAAACCTATAGAAGACAATAGGCTCACAGATGGGTGCAATATGGACTTTTTGACAAAGTTCAAGATAAAGGGATCCTGGTATCCAATAACCTGAGATGGATACATAGTAGCAGAAGATGCTACTTGTCACTCAAGTATAGATTGCAGAGGGAAGATGATGCTCTACTTCAGGGGGAGTGACTACATAATATCTCTAAGTTTGACATGGTCACGACATGGTATGACATGATGGACAACTTCCGGATGGACCGATACTTTACCAAGAGTAAAGTGGGTTCCAAACTTCAAGGTTGAATGCGGAAGACTAGGATATGTCTATGACATGACAATATGAACTCATGATAGAAGAAAGATAGAATAATACCAAAATGATGTTTGGGATATAGTACCCAAACTAGGAAGCAAAAGTGTGGTATGTTCCAATTGGATTTGTTGTTGATGGAAGTCTTGAAAAATACAATATTTGTGGCTAGAGGATTCTCTCAAGAGAGAGGGGATTGATTATGAAGAGACACTTGCTCCAGGAAGCAAGGTACACTTCCATCAGAACCATCATGGCACTTTCTTCCGTGATGAATTGGGATCTACACCAGATGGATGTAAAGATGAGATTCCTTAATGGCATGGTTGAGGAAGAGGTTTACATCAAACATCCACAAGGATTTGAATTCGAAAATAGAGTGTCATGTATGTAAGTTGAAAAATAATCTGTATGGACTGAAGCAATCTCCTAGATCTTGGTATGGAAGAATAGATAACGTCTTGGAAAGAATGGGATTTACTAAGAGTAAAGTTGATCCTAACCTTTTCCTTAAGGTTATGAATGATGAACCTGTCATACTATTGTATGAGGATGATCTATTTCTAACGAGAAATGAGAAATAGATCACATAAATAAATAATAATCTAACTGAAGAATTCAAGATGAAATATTTTGGATTGATGCATTATTTCCTCAGACTGGAAGTGTGGAAGAGCTCAGAAGGAATAATTCTGAACCATGGAAAGTATGTTGTGGAAATCTTAAATAAGATTTGATATGTTGGATTGTAAAGCCATGGCCACACCCATGGATACGAACATGAAGTTGTTGTCTGATGAGACATCATAGTTAGTGGATGTGAATCAGTATAGAAAGATTATTGAGTCGTTGATGTATCTGGAGAGCACAAGGTCAGATATATGATTTACTATGAACACTTTGAGTCAATATCTAATTAACCCTATATGTGTTCACTTGATAGTTGCAAAGCATGATGAGGTACCTTAAAGTTATGACAGACTTAGGAATTTACTATGGTAGAGATCATGACTACAAATTATATGGATATATTGATTCATATTGGGCAGGAAATGCCACAGACAGAAATAGAACCTCAGGCGGATGTTATTGTCTGGGATCCGTCATGATCTCATGGTTTAGTCCATTGTTTCTCTTAGTATAGCTGAAGTAGAGTATAGCTTGCTCCACTAGTTGGGAAGCCATATGGCTTAAGAAAGATGATGTTAGGACTATTTGAAATGGAGTTGGATACCACAATGATTCTTTGTGACAACCATAGTTTCATAAAGATGAAAAAGAATCCTATGGGACATGGTACCGAAGGGAGACATAAAACTCCAGTATGTGAGTAATGATGTGGTAACCAAGCTTCCATGACAAGATTGGTGTAGTTCAAAAATAATTTCCTCGAAGAAGAGAAATAGGTCGAAGATATGGACCCTTCTTGGAAAGGAGAAATCGGTTGAAGATATGGACCCTTCTCAGAAAGGATAAATAGGTCGAAGATATGGATGCTTCTCAGAAGGGAGAAATAGGTCGAATATATAAAATCTCTTGAAAACAGGAAGAACAAGTTGAAGATACAGACTTTCATCAGAAAGGAAGAACAAGTCAAAGATATGAACTTTCTTCAGAAAGGAAGAATAAGTCGAATATATGGACTTTCTTCAGAAAGGAAGAATGAGTTGAAGGAATGGAATTTCTTTAGAAATGAAGAACAAGTCGAATATGTTGAATTTCTTCATAAAGGAGGAACAAGTCGAAGATATGGACTATCCTCGAAAAGGAAGAATAGGTCGAGACTATGAACCCTCCTCAAACAAAGGGGGATCAAGTTGATAATATGGATCCTCCCGAAAAATGGGGAGTGATGATGACACTAGCATCGATGATGGGATGACAATGATGATCCATCATGAAAGAGGCCAAGTACAGATGAAGATCCTGACAAGGTTCGACATTTATTTGTGGACGATGGTATCCTCTTTTGAGGATGGAAAGTATAACACTAATTTAATGAGAGTGGTCCTTACTAGCTAAGGATGGCCCTGCAAATGCTACCCTTGCATGGAGAGTACCCACATTCACTTTTGAACGATAGTATCCTCTCTCGAGGATAGAAGGTATAACACTATGTTCATGAGAGTGGTCGTTACTAGCTAAGGATGGCTCATGGAGAGTAACCACATTCAATTGTGGATACCGTATAATAACACTCACTTAGGAGTGGTCCTAACATGTGTGGTATGGATGCTCTACCGTGAGTCCTCACGGAGGACAGGACTGACATTTTTTATGCAATCAAGATCTAATCTACAGAAAATACTCTTGTATGGATTGTATGCCTACATTCATATGTAGATTCCATAGTACAACACTCACTTGGGAGTCATCCTAACCTGTGTGGTATGGATGCTCTATGATGATTCCTCAAGGACGTTATAGTATAACACTCACTTGGTAGTGGTCCTAACCTATGAGGTATGGATTTTCTATGTTGGGGCCACATTTTGAATGAGGTCAAGATCTGTTCTATAGAAAATACTCTTACATGGTAGAGTATACCTATACATGAGTGTAAAATACCATAGCATAACACTCAATTGTGAGTGGTCCTAACCTGTGTGGTATGGATGGTCTACGATGAATCCTCATGGATGATAGGTCTGGTACTGGGTGTGGTAGAGATCTACATTTAGTTGTAGACGATTCAGTTGATCAATTTCATGGATCATGCTGAGGGAGGATTGCATCGTCCTTAGACATATGTCCTAAAGTGATCGAGATTGATCATCCCACAAATAGATCATGTGTATTGCAGGTAGCATGGCAGCAAAGGATCAAGTATATCGAAGTACAGAAGCAAAGTGTTAAGTAGATCGAAGTATGGCTGCAAAGGATCAAGAAGGAATGAAGTGTTGCTACAAAGGATCCAAAGGATCGAAGTACTGCTGCAAAAGGATTGAAGTGCTGCTATAAGGGATTGAGAAGATCAGAAGGCTACTGCAGAAGATCGAAGTGCTGCTACAAAGGATCAAAAGGATCGAAGTGCTGCTACAAAAGGATTGAAAGGATCGAAGTGCTGCTATAAGGGATCGAGAAGATCAGAAGGCTACTACATAATATCAAAGTTCTATTACAAAGGATCAAGAAAACTCAAAGTGCTACTAAAAAGGATCAAGAAGATCGAAGTGCTGCTGCAAAGGATCAAGAAGATCAAAGTTTTTCTACAAAGGATCAAGAAGATCAAAGTGCTGCTACAAAGGATCAAAATATCAAAGTGCTGCTACAAAGGATCATAAGATCAAAGTGATTATGCAAAGGATCAAAAGATCGAAGTACTACTGCAAAATATCAGAAGATTGAAGTGTTTCTATGAAGGATTGAAAGATCGAAGTGTTGCTGCAAAAGGATCAAGTGATCATGTGATGCAGAAGATGAAGAGTAATTGTTCTAGTTACTGATTGTGAAAACTTATTGTGACATATAGATGTATAGCCTCAATGATGTTGTAGATATTATCTCTTTGGTCTCCTATAGTCTATGATGATGTTTTCAGTAAAATAACATTGTTGTTAAGGGGGAGTGTTGAATATTGTAACTTCAAAATATATTCTAAATGTATTTTACTGATGTAACCCAAGGGAGATGTTATTATTGCTCTAGTGGGGTGTTACTATTGTATTTGGTCAGCATAGATTCATGAGGTAAATCCTCCTTTGTATGTCAGGGAAATAGTACCCTAATGAATATAATATAAAACTGTATTGAGTCTTCCTAAGTGAATCTAACCTACTTAGTTAAGTGGGGCCGACTTATGAGTTTAAATGTCAAGTGACGAAAAGAGTATAAATAGACGAGATGTTTTCCACATTTGAACAGACACACACTTATGCATAGCGCATAGGAGAGACAAATATATATATCAGCTGGAACAGGTGCACCTATTTGGGGTCTTGTATTGTACTTTTTATACATCTTATACAGAGGAAGTTTTTCTAGGTTTTTTTCCCCATGAGGGTTTACCAAGATAAATCTTTGTGTTCTTTTGTGGTTATGTGTGTCTATATTTCACTGATCTTTTGTTTATGGTTATGATGCTAAATGTTATAAGATCTGGTATAACCATTAAAACTTAACATTGGCGATAGTGTTCGGAAGCCCCAGTGTTGTGCTTCCATGTATCTCCAATACTTGATACTGCATATTGTACCATAGAGATTCTAACTCTTGGTCATTCAGTCCGTATATATGTAAACCGCCATATTCAGTAGAGAATCAGTTGTGACGATATTGCATTCCATGTGAATGCCATTGTTCCTATGTATTAGTTATTTAAAACAACATTGTATGTATCATCCTATTGAGGCCACCATTATGTATAATCATTGGTATATGTATTTATCGGCTCCCATGTTTTATAGCCTTGATCCCATTATTTATTCTTTTGAAATTGTTACGAGAATGGGGATTCCCGCCTTGTCCATAAACATGTCACACATTATATGTATCTCATCCATTTTTGAGGAACCATTAATAAAAAACCAAAATCCATTGTGGTTCGAACGATGAATCTCCCCTTCTCCATAGGTCACTCCAATCCCTCGACTATTCCCATGATCATATGATTCCCAACATCGATATGATGAGATTTTTCCCTCACACATAAGAGGTCAATTTGTTAACACAAAAAAATGTTCACTTAGCTCTACATGGTCTAAACCATATACATACATCATATTCATACCATATTTCCCTTATTTTTGACCTTCACAATTGTATTTCCACAAGAAATGGTCCAAAAAATTATTATTTACTATGGTTTACCCTCACTCTCTCCAAAAAAGGGTCAAAACCCCTAAAAAGGGTGTAAAAACCCTAAAAAATAGAAAATTATAGGAAAATACCATGGGCCAAAAAAGGGATAATTTTAGCGGTGAATTTTAGCCCAATGGGCTATTTTTCCATGTTTTTCTCCCAAAAAAGATTCTCCATTTTGCATTTTTTAAAGCCCTGTTTCGCCCAATTTTGATGGGGTAAAATTTTTTCACCCTAAAAATCGCCAAATTATTATATAAATGATATAAAATCCTTGGAAATTAAAATATTTTTGGAAAAATATCACCAATCATTTTAAATTTGGCATTTTAAGAATTGGTAATATTCACCAACATTTATACAGTTTTAAATAAGTATGGTTCCTTAAAATCATCCCTGTTGAAAAAATACCATGGGTAACCACATTGGGTCAAAAAACCCTAGAACCATTCTATAAATACATTGTGAAAGGCTCTCCCATAAGACATTTTTTTCTCATTTTCAGTTTGTGAGTACGTTGGGACCCTTTGCTCTCAGGTATTCACACACCATTTTTCCATCATCCCATCACCATACCATTCCCACATTGTACATTGAGACATTCTTTGTACCTACCTGGAGACCATTGGAGAACCAGCCTGTGGAGAGGAAAACCACTTCCGAAGACGGCCACGGTGGCCCACTTTACAAGAAAGAAGGTATAATTTTTGTTTAGTTTAGTTTAGCCATTGTATATATTTATTTTATGTTACTAATATGTTTGATGTTTTGTTTTACATCCAAACTCTTCCTTATGATCCCATTGATCTAAGGCTGGTGCTTTTTCATGTAACAGGGGAGAAATCATTGTTACAATATTAGACCTCAGTCTCTGATAAATTCTAACCAAAGTGCCCAAGTGTAAGACATTGTCAAAGAATACCTAAGACTACAAGATGGCAAGTTCGGTGTATGGAGTCGACTACATGGCGAAGGAAATGATGTCGACCATCTTGTAATTAGTCGACCGGAAGAAGGAAGATGAGTTACATTTAATTCATACCCATCTAACCACAATATCCATCTACTCTACCTGAGACATGAAGGAGAATGTCACGTGCCCCAATTTTGCAAAACTAATATTATCTTATTTGATTTTATTTAAAGACAATATGTTAAATTTTATGCTAAGTTGTAATTGATGACTCAACAGAGTCAAGGATATTTAATGTAATTCTGAATATTTTAATTATAAATAAATAAAGGTGGAGACAACATCTTAGGAGAGCTGTTAGAAGAGCGTTTACTAGTCAAATTGGTGGAGACTGGGTGGATAGAAAACAAACATGTGGCAGCATCCTCAAACCTCTTCCAACTGTTGCAAGTGGCAACCTCCCTACATTTGGGGTCATGATCCCCCAAGAAAGTGGAATCAGAGCAGGTGGCTCAATTAATGACAACTAACCCAAAAGACCTAGGAAATATTTATAAAAATGCCCATTGAAGAGAGCTGGGGCTGCTCATTCTAGAGAAGTGATCATTTAGGTGAATGTACTTCAGAGAAATTCAATGGCGAGGGAATTTGTGGAAAGAGTTTGAGGAGTTAACTGCTAAGTGATCTAGTGCAGCTTTTCAGCCGAAGGATCTTACTACTGAGTGCAGAGTGATTACCGAGTCATTGGACTAGTCTATTGTTTGTTTGCTCCACCAGTTCTTAGCCAAGGAGACCAGGAACAGGCTCAAGGATCCTGAGGAAGCATTGTTTGAGCGCTCTCCAGAAGTTTGGTAGGGAGGGACAACCTCCTAACACTGTTGTTGTCCATCCTAATCGGGTTCTTCATTCTTTGTTTTACTATGTTAGGTAGTTAAATATGAGTTTGACTGTTAAATGAATGTAAAATATTTATCTATAAAAATGTTAGATTATTGAAGGAATGAATCTGAAATAGATGGAAAATATTCTAACCTGTGTTTTTCCACATCTGGAAGGACCAGACCGTGCTCCATCACAGGCAGAGTATTTAAAGTAGATGAAGGAAATGAGAAGAAATTGAAATGAATAGATGTAATATGCATTTCATAATAGCAAAGTAATTTATTGCAGTATGTAGGTTATTATCAAAAAGACCAATAACTTGGTTATCTATGTTCTTTGTTATTGTAAATATACTGATAATGAAATAGCAGTATTCCATTATAGGTAGAAGAATTATTATGTTAAGAGAATACCCTAGTAGATAAGATGTTATGTTTATACAGAGTACATTATATTTCTTTTATTCAAATTAAACTATGCAGGGGAGTAAACAGTGCAATGTTGTTTACATATTTTCTTTATGTTTATTTAATAACCAGTTGCTTATGCAGTAAAATAAATGTAGTTAAAATACTTTGTTTACATTCAGTTCATTAAAGATATAACTACTATTCATATAGCTTATTTACTAATAATATTAACTAAACTAAGTCTAACATTTACTAATAAGCAAGTAGTGTATTACTAAAGTAATTAAAATATAAAGAGCAAACTAAACTAAGTTACAAAAGCTGAGTTCTGAGTAATTTCAATCAGTCAACTTCAGTAAATTAAACAATAAGAATATGATAATAACAAATTCATAAATGAGATACATATCTATGTAAGAACTATTCTGTAATTAATAATAGGTTTATATTTGCAAGGGTAACTACAGGGTTGAAACCCTTTATTAATTTTTTTGTTTCAATAAAAGAAAAATAGTTAAGCTATAATTTTATTATTTGGAACATTATCATTAAATAAATTGAACTATTGTAGACTGGTTACAGTCTTCATAACAAATAGATAGATAGATAGATAGATAGATAGATAGATGCAAATATAAGAAATCTCACTGTTCACAGATAATAATATTAACTTAAAACAATATTTGTTTTACAAGTAACAAAATCTACTTAAATAAATTAAAAGGAATTATCTAGGAAACCCTAGCTTGTAGTTTCTGAGCCAACAAGTAAAACAACTTATAATATGACTGAGTGACAGTCATAAAACCATTAATAATAATCTAATACAAAATAAATAATAAACAGTAAATTCCTTATACACAGTCGATAGGGTAAAAACCTGAGTTTACAGAGTCAAAATAATAGCATTAAGATAAACAGAGACTGAGCTCAAAGGAAAAACCCTGTGTATTGCTTGACAGGCAGTAAGGCTTTAAACTTAGTCAATGTACAAAAACCATCCTTGAGCCGGTGCACCCATATCATGACATGGGTTTAATAAACAAAAATAACAGACTGTGTAACAAAACGTACATTATTGTAAAATCCTTTTAACAAAAGAAAAGAGCATTTACAAGTCATGGCATTGAGCCGGAGTCACCCTGTTATAAGCGAGGGTTTAAACAAAACCAAAACTTATAAACTGAAGACTAATAACCCGAGACTGGGTAAACCAATGCCATATCTCTTTCCAATTTCAAACTTAATCCCCTAAGGTCTAAACAAGTAGGGAGATCCATTTTGTAACCGAGGCTTACCCATAGACTGAACACCGGTCCATTGTGAAGTGGCTCCTTCCAAATGTCAAGGAAAACCATCACCTACTTTTGCAAACCAAAGCATAAGTTAATATCTGAATTTCTTATGATAACTGTAACTCTTATAGCTTACAACCTGTGTAAAAAACTAATTGTTACCTAGAATGTTGAAAGAATGAGGTCACAACGAAAGCAGACCGACAGCATGGACAGTAAAAACCTCGCATTCACCTGAGAAGGAGGAAGCTAAGTTCAAGTTTTTATCTACCTCGACAATTGGAGCAAGAGCAAGAAATGGCAGTGGCCAAATTATGATTTCAATACTGAAACTACTGACTGTGTAAACAATACCCTCAGGCAGAGCAATATTGTATTGCAGGAATCAAATCATTTATGAGCTGTGAACTTCAAAACTCTCACCCTAATCAACGGCTTTTCAAAATGCATAGACAGTGGAGCTAAAGGCAAGCAACTGCAAGCACTCATGGCCGTAGTAAACCCAACAATACAGAGACCGAAACCCTCGCTGAACAATGAGGAATAGGGTTGCAAGGCAAATATTATAAGTCATGAATTGCATAGCGAGGAGAGTTCCACGTGTCCACAATCCTATCTACCTCACAGTGGGTTCAATTGCAAAGTCTTCGCTACAATAAATCGAATCAAATAATTGTTAATTATTTGCATATTACACACAGTGATAATGTATTATATGCATAATGTCAAAATCATATCTCTTCCCATGAGGTCAACCTTGATAATGAACGAGGATTATGCCATCATTTAACCTAATGTTTAATCCAAGAAATCATTCTTGGTAAGAACCATTTTATTTATTATTTCGATGCCTTTGTTTAGTAAAGATCTTTTGACCTTTCTTAAATAATATTATAGGAAAAAGATCAAGAGGATAATAGAATATTTGAGCAAATTTTGTTAAATTCCTTTATTGACATTTTCACATAAACATGAACTATGAATGTATAAGCTATGAGAACTAGACTTAAGTTAATAAAGTGTTTATAGATATGGTTAACATACATACATTTAAATAGCTCCTACACTTTTAAGTGACCTACAGTAACGGATGTAGGATAGATATCCTATAAATACATGATCTTTGGTCTCTATAATTTCACCAAGCTCTAAGATAATTTGAACCAAGGCTAGGTTGGAATTGGGAATTTAGGATGGTAAATTATCCAAGATTTTATTGCACTACCTTTAAATATAAGTAAATAGTAGGGTAGTGTGTAGTTTTCTCATTATGTTAGTCATGAGGAAAATGGGAATTCAAGTCACAATCTTGACGATTTTTTTATGTAGAGGACACCTTATAAATTACAAGCGATGATGAGCTGATAAAATTACTATATTGAGTCCTAATTGAAATCGAGCTGAAATTTACACAGTAGGCTTATGTTCTAAAAGACTTAGGTTTATTTCTATAATGATAAGCAGTATTTTAAATATTGAAATAGTAATAGAAATAATATCTTCTGTCAGAGAAATAGTTATGATACAAAATGATGAGTTCTATTAAGAACTGGAATTAACTTAGAGTAAAGTTAGAAGGAGGTTTTATCTATCTTAAAGATCTATCTGTTAAAAGAAAAATAGTAGGACGATGTTAATAACCCTTACGACACAAATATTAAGTAATATCATATTGTGGATAAAGTAAAAGAATCATTACTTACCTTGCAGGATCTTGAGTCTTCTAAGCAAACTTTTACTCTAGCAGTACTTTAAGCTAAAAGAAATATATATGGTTTAATGCCTTAATAAAAATTTTGTTGGGTCAAGATTTACCTGTCAAGCCTGTAAAGATCCAGAAATCCAGATACGTTAGCAATCACTAAGTAAGCCCTAGATAGAAAATGACTCCTCACCTCCTTGACATTCAAACCATCAATACAGCTAACTATTCGAATGCAGATTACTTACATCACATATTACAATTAAAACAACATTAATCTATATGTGTTAAAGTTAATGGTTACTTTATTTTCTATTTCATTTCTTCTATTAGCTGCTAGCAGTTATCTAACTGCAACTGTAATATTTTATGTTATCTCAAAATTTTAAATTTTTGTTAAAATTTGGGGGTTTGACATGTGGTATCAGAGCACAAGGTTCAAACACTAGGCCTTGATGAAGCCCAAATAGCTTTTATGAAATAGTAAATTGAATTATTATGCTGATGTTTTTTCTTTTTAATGTTATTCAATCAGAGAAATTGTTTCCGAAGTTTAACAAACATGTATGGAAAGATTGGAAGAATATGCAGAGGAGGAATCTCCATTTACTGAACCAGAAAACTTACCAAGAGATCCTACACCATAATATTTAACTACCAATTCCTCATAACTGTTACAAACAATAAAAGACCTAAAATCTAAAATGGAATCCGTAAAACGAGAGAATGAAAGGATTATGAGGGCTTAGGAGGAGCTGAATCAGATCCTAACAAAAAGGTTTCAAACTGAGGGTAAGGGTAAAAGAACTGAATCAAAAGATACAAGTCATCAAAAAAAACTTAAAAATATGAAACATACTAAACATGAAAGCAGTTCATTTTTAGAGGAGTTTGGTGAACAACGAAATTTCCACTCTACTAGTGATAGTAGTGATGACAACCATTAAACTAAAAAGAGGAAATACAAACCTTATGAGGAAATTTCTGGGGAATTCAAAAAGATAAAACCACCAACATTCAATGGAGAGACTGAGAAGGGGGAGGAATCGAAATCCTGGTTATCTAGGATGAAGAAGTACTTACAAATATATCATTATTCTAAACAGTTAAAGGCTAGAATAGCTATCTACAATCTCTCAGGAAAGGCTGACATTTGATGGTAGGACTTGAAGAGAGTTAAAGGAATTAAAGAGAAGAATGTAAATTGGAGTACGTTCAAGAGGTATTTTAAAAATAAATTTATGTCTGAGCAATACTATGAAGAGAGAGCAAAAGAATTTTATGAGCTTAAATTAGGATCAATGACAATGAAATATCTAAACCTCAAGTTTTTAAGTCTACTTAGGTATGTTCCCTACCTTGTAGATGAGAAACCAAAGGTACACCCCTCAGCTGTCTGCCTTATCATATTAAGGACAGGATTGAGTATGACAATCCAAAGACTTTGGAAGAAGCCATGAGGAAAGACAACTTTTGTTATGAACATAATTGGAAGAAGGAAAGCATGACCAACTGGAAGGCGAAGAAGAATAATAATCAGTATGATCAAAAGAAGAAATAATTTGTGCCCAACAGAAATTCTAAAAACAATAAGGCTAGAAATTTTCCTAAAAAAAATTTCCCAAGAAATAAGAATAATTCACCAAGCAATCAGAATAATTCTAAGGGTAAAGAATTTGCTAATAACCATGGTAATTATACCAAGAACTTTGAACGCAAAGAACCTATAAAGTGTTGGCAATGTAATGGCCCACAATATGCCTCAGTATGTCCTAATTAGAAAAACACTGTCAGTAATATTCATACCATACAGGAGGAGATGACTATTGGAGAATTAGCGAGGACTATGCCCAGAATCAATGCAACCTTGGAGAATCAACAAGCAGAATATCAAACTTCCATGGTGGAAGTAGAAGGTATGATAAATCAAACCCCTATAACTATTTTGATTGATCCAGGAGCTAGTCTCAATTATATTTCACCTAAAATGGTAGAAAAATGTAAGTTTCATGTTGAAAAATTTGAAAATTCTTGGTTAGATCAGTTAGCCACTGGTGCTAAAAGAAAGGTAACTTATTTTGTAAAAGAATGTGCAGTATTTATGGATCATTTTGAAACTGTTGAGAAACTTAATGTATTACCACTTGGTTCTTATGATTTACTGATCGGTATGGATTGGTTAGAACAACATAGGGTAATTTTAAATTGTTATGATAAAACCTTCACATGTGTAAATAGTGATGGAAAACCAGTAAGTGTAAAAGGAATCCGTAGAAAAACCGCTATAAGGAAAATTTCTGCTATAGACCTTAAGAGAGCTATTAGGAAGGGTTGTAAAGCTTATGAATAACAATAACTGATGAGGAGAATCCAAATAAGACAGATAAATTAAAATTGGAAGACCTACTAGCCTTAAGAGAATATGTTGATGTATTCCCTAAAGAAATTTCAGGACTACCTTTGAAAAGGGAATTGGATTCTACCATTGAGCTGGTACCTGGTGTAGTACCTAGCTCAAAGGCCCCTTATCAAATGAACATGCTTGAAATTAATGAATTAAAGTCTCAATTAAAATAACTAATAGATAAAAAGTATATTCGACCTAGTGTGTCTCCCTGGGGGGCACCTGTCATCTTTGTTAAGAAAAAGGACGGTACCATGCAACTTTGCATAGATTACCGTCAGCTAAATAAGATGACCATTAAAAATCGATACCCACTACCCCATATAGATGATATGTTTGATCAACTATGTGGAGCCATGGTGTTTTCAAAAATGGATTTAAGGTCTAGATATCATCAAGTTAGGATTAAAGATGAAGACATCTTTAAGATAGCTTTTAGAACTCGATATGGCCATTACGAGTTTGTCGTCATGCCATTCGGGCTTACTAATGCCCCAACTATTTTTATGTGTTTAATGAACAATGTTATGCATAAGTATCTAGATAAGTTTGTAGTCATGTTCATCAACGATATATTAATCTATTCAAAAACTGAAGAAGAGCATAAAGAACATTTAAAAATTATTTTGCAAGAGTTGCGAGATCATCAACTCTTTGCAAAGTTTAGTAAATGTGATTTATTCAAGGATAAGATTTAGTACTTAGGTCATGTGGTGACCAAGGAAGGATTTTCAGTAGATCTTGAAAAGATAAAGGAAATCAAAGATTGGTCGGTTCCTAAGGATGTAACTGATGTTCGATCTTTCATGGGAATCACTGGTTACTACCGGAGGTTCATTGAAGGTTTTTCGAGGATCGTGAATCCGATAAATTCCTTGTAGAAAAACAGAAAGAAGTTTGATTGGAACCAGAAATGTGAGGAAAGCTTTAAAAAGTTAAAACCTTTATTAACCAGTGCACCTATTTTAAGAATAGCTGATACAAATAAAGAATTTGTAGTGTGCACTAATGCCTGCAATGATGGCTTAGGTGGTTTTTTGACTCAAGAAGGGCATGTTATTGCCTATGAATCTAGAAAATTAAAAATTCATGAAAATAATTATGCAACTTATGATCTGGAATTAGAAATTGTTATACATTCTCTAAATATGTGGGGACATCACCTAATTGGCAGAAAATTTATTTTAATGACTGATAATAACGGATTAAAGTATTTGTTAGTTCAGCCTAATCTAAATGCCAGACAAGCTAGGTGGATAGCTTTTCTAAGTGAGTATGATTTCGAAATTCGACACATTAAAGGTAAAGAAAATAAAATTGTTGATGCATTAAGTAGGAATGTAAGGCTGAATTTTGTAGAAGTTATCAGCACTTATACTACAGATTTGAATGAACATCTTAAAGTAGGAATAGAACAGGATGAAATTTACCAAAATTTACAAGCTAAAACTAAATAAAATCCAACAAAAAGTTTAAGTAAAGGGTATAGTTTGAATGCAAAAGAATTTTTACTGTATAAAGACAGAATGTATATACCTAACGTACCTAAAATTTAGCTGTTAATTTTGGATGAAATACACAAAAATCCATACTCAGGTCATCTAGGCTATCAAAAGACTATAACTATGTTAAGAAAAGAATATTTTTGGCCAAATATGAAGACTGAAGTAGCAGAATATATCGCTAGGTGTTTTGAATGTCAGCAGGTGAAGACTGAACATCAACACCCAACTAGATTACTTCAACCATTACCCATTCCTAGATGGAAATGGGAAATAATTAGTCTTGATTTTGTTACTGGACTTCCTAGAAATCAGAATTTAAATGACTCTATCATGGTAGTAGTCGATAAGTTAAGTAAAGCAACTCACTTTATACCTGTTAAAACTACATACAAAGCTACAAATATAGTTGATATCTTTCTAAAAGAGATTTTTTGATTGCATGGAATACCGAAAGTCATAATATCAGATAGAGATCCTAAATTTACAAGTAACTTTTGGAAGTCTCTATTTAAAGGATTAAACACTACATTAAATTTTAGTACTTCGTTCCATCCTCAAACTGATGGACAAACTAAAAGAGTAAACCAAGTACTGGAAGATTTATTAAGAATGTATGTGAAAGAACAGCCAGGTAAATGGGAGGATTATTTGTATCTGGTAGAATTTGAATATAATAATAATTATCAGACATTAGCCATATTTAGTCCTTTCGAAATTTTGTATGGAAGGAAATGTAATACTCCTATCTCTTGGATTAATCTAGTGGATAGATTAGTATTCGGTCTTGAACTGTTAAAGGAAATGGAAGAAATTGTAAGGAAGGTACAAGGTAATCTGAAAGTTGCACAGGATCGACAGAAAAGTCAAGTAGACCTTAAAAGAAATCCAAAGGAGTTTCAGGTAGGTGAACATGTTGTTATATTTTTATCATATAAGCTAGCATTATGATCTTAGGATATTTTAATTGAGAGAATAACAAGCACATCAATAAAACATAAGCACAACATAAGACACAAGAGACATAAAGAATTTTCCTCGGGGAAACCAAAAAGGAGAAAACCCCACAACTTCCTCAGAGATAGAATTAGCACCAAAGGTAAAACCGAAAATAGTAAGATGATCTCTTGACAGCAGTAGTCTCTCTCTCTCTCACACTGAGAAAGCTTCTCCTCTCTCACTCATGCGCCCCAATGACTGAGTGTGAGTGTTGCAAGTAATATAAATAGAGAGGCTCACTCTCTATTTATATTCTTCTGTTCACTTGAAGTGCACTACAACATGTCGGCCTCACTTAAAAATTAATTACTAGAGCTGACATCTCTAGGAGTGTCTAATAACCCTAGTGCCCCACAAATTGTGGGGACTTTGCCTCGTTTGCCCAACAAGGAGGTTTATCCTTAACATAATGGTGGGGACTATTTTCCTGACTTATAATGACTCACCTAGGGTCGAATTCACTAGGATAGTCTAATAACCCAAGGGCCCCACAACTGTGGGGACTTTAACCCTTGACCAATAGGAGGGTTACCCACAATGACTTGACATGACTTTCTCATTATAGAAACTTCCTGGAATAAACATTGGGGTATGACATGACTCAAATACATTACAATACATCCCTGAATAAACATCGGGTTACAATACATAAAAAATACGGATGAATACATGCTGAAGTTACTATTACATCAACACTCCCTCTTAACTAGGAAGGTATTCTCTTGACACAATTTATCAGCACAAGTATTCTTCTCTGTGTTATCTGGGTCATCGTCAGGTCTTCGTCACCTTTAGGTCATTTTCATCTTCAAGTCATCTTCATCTGTAAGTCATATTCATTTGGATCTGGATCATCATCAGTGGATCTGGATCATTACTCAATCTGGATCATCATTGGGCATCATCACTGGATCTAGATCATCACTCGATCTGGATCATCACTGCTGGATCATCTTCACTAGATTTGGATCATCACTCGATCTAGATCATCACGGGTGCTATCTCATGATTCTTCTCATCACAAGAAGTTCTACAGAGCCATCCCTTTTTCATGCTGGTTGTAGGCCTAGCCTCCATGTAGGTCTTCTTCAGCACTTATATCTGACCTACTTGTCAGAAAGGCCCATCCAACACTTACATCTGACCTACTCATCAGAAAGGCACGCCCAACACTTATATCTGACCTACTCGTCAGAAAGGCACATCCAACACTAACATCTGACCTACTCATCAGAAAGGCACGGTACTCACATCCATCGAGGCGGGAACACATCCTACCATAGTGATGGAAGAATCTCACCCAGGCCAAAACACATCCTACCACAATGATGAAATATTTCCACATATTCACCCAGGCCGGAGCACATCCTACCATAATGATGAACGACTCTCACCTAGGCCAGAACACATCCTACCACAATGATGAAAGATTTCCACACATTCACCTAGGCCGAAACACATCCTACCACAATGATGAACAACTCTCACCTAGGCCAGAACACATCCTACCACAATGATGAAATATTTCCACACATTCACCTAGGCCAAAACACATCCTACCACAATGATGAATGAATCTCACCCAGGCCGGAACACATCCTACCACAATGATGAAAGCTTTCTACACTTACATTCACCTAGGCCGGAACACATCCTACCACAATGATGAAAGGGCCTGCACTTATATCCACCCAAGCAGGATCACATCCTGCTCACAATGATGGAAGGGCTCTACACTCACATCTGATCTTGTAGGAACCAATCCTACAGTCATATCAGAATGGCCCCACGTCCTCCCCGATTGAGCTACCTAGTAACTGACCAGGTGCCTCCATTATCCTAGAGAATGGAAGTTGCCCTTACATCCGACCTGCTCATCAGAATGGCCAACACTCACATCTAACATGGAAGGAACCTAATCCTTTAGCCATGACAGAATGGTTCAGCCCTTACATCTGGTCAAGTGGGAGCATATCTCTCCATCACATCAGAATGGCTACTCAGTCCTAGACTGAGTGTTCCTGGTACCTCACCAGGCAGCTCCATTCAAAGAATGGAAATTTCCCTTACATCTATCCTACTCGATAGAATGGCCAGCACTCATATCTGACATGAAAGGAAGCAATCCTCTCACCATGATAGAATTGCTCAGCCCTTATATTTGACCTACTCATCAAAATGGCTATGGATCTCAGCACTCATATCTGACATGGAAGGAACCAATCCTCTCACCATGATAGAATGACTCAGCCCTTACATTTGACCATGGAAGGAACTAATCCTCTCACCATGCTAGAATGGATATGGGACTCATCACTTTCCCTTGGAGGAAACCTCTATCTGGAGAACACCAAGCTTCTCCCTGAAGTACTCGAACTTCACCCTAGCCAATGGCTTTGTCAATACATCAGCTATATGTTCCTCCATCGCAACATACTGGAGCTTCATTGCTCCCCTATGCACCATATCCATGATATACCGGTACTTGATATGGATATTCTTTGACTTGTCATGGAACACTAGATTCTCTGACAACTTTACACAACTCTGGTTGTCACAATGTATACAAGTAGCATCCAACTAGAGATCAAATAAATCAGACAGTAGCTTCCTTAGCCATATTGCCTCACAACTAGATGAACAAGCTGTGACATACTCTGCTTCAACTATACTCAATGCCACACAGGATTGCTTCTTGCTAAACCAAGAGATCACACCCAATCCCATACTGAAGCAACACCCTGAAGTGTTCTTCCTATCTATGGCACTGCCTGCCCAATCTAAATCAATATAACCCTCCAGGTAAATCTTTCGATTCGCATCGTACTTGATCCCATAATCAACTGTACCCCTCAAGTACCTTAGAATATGCTTTGCATCAATCAAGTGAACATGAATCGGATCTATCAGGAACTGGCTCAAGGTGTTCACAGCAAAGTAAATATCTAGTCTCATGTTCCTCAGATACATCAAGGACCCAATCATGTAATGATACATCGTAGCATCAACCATCTCTAATGAAGCATCACTTAACAACTTCAGGTTTGATGCCATAGGTGTGGTTATGCAATCCATCATCTTGAACCTCTTCAGGATCTCTACTGCATACTTCCTTTGTCCACACCTCCATTCCTAAATAGTGCATCGACACATAACAAGAGCATCATTGGTCTTCTGCCTTCAAACTTGAAGCAAAGGTTGGAATTCACTTTATTCTTAGTAAATCCTAAAGTCATCAGTAATATGTCCATCCTGTTGTACCATGTCAATCCTCGGGACATTCTATAGTCACTCCCTCTGAAGTGGAGCATCATACTCCCTCTGTCTTCCATACTCTATGCACTGAAACATTATGTACCTGAGTGACAAGTAGCTTCCTATGCTACTAATATTATATGTGACCATCTAGTGTATAGACTTCCATATTCAACCTTGTAGAAAAAGTTAAGATCTTCATCAAGCTCATCATATATGTGTTTAAACTCTTACTGGTTGCAAATGTCTCTTCGTAGTCTATGCCTTCTTTTTGTGAGAATCCTCGTGCTACGAATCTTGCTTTGTATCCCACGATGTTTCCATCTACTGCATGATGGAGCTACGAACTTCCCTTCACGTATTGATATTCCATTCTAGACATCATTCTTCTTGAACTGGTCTTCCATTTCTTCTTGGTTACTTCTTCATGGCTGGAAGGTTCTACGTCAATGATGCCGCTGTATTCGTCATATTATTCTTCATTTTGAAATGTCATCACTTGTTCTTTGGAACAAGTCTTATCCTTCTTTTATTGTAGGCGATTATGTATGCGATCTTTCCTACAAGTCAAATGGAGTTGCATGGTTAGAAACATTTCATAAGGTATATTCATAGTGAAAAATTCTTATGCATAACTATATGATCATGCAACTATTTTAGCCAATACAACATCCATCCATATCTCACGGAAACTTTCTAGATTCCTTCCATCTCTACCAAGACAACATTGATATTTTGCACTAATCCAATATGTCAACAAAGAGGTTTTATTCTAGATAAGTAGCAATGGAGAGTTGTATATCACCATGAGCTACTTACCCATCACATGCATATTAGTAGTATACTGTCATTAATGCAAACATCCTATCATGCATAATACATCAACTGAATATAAACAAATGCATAACAAAACAATATCATTGAATGACAATTGAATACTTATCTTTATTTGTTTCATGGGTTGAATCCTTCTTGAGCCTTCAGCTTCATCATCTTCTTCATTCATGATAGCATCGTTTCTTATCCAAATGCTAAGGAGGAGAAGAGGTGCTTTAAGAGTTGAGTTCTTCATATTCCCAATTTCTTGAGATATCTTCTTTGGATGATGAGATCTTGATCTTCAATTGCTCCCATCTTCTCTTCTCTTCTTATGAGTCGAGCTTCTTCTTCTTCTCAAAGTCTATTGAAAGTAATCACTTCCTTCTGGCACACATTCCTCGAATGAATGAATCCCATGATCCTGGGAGGCCATTCAAGGTGGCTATTACCACTTCTGCATTCTTCACTTTTCCTTTTACCGCTTCAACTTGTTCTTTGATTTGAGAGACCCTTGTAAAGTATGACTGTATGGTCTCTGCATTCTAGATCTTCACTTCGTTCACTTGGTTTCTTAAGGTCATATTCTGATTTATGTTCTTCCCTTCAAATAGCTTGGTCAAGGAATCAAACATCATCAGTCTCTTTAAGGAAGACACTAGTGGTACAATTTTATCCGTGATTGAAACAACAATGATCTTCTTGGCCTTAACCAAGTTATTCTTGTGTAAGGCTTCTAACCTCATCTCCCTCTAGAACTGGAACCTCTCTACTCATGTAGGTGTCCCATTCATTTTCTTCAGAGAGATCATATACTTCCATGTTGGAAGTTGTCAACTTCACCAAGCTTATCATCAAGCTAATGTGATAGATCACTTTGAAATGAGAACCTCAAATGAAAATAGCAATAGATTAGATCTTACCGATTTGAGGTGTTCGTCCTGGTTCCGGGGCTGGCTAATTTAGGGTTTGTCACAAAAACCCTAATTTTCAAAACTTGGAATATTTTAGATATGATTGGATAGACAGATAGATCTCTTCAAATGGATCTTTCCAATGTACTCCTTTTCTAAAAATATTGGAGGGAAGCTCCCGGAACAGGAAGCCCTAGTTTTCCAATTTCTTCTGCAGAAATTCCTATTACTGTTTCTATGATATCTCTAAAATTACTACTCCCCTATGTCTAAAATTGCTTAGTGAGGTAACATCGCATGTCCCTGATCCAAAACCATAGGTTTCATCAGAATTTGTTTCACCAATTTGGATTTATGATCCTTTTCCCAAGGTCACTTGTTACAAGACTGTTCAGAACAACGAATTTGTATGGACTTCCACGTGTCACTGTTTCATTTTCTGGATCTGAACTTTGGACAAAAAAAAATTAAATTCCGTGCCCTTTCTAAAAAATATTTAGGAATTCTGTTTGGACCTCTGTAGCCCAAGCTATAGCAATTCGCCCCAGGTGTCCTATTTAGGGATGAATTTTGGAAGAGGCTGGAACCCTAATTTGGAGGGATCATATGTCCCATAATATAGCGAATCTAAGGCTGAATTTTGGATGCACTATACATTTAGATTTTATCTTTGGCCCCTAAAATTTTGAGCTCCTGAGTCTTCATGAATATTGGGATATAGTGAATGTACCAAAACTTAGTCGTTTTAGTATTTAGGTTTTTTCTAGCTCGGGGTCAAACTAGGGTTTGAATTTCCTAGAGTTTCACCCAACCAAAATTCTTGATCCAAGTCTCTAAACTTTGGTTTTTATGAGGATAAAAATCCTATACTAGTCTCACTCAAAAATTCCTCTTCTGTAGAAAGCCTTAATTTCTACATCGAAAACTGAAAATGCTCGGAATCGATTTCCGCTTCGACAGAAAGATGTGCCCTTCAATGGAGAGTCATCCTAGCATACTTTTGCTGATGGATTGTGGAGAGAGACCCAAAAAGTTGGAAGCACTAGATTCTACAGCTGCATAATGTATTATTCTTAGGTTAGCTCTGATACCATGTTATATTTTTATCATATAAGCTAGCATTATGATCTTAGGATCTTTTAACTGAGAGAATAACAAGCACAACAATAAAACATAAGCACAACACAAGAGACAAGATACACAAAGAATTTTCCTTGGGGAAACCATAAAGGAGAAAACCCCACAACTTCCTCAGAGATAGAATCAGCACCAATGGTAAAACCGAAAACAGTAAGATGATCTCTGACAGCAGCAGTCTCTCTCTCTCACACTGAGAGAGCTTCTCCTCTCTCACTCATGTGCCCCAATGAGTGAGTGTGAGTGTTGCAAGTAATATAAATAGAGAGGCTCACTCTCTATTTATATTATTTCGTTCACTTGAAGTGCACTCCAACATGTCGGCCTCACTTAACAATTACTTACTAGAGCCGACATCTCTAGGAGTGTCTAATAACCCTAGTGCCCCACAACTTGTGGGGAATTTTCCTCCTCTGCCCAACAAGGAGGTTTATCCTTAACACAATTGTAGGGACTATTTCCCTGACTTAAAATGACTCACCTAGGGTCAACTTCACTAGGATAGTCTAATAACCCAAGGACCCCACAACTGTGGGGACTTTAACCCTTGACCAATAGGAGGGTTACCCATAATGACTTGACATGACTTTCTCATTATAGAAACTTCCCGGAATAAACATCGGGGTATGACATGACTCAAATACATTACAATACATCCCGAAATAAACATCCGGTTACAATACATAAGAAATGCGGATGACTACATTTTGAAGTTACTATTAGATCAACACATGTGTTCATCAAGGTGAGGCCCAAAAAGAGCTCTCTGAGACTGGGGAGTTGTGCAAAACTAGCACCTCGTTACTGTGGTCCATTTGAAATTATGTCCAGAATTGGAGAAGTAGCTTATCAATTAGCATTACCACCCAATTTAAGAGTACATAATGTTTTTCACATTTCTGTATTAAAGAAATATGTTCATGATGATACTCATGTTGTTGACTGGAATGATGTATAGGTGGAACCAGAAGGAGATTTTCTAGTGGAACCGGACTGTATCCTCGGGCGGAGGGAGATCACAGTTTGGAACTACACCATTCGACAGGTGAAGGTACAATGGAAGCACCTTAGTCCAGAGGAAGCCACCTAGGAATTGGAAATTAATATGCGAGATGCATATCCATATTTGTTCTAGGGGAATTATGAGGATAAAGAAAAAATAACATCGAGGACGATGTTATGTTCTAAGGGGGTGTGTATGTCACATGCCCCAATTTTGCAAAAATAATATTATATTATTTGATTTTATTTAAAGACAATATGTTAAATTTTATGCTAAGTTGTAATTGATGACTCGGCAGAGTCAAGGATATTTAATGTAATTATGAATATTTTAATTATAAATAAATAAAGGTGGAGACAACAGCTTAGGAGAGCTGCTAAAAGAGTGTTTACTGGTCAAATTGGTGGAGGAGAATGGGTAGAGAGAAAACAAACATGTGGCAGCATCCTCAAACCTCTTCCAACTATTGCAAGTGGAAACCTCCCTGCATTTGGGGTCATGATCCCCCAAGAAAGTGGGATCATAGTAGGTGGCTCAATTAATGACAACTGACCCAAAATACCTAGACAATCTTTATAAAAATGACCATTGAAGAGAGTTGGGGCTGCTCATTCTAGAGAAGTGATCATTGAGGTGAATGTACTTTAAAGAAATTCAATGGAAAGGGAATTTGTGGAAAGAGTTTGAGGGGTTAAATGCTAAGTGATCTAGTGCATCTTTTCAGCTGAAGGATCTTATTGCTAAGTGTAGAGTGATTACTAAGTCATTGGACTAGACTATTGTTTGCGTGCTCCACTAGTTCTCAGCCAAGGAGACCAGGAACAAGCTTGGAGGTCCTGAGGAAGCGTTTTTTGAGCACTCTCCAAGAGTTTGGTAGGGACGAACGACCTCCCAACACTGTTGTTGTTCATCCTAATCAGGTTCTTCATTCTTTGTTTTACTGTGTTAGATAGTTAAATATAAGTTTGACTGTTAAATGAATGTAAAATATTTAGCTGTAAAATTTTTAGATTATTGAAGGAATGAATATGAAATAGATGGAAAATAATTCTAACCTGTGTTTTCCCACATCTGGAAGGACCAGACCATACTCCAGCATAGGCAGAGTATTTAAAGTAGATGAAGGAAATGAGAAGAAATTGAAATGAATAGATGTAATATGCATTTCATAATAGCAAAGTAATTTATTGCAATATGTAGGTTTTTATCAAAAAGACCAATAACCTGGTTACTTATGTTATTTGTTATTGTAAATATACTGATAATGAAATAGTAGTATACCATTACAGGTAGAAGAATTATCATGTTAAGAGAATACCCTAGTAGATAAGATGTTATGTTTATACATAGTACATTATATTTTTTTTATTCAAATTAAAATATGCAGGGCAGTAAACAGTGTTATGTTGTTTACATATTTTCTTTATGTTTATTCAATAACCAGTTGCTTATGCAATAAAAGAAATGTAGTTAAACTAATTTGTTTACATTTAGTTCATTAAAGATATAACTACTATTCATATAGCTTATTTACTAATAATATTAACTAAACTAAGTATAACATTTACTAATAAGCAAGTAGTGTATTACAAAAGTAATTAAAATATAAAGAGCAAACTAAACTAAGTTACAAAAGCTGAGTTCTGAGTAATTTCAGTCAGTCAACTTCAGTAAATTAAACAATAAGAATATGATAATAACAAATTCATAAATGAAATACATATCTATGTAAGAACTGTTCTGTAATTAATAACAGGTTTATATTTGCAAGAGTAACTACAGGGTCGAAACCCTTTATTAATTTCTTTGTTTCAATAAAAGAAAAACAGTTAAGCTATAATTTTATTATTTGGAACATTATCATTAAACAAATTGAACTATTGTAGACTGGTTACAGTATTCATAACAAATATATATATATACAGCTGCAAATATAAGAGATTTCACTGTTCATAGATAATAATATTAACTTAAAACAATATTTGTTTTACAAGTAACAAAATCTACTTAAATAAATTAAAAGGAATTATCTAGGAAACCCTAGCTCGTAGTTTTAGAGCCAGCAAGTAAAACAACTTATAATATGACTGAGTGACAGTCATAAAACCATTAACAATAATCTAATACAAAATAAATAATAAACAATAAATTCCTTATACACAGTCGATAGGGTAAAAAACCAAGTTTACAGAGTCATAATAATAGCATTAAGATAAACCAAGAACGAGCTCGAAGGAAAAACCCTCTTCCTTTTAAAAACTTGTGTATTGCTTGACAGGCCGTAAGGCTTTAAACTTAATCAATGTATAAAAACCAGCTCTGAGCCGGTGCATCCATATGATGACATGGGTTTAATAAACAAAACTAACAGACTATGTAACAAAACCTACATTATTGTAAAATCCTTTTAACACAAGAAAAGAGCATTTACAAGTCACCGCATTGAGATGGAGTCACCCTACTATAAGCGAGGGTTTAAACAAAACCAAAACTTATAAACTGAAGACTAATAACTCGAGGTTGTGTAAACCAATGCCGTAACTCTTTCCAACTGCAAACTTAATCCCCTGAGGTCTGAACAAGTAGGGAGAGCCATTTTGTAACCGGGGCTTACCCGTATATTGAACGTCGGTCCATTGTGAAGTGGCTTCTTCCAAATGTTAAGGCGAACCGTCACCTACTTTTGCAAACCAAAGCATAAGTTAATATCTAAATTTATTATGATAACTGTAACTCTTATAGATTACAAACTATGTAAAATACTAATTGTTACCTGGAATGTTGAAAGACTGAGGTCACGACGAAGGAATACTGACACCACGAACAATAAAAACCTCGCATTCACCTGAGAAGGAGGCAGCTAAGTTCAAGTTTTTATCTACCTCAAGAACTGGAGCAAGAGCAAGCAATGGCAGTGGGAAAACCACGATTTCAATACTGAAACTACTGACTGTGTAAAAAATACCCTCATGCACAGCAATATTATATTGTAGGAATCAAATCATTTACGAGTTGTTAACTTCACAACTCTCACCCTAATCAACGGCTTTTAAAAATGCACAGACATTGGAGTTGGAGGTGAGAAACTACGAGCACTCATGGACGCATTAAACCCAATAATATAGATACCAAAACCGGCACTAAACAATGAGGAATAGGGTTGCAAGGTAAAGATTATAAGTCACGAATTGCATGGCGAGGAGAGTTCCACATGTCCACAATCCTATCCACATCACAGTGGGTTCAATTGCATAGTCTCCGCTACAATAATTCGAATCAAATAATTGTTAATTATTTACATATTACACACAATGATAATGTATTATATGCATAAGGTCAAAATCGTATATCTTCCCATGAAGTCAACCTTGATAATGAACGAGGATTATTCTGTCATTTAACATAATGTTTAAACCATGAAATCATTCTTGGTAAGAACCATTTTATTTATGATTTCGATGCCTTTGTTTAGTAAAGATATTTTGACCTTTCTTAAATAATCTTATAGGAAAAATATCAAGAGGATAATAGAATATTTGAGCAAATTTTGTTAAATGCCTTTATTGACATTTTCACATAAACGTGAACTATGAATGTATAAGCTATGAGAACTAGACTTAAGTTAATAAAGTGTTTATAGATATGGTTAACATACATACATTTAAATAGCTCCTACACTTTTAAGTGACCTACAGTAACATATGTAGGATAGATATCCTATAAATACATGATCTTTGGTCTCTATAATTTCACCAAGCTCTAAGATAATTTGAACCAAGGCTAGGCTGGAATTGGGAATTTAGGATGGTAAATTATCCAATATTTTATTGCACTACCTTTACATATAAGTAAATAGTAGGGTAGTGTGAAGTTGTCACATTATGTTAGTCATGAGGAAAATGGGAATTCAAGTCACAATCTTGACGATTTTTTGATGTAGCGGACATCTTATAAATTACAAGCGATGATAAGCTGATAAAATTACTACATTGAGTCCTAATTGAAACAGAGCTGAAATTTACACAGTAGGCTTATGTTCTTAAAGACTTAGGTTTATTTCTATAATGATAAGAAATATTTTAAATATTAAAATAGTAATAGCAATAAACTCTTATGTCATAGAAAGAGTTATGATACAAAATGATGAGCTCTATTAAGAACTGGAATTAACTTAGAGTAAAGTTAGAAGGAGGTTTTTTCTATCTTAAAGATCTATATGTTAAAAGACAAATAGTAGGATGACGTTAATAACACTTACTATACAAAGATTAAGTAATATCATATTGTGGATCAAGTAAAAGAAACATTACTTACCTTGCAGGATCTTAAGTCTTCTAAGCAAACTTTTACTCCAGCGGTACTTTAAGCTAAAAGAAATATTTCTGGTTTAATGCCTTAATAAAACTTTTACTGGGTCAATATTTACCTATCAATCCTGTAAAGATCCAGAAATCCAAATACGTTAGCAATCGCTAAGTAAGCCCCAGCTAGAAAATGACTCCTCACCTACTTGACGTTCAAACCATCAATACAACTAACTATTCGAATGCAAATTACTTACATCACATATTAAAATTAAAACAACATTAATCTATATGTGTTAAATTTAATGGTTACTTTATTTTCTGTTTCGATTCTTCTATTAGTTTCTAGCAGTTATCTAACTGCAACTGTAATATTTTATGTTATCTTAAAATTTTAATTTTTTTGTGAAAAATTGGGGTTTTGACAGAGAACCCCCCATGCAATCACAACTTTATATAATACAAACCATTTGGATTCACAAGAAAGGATATCCCAATTGCAGTAGTTCACATGGATATCGATAGAAGGATTCGATATCCATTTTTGGTCTATCATCATTAGAAAGGATATCCCAGTTGCACTAGTTCACATGGAGAAGTTCTTTACGAGCATGCCATTCTGTAATGTTCTTCAAGTCATGATCACTTTCTCAGTGATCCTTCTCTTTATATTTGTATCACCCCAACTACCTCTCTAAGAGGTTGTAACTATTCTCTAACAGTTCAGAATATAAATAGCCTCTAAGACTTTTGACCATGTCTCTTCTCATGTGGATTCTCTCCATAAGATATCACAACCCTCAGCTGCCTAAGTCATGTACGACGACTAACTGGTGGGGAATTTATCTGTTGTCACCCATGAAGACACATCATTACTCCCTCTTCAACTAGAGGAGTTATTATGTACTATACCAATCTTGTCCCAGATAGAAGCTTAGTAAGAATGTTGGCAATGCTGCTCATCTATGGATATGTACCATGTCTCAAATATAATTGACTAGAACTCTCAAAATCTTTACTTATTTTCAACATGCTCTATCTAGAGCAACACGTGTGATCTTTCTCGATCACTATATTAGTCAGATTTCATATATCTTTAGAACTCTATTTCACTGATCAAGATATATATGAGTTCACATACACTTGTACCAACAACACATGCTTTGTACATGTCTATGCACAAACTGCAAAGTAATGTACAGATCTTGGGACCTGTGACTAACCAAATACATCTCAACTGACTTGAGATCCTCCAAATATGAAATAAGAATATTTTCATATTTACCTTCATATGTGTGGCCATGGATTTGTAGTCCATCATCCTAAAACTCTTCAGACTCTTTTACTGCACATTTTCCTTAACTAAGGAAAATCTTTGTCTCGTGAATGCCACACCACTAATCATAAGAATCATAACAATATTCTTGAATACAGTTCTTATCTTTCTTCTGAATATGAGCATCATGCATATCTATTTTGTTTTACGGGAGATACATCAACCAATTACACTGGTTCTTCATGAGCTAGTGAGACTAGCAACTCCCTCTCACCATGCAAAATGTGAGAATCATAATATGGGTTCTCCATCACTGAGAATTATGCTCATATATATATAAAGCTATTTATTTGACACATGAATCTAAATAAGATAGAATATCTTCAGGATTCTTCACATCTATCAAAATATAATTAACCCATCTATTTTTCTTGCTTTACAAGAGACATAGGAACCTCTTGAACTGTTCTCTTCTAGGCTCAGCCATCAGAATGATTCCACATTCATGTCCTTCTTTACTTGTAGGTAATGGCATATTAATTTTCCCTAGAATAAAAATTATTCTCATGGTTAGAACTATTTCATACTCATGAATTTTATTCACATGAAATACTTTCAATATACTGATAAAGATTTACTTAGTTATGTACAGATATTGACCAACTGATTTATCATAACCCATTATAATATTATGTATTGATATGCATCCCTATATCAGTCCTATATCAGTCCAAAAATTCATTTTATGAAAGAAATATATAGTCCCATGTTCATATCTCATGAGGTAAGCATGAATCCCTCTATCTAGCCAATCATGTAGTCTTATGTTCACAATTCAAGAAACAATCATGCTACCCTAGATCTCATGTCTTATGAATTATGTTTTCAACCTTATATCATTCCTACATAAGTCTTATATCATCTCGCAAAATTTGTACTCGTGAGATTGATAACATTCAAATAAAGATAGGAACAACAATGTATATGCTAAACACAATTCCAAGTCCAGGAATATAGATTGTAATAAAACATAATCTGATTTTATAAAAGCATATTATAATTAAATAATCATGCATCCCAACATTCATATCTCATGAATAAATCATGCATCCCAACATTCATATTTCATGAATCAATCATGCATCTCTATAATTATGAAACAAGCATGCAACTCTATATTCGTATCTTTATGAAACAATCATGCATCCTCTATATGACTAGAATGCAACCATTCAAAATCACATAGATCTAAGTAGCATATAATAAAAAAATTTGGGTACTTATATTTTTGTTGTTTTGCATGCTCCCTCTTGATCTCTTCTTCCTTGTGGAGATTACTGTAGTACCTCAGTCTTGATCTCTTTGCAAATTTGAGTGCATGCAGGAGGTAGCAAATTTTTGCATGGAGAAATTGGATCCCATGCAACCCGAAGCGAATGTTCTTCTTTCAAAGAAAAATTCTTCCAATGATCATCCTATTCTTTGGATGATATCTCAACTCTATGAGGCTCTCATTATACACAAGATCCAATGAATAATGATAATATCTAACTTACAACTCTTGGGGATGTTCCATCTATTGGTCCACTTTGAGAAAATGGCCATAACATGAATTTTGAGAATTTCATCTTCAACTACCCGATCATATCTCTCACACAGTTGTGTATTTTTGAAATATTCTCATGATTAAGCTAAATTGGCCAATTCGGGAAGTGGGTTTTGAACCATTTTGTCTGATTCCACACGGATTGATCAAAACGTATCCATGAAATTTGTCTCCTGAAAAGTGACAAAAATGGTGCATGTTTACTTGGTCTTTAATTCTCCCTGCATAAAGAGTCCTCACTCATTAAGGTCAAGTAAACATATAGATCATTGTACTCAAGAATGATTCACACTCTTGCCTTCAATTTGGAAGTATATTCAAATTGGTCTTCCGGTTGGATGGAGATCGATGCTATGGCCCCAAGATCTTTGCTCAATACTTCTCAAGATCATGTAGGCTTTAGTTTGCTTGCGCAAACTAAGCACTTGCACGCCCTTGCTCTAATACCATGTTAGTGACTGAGCAAAATATGAAGAAACATGAACTTTAAAACTTTAATTCATAATAACAGTGCATATAAATCTCATCAATAATCCAAGACATAAATCAAACCATAGAACACAAGATATACCCTGGCAAACTCTCTACTGATTCAGAGGATAGAAAACCTAGCAAACAATCTTAGAGTATGATAGATTATTAGAAAACAATGATTACAACACAATAGTAGATTGGTTTCACCAAGAGCACTAGAGAGAGGAGATCTAATGGAGCACCTTATCTAACTTGCCAAGTGCATAACGCTTTAATAACAAGTCAAATTAGGTTTTACAACAAAAATAGAATGGTTGCATGTAGCAACAACTTGTTAACACTTAGAACACTAATCCATCTTTAATCATGCACCCCATACTAATCTGATGTCAAGCTGGCACTCCATAATTATATTCCACATGAAGATATGTGCCTTCCATTAATTAACTAACTCTAATTGAGTTGTTAACTGAGTTGAACTGAATGTAATTGAATAGAACTGAATGTAACTGAACTGAACTGATTGTAACTAAACTGAACTGAATGTGACTGAATGTAACTGAACTGAATGTAGTTGAACTGAACTGAAAGTAACTGAATAGTGACTGAATGTAACCGAACATAACTAGTGCTTCTCCATCAGTGTTTATTTCCAACAATCACTTGCATAAATTAAGGAGTGATTCCTTAATTAACTGAACTCGTTTACCATAACTAATACTCAACTGATATCTAATCAATTCGATTTTACTTGGTGGAAACATATGTAATTTGAGTTCTCTCTCTTTCTCCGTGCTTATATTAAATATCTCTACATGGTCCATATGTGTTTTCATTAAATAATCATCTTTATCATGTAATACTCATAATATCGTTTCCAAACCTATGATCATATGTATTGCCCCAGGTCATATAGTCACATGCTAAAGTAAATCACTCTAGGGGTAGCTAATCCCTAAAGTAGACTTGTATCACATGTTGACCATGACTAGCCATACATCACATAGTATATCTACTTTGCATAGTAAAGCACACCACCTCACAACATGAGGATATTTGTAGGGATACACAAGTGTATTGTCCACCTAAATCACATGAGGATATTTGTAGGGCTACACAAGACTACTTTCTACCTCAATCACATGAGGATATTCATAGGGATACACAAGCCTATTGTCCACCTCAATTATATGAGGATATTCATAGGGATACACAAGCCTACTGTATCACCACCTCAATCATATGAGGATATTCATAGGACTACACAAGCCTACTTTCCACCTCAACTATATAAGGATATTCATAGGAATACACAAGCCTACTATTCGACTCAATCATATGAGGATATTCGTAGGGATACATAAATATATTTCTTTGATATTACTCACAAGACTGGAGAATGACTCCTAATGCCGTAATCTCAACAAGTTGGACCACAATATAGTCTGGTTCATACAAGTAGCCGTAGGAAAGGATGAGCTTCCCGATTTTTATCCATCAGTCGAGGATATCTTTGCAGAAATAGCCCAATAATATAATACTAATATAGCCATACTGGAAGATGCAAAGTGTAACTTCCCCATCCCTCTAACTGTCAAAGAGGATGCTACGATACATCGCTCATCTGGGATTCTGGCCCCATGAACAAGAACATACATACATATACTACTGAAGCATGATACTTAAAAATATAAAACATATTATGATGCATTAATCATTCATATACATAGCAGAAGCAAACAACATGCATTCATATATGATTTAGCATTCAACATGTACACCATCATTCATCAATGGAAAATATTGTTGCAGACACAAGTCAGGAAATAATACTTATCTTATAGCGAACTTGTCCCACAACCAGCTACGTCGCTACAACGTTCCACCCAACCATAGGCCCGCGTGCTCTTTAATCTCTCAACAATGCTGCCACCCCCAAGATGGGCATTATTCCCCAAGGAATAAGGAACTAACAGGCTTACACATAGCCAAGGATAACAACACCACAAGGGTACACAGCTCAGCCAAGCCAACACAGTTGGATTTATCAGGTGAACAATGGATTAGTCAAGCCAACAAAGTTGGGTTTATCAGACCATCCAAGAGCCAGGAAAGGCTAAATGATAAACTGGTGAGCTCATTGAAGAGCTAAATACACTGACACTAGAACCATCCTGGCTTCTAGGACACCCACACACACCCAACAAAAGGAAATCATCCCTTTCTCTGCAACGCAGCCCTCATACCCTAATCTCCCTTCTAGGGCTATTCATGGGTTGTGGAGATGAAAGACATCCCACTAGCTCTGTCTGTGTGGTTCCCAATCCACCAGGTTTATCAAGCACATCAGGCCCTCATTCACCATTCCAATGCAGTCCGAAGACAAGCCTTTATGTGCATGCAGCAAAACAACTATTCAAGCTTTAACAGGGGAAAACAACTCCCTGAATCGTTCTTGGCTCTATCATGGACAAAATGATTCCACAGCAACCTACAATAGGAAAATCACAAGGGAAAAAACACAATCCAACAATCATGGTAAACAATATCCCATGAACAACCATGAGCTCACAACACACAATCCCCACTACAATCGCTGGAGAACTTACACAGACACCCGAAAATGGGGAAAGAACAGACTCCCAATCTATGCGTGAGGGAAAAAGATGAAGCCAACAAAACTATGGAAAAATAACACAGAGAAGAAAACCACAACACACACAGCTCACAATGAAACAACAAATCATCCCACAGTCCAGACACACCAACAACGTTGGAAAACAATGGTCCCTTCTCAACGATGAAGCCAACACACCCTTCAGAGTCATAAATGGTGGCATAAACACGGGATCTATGCGTGATCAGGAGGAAATATGTCTCACCTACTAGGAAAATAGTGTGTGAGAGGGAAAAGGCCGAACCCCCACATAAGGAATTGTAATCCTTTTAACTCTGCTTTTCCTGAGGAAAATGAAAAGTCACTATCGGGATAGTGGACAGACCATCTACAGCCCAGAAGACGCGTCATGGAGAGAGTGCAGGTGTGGGCGCAGTGGTTTTTTTTGTGAGCAATTAGATGCCCCAACTAACAGCAGAACAAATAGGGTGGTGAAACATGGCTTCCCCCCCCCCCCCCCCCCCCCCCCCCCCCATGGCTCAAAGTTTATCATTCGCCCTCCTTATCCTTAGGAATCATGCCCCTTCTCAATTTGGTTGCAGTGAACATAGCTGGTTGGGTTATTTAATTAAAGATGCATAATTACATGATGTCACAACTTAATATGTATGCCGCATGTCCCGATATACCATCGCTAACGATTTCTATCTAAAACATAACATAACCAAATCCATGGTGGGGCCTTTACCTTTAGCTCCACACCATGATTATTTAGAATATATGTATCATGTATATTTAATGCAAACATGGCCAAAACTGGGGTGTTACATTCCCCTCCCCCTTCAATAGCACTTTCCTCAGTGCTTTACAAAATTGAACAAAATGTTACACTGGTATCGCCTCAGTGTTCTGCAGAATTGAACAAAAATGGATGTGCCAATCGCATGGCATCCTCTAGATCCCATGTAGCTTCTTCAGGTCTGTAGTGCTCACATTGCATCTTTACCTACCCTATGGCTTGGTTCTGGAGCATTGTGACCTTCTTGTCGAGGATGTGCGTTGGCTTGATTTGGAACTCTCCCTCGAGTTCCACCTGAATCACATCCAAATTTATTACATGGTTAGGATCATGTACATATTTCTTAAGCAAGGAAACATGAAAAACATTATGAGCTCTAGTACTAGCAAGAAATGCAAGTCTATATGCAACAGGCCGTATTCATTCAAGCACTTCAATGGCCCACAATATCTAGGTGACAGGTTGGCACAACTTCCAATATTTAAGGAACTTTTCTTGGCCTTCACTCTAAGGTAGACATGATCCCCAACACTGAACACTTTGTTAATCCTATGCTTATCTGCATAGCTTTTATGTATGTCCTATGCTACTTTCAGATTTTGCCTTATCTTTACAACCTCTTGCTCCATTTCCTTCAGCAATTCTGGTCCAAGCACAACCCTGTTCACTGGGTTATCCCAAGTCACTAGTGTCCTACACCTTATTCCATACAAAGCTTCATACGGGCTCATCCCCAAGGATTCCTACTGTCCATTATTATAAGCAAACTCTACCAAGTGTAAGTAATCTTCCCACTTGGTTGGTTTGTCCATCACATACATGCAAAGCATATCTTCAAGCACCTCATTAACTCTTTCTGTCTTCCCATCTGTCTGAGGATGGTAGGAAGTGCTAAAGTTTAGCTTTGTACCCAAATATGCAAACAATCCCTTCCAAAAATTGGAAGTGAACTTGACATCTCTGTCGGAGACTATTGCCTTCGGCAAGCCATGCAATTTGAAAATATTCTTCATGAAGATCTTTGCAATGTCATCAGTCTTATGCATAGACTTCACCGGTATAAAATGTGCTACCTTTTTCAACTTGTCTACCACAACCATGATGGAATCATGTTGTGTCCAAGTCATCGGCAATCCTGTAATAAAATCCATGGAAATAACTTCCCATTTCCATTCTAGAACTGGAAAAGGATACAACAAGCCTGCTGGTTGTTGATGCTCAACTTTTACCTGTTGACATTTCATGCACCTTGAAATGTATTCAGCCATGTCCTTTTTCATTCCTGGCCAAAAGTACTGCTTTCTAGCTATAGTAATTGTCTTCTGATATCTTGGGTGACCAGAATACAAAGTTTGAAGCATTTCATCCATAACAACTCTCCTCAAATATGCTACATTCGGAATATAAATTCTTCCTTTATAAGTAATAAGTCCCTCTTCTTCCAATTTATATCCCTCATACCTCTTCTCAAGACCTTTCTGCTACAATTTGTCTTTTACCTGCTCATACAATTCATCTTCGGCGACATGATTAACAATCTGCTGCCTTAAATATGATTCGTAAATACAAAGAGATGCCACATGCATTTCCTGTACCTTCCTACTGAGTGCATCAGCTACCTTATTATCCTTTCCTTTTATGTGCTTGATTTCGAAATCAAACTCACATAAAAATTCCAACCATCTTGCTTGCCTATCATTCAGAGTAGGCTAATCAAAGAAATACTTCAGACCACAATGGTCTGTCCTGAGCTCAAATATTCTACCCATCAAGTAATGTCTCCACATCTTGAGAGCATGTACTATGGCTAGAAGCTCAAGATCATGAGTGGCATAGTTCTTCTCATTCTCCTTCAGCTTTCTTGACTCGTAACATATCACATGGTTGTCCTACATAAGGACTCCTCCAAGCCCTTGTCCGCATGCATTGGTACACACCACAAAATATTTCTTTGGATTTGCAGCCTTCAATACTGGTGCACTGGTGAGAAGATTCTTCAACCGCTAGAAGCTTTCTTCACAATTCGAAGTCCATTCGAACTTTATCCCCTTCTTTTGCAAAGAAGTGATAGCATGTGCAACCTTGGAAAATCCTTCAATGAATATCATGTAGTATCCTGCAAGTCCCATAAAATATCTTGCATCCGTCACATTTCTTGGAGTAGGCCAGTTCATAATGGCTTCAATCTTCTCAGGGTCCACTAATATACCCTCTTCTGAGATAATGTGACCCAAATACTAAATTCTATCTCTGTCGAAGTCACACTTGCTAAGTTTTGCATACAACTGATGCTCCCTAAGCAGTTGCAATGTCAACCTCAAATGCTCTACATGATCTTCCTCATTCTTAGAATAAACAAGAATGTCATCAAGGAAAACAAGAACAAACTTGTCCAAATACTTACCGAAGACACTGTTCATAAGGCACATAAATGTAGCAGGTGCATTTGTGAGACCAAATGGTACCACTACAAACTCATAATGTCCATACCTTGTCCTGAAGGCTATCTTATGAATTTCTTCACTCTTCATTCTCACCTGATGGTAACCAGACCTCAAGTCAATCTTGGAAAATACCTTTTCTCCTCTCATTTGATCAAAGAGGTCATCAATCATAGGCAAAGGGTATTTATTCTTCACATTAACCTTGTTCAACTCTCTATAATCAATACATAACCTAAGTGTACCATATTTCTTCTTTACAAATAGAACCAGTGCTCCCCAAGGAGACACGCTCGGCCGGATATACTTCTTTTCCAACAACTCTTGTAGTTGCATCTTCAACTCTAGCATCTCTAGTGTACTCATCCTGTAGGGTTTTTCAGACATTGGTGCCACCTCTAGCACTAGTTCAATGGTGAAATCAATGTTCCTCTTTGGAGGAAGCCCTGGAATATCGTCGAGAAATACATCCTTGAATTCCTGTAACACTTGATAGTCCTCCAACCTAGGAGTTTCATCTCCTGTTGGTTCCAGAATATGAGCCGCATACAACTAGCAACCCTTCCTACACAACTTCTTCAACTGCATTGCTGAAACTTGTCTTACTGAAATTACCTTCGAAATACCCTTCACAACTACTAGGTTTCCCTCTTCATCCGTGCATTCAAAAGTATTATTGTAACAATCAATCTTTACTCTGTGAGCTTCTAACCAATCCATTCCAATGAGAACATCATAGGAACTAAGTGGTAGATCATTCACATCTACACAAGTGATCAATCCATTCATAACCAATGGACATTTCTCTACCACTTCACTAACCTTTGTCTTCGTCCCAGTGGCTAACTGAACTAACCAAGATTTTCTATACTTGACCTTCTTAAAAGCACACCTCTCTACTACTCTAGGAGTAATGTAACTGTGAATAGAACTAGGGTCAATCAAAATAGAAACAAATTATTCAACAATATTACCTGCAACTTCAACCATAGTTGACTAGTGATCTGCCTGGCAGTCCTCCAGTGCTGCATAAATTCTAGGGACTGCCCTTGCTACTTGACCCACTGTTTCTACTTTCTAAATCTTATAATTTGGCCTTGCACATTCATTCTCAAGTGGACAATACCTATGCAAGTGGGGTCCCTCACATTTCCAACATTTGAGTGGACCTTTATTCTGTGGTGGATCTTTAGGCTTTCCACCTGTCACTCCAACTGGATTACTCGCAGCTTGGGATGGCTGCTTCTGCTGATTCCTGAATCTAGAAGGTTTGAAACCCTTCCTTCTTTGGTCAAACTTCTCATTCTTCTTGTCCTTCCATGCTTTATGGTAATTAGGTTTACCTTTTCTTTGCTCATAGCAATACTTAGCCTTCCTTATGGCTTCTTCAAGAGATCTTGGTTCGTAAAACTCAATTCTATCTTTGTAAGACTGAGGCAATCCACTCAGAAACCACTGGACCTTCACCTTTTCATCTCTGATGTACTAGACATACCTCAACAATTCCAAGAACTTGTTTGCATATTCATCCATGGTCTTCTATCCTAATCTCAACTCATGGAACTCATTAATCTTGTCATCATAATACCTGTCAAAGAGGTATTTCTGCCTGAAATACTTCTTGAACTGTTTCCACTTTAGTTTCCTTTTACTAATCCTCTTTACTTGCTTCAAGTGTTCCCACCAAATGGATGGTCTTCCATTCAGGTTGAATATGGAAACTCTTGCATTCATGTTTCCTAAATAATCCTGCACTTGAAAGTACTTCTTTATCCCAAGGAGCCAAGCTTTAGCCTCTTGTCTAGTCTTTATCTCGCCATCAAATGTAAGAGGCTTAGCTTTATTAAATTCATCGCGAGAGAGATCCCTATTGTGTCTTCTTCTTCTTCTTTTATGAGAATATGAGCTTGTATCCCTGCTGGATTCTTCAGAATCAGATGATCCACTAGAAGTCCTTCTTCTCCTCCCAGTGGTACTCTTACTACCTTCCGGTCTTGATGTACCTCATCCAGAATCTATCTTTCTTTGCAAGTCTGTCAAACTCTGTAACCTGGCAGCATTTAGTTGATGCTGCTCTTCCTGCGATCTAATCAAGCTTCTCATGGTGGCTACAACCTCAGATGGTGTCTCTTGCAATCTCCTTCCATTAGACTCTATGCCATCATTTCCATTGAGGACATTTTCTCCCATGGCATCTCCTGCATGCTCGTAAGAATCTCGAGCATCATACCCATCATGGGTTCTCATGACTGAACCACCTTTTGCTTTACTATTCTTCTTGGAATACTGCTCTTCAAAGTTGTCTATAATTTTTCAAATGTGTTAGTAGCAAACTGTTAGATGCATAACATTAATATAAATCAAAACTACCAACCTTCCTCTTTTGGAATTTCATAAAACAACAATTTTGCTAAAAACACAAAAATTTTCTCTCTTCCTTTTCAGCCCTATAATCTACCGATAGTCTGCTAAAAAATTCACTGAAAAATAGTCGAAAACTTCTTGAAAAATCCACCGAAAACCCAAATTTCCTTGTATAGGATCGAGTCTCATCCTGACTAATGTTCTGAAGTTTCGGGGGCCAAAACCACTAATTTTCTCGGCTGCTCATCGACAGTCTGTTCATTTATTTCTCTCTGACATTTTGGGTCTGTAGTGTTCTAACCCTCCAAACAATAATGGTGATGCTAAGGTCTATCCATTGGGGGTTTCATCAGCTACGGTTCTCCGTGGTATTGGCAGTCGGACACGTTATTTATTGGGTGCGTCATCCCTTAGGCAGCCGCAACATCGGAAAGTGATCTCACCGTGGGTTCCACGAACATCTATTAGCTATCGGACCTACTATCCATTGGGTGGATAGTGTATTAGACTGCCGCAATGGTGGTTTTACAATCCTTTGATTCCTTCTGATCAACGATCTGATCCTTACTACTTCTCGGATGACCTTATACTTCGAAAAAATCTTCAAATTTTTCCATCTAATCGGGTCTCTTCCCAGATAATTCTCTGGTGTTTCGGCTATCAAATTAACTAAACTTTCAATCTGCATTGGTGGGTAAAATCGAATAACCACTGAATCGGCGGTCGGGTGCTCTGTGCATTGGTTGGTTAGTTGTCTATGCTTCCGCAATGATGGCCAATGATTTTTCTAAGGTTTCCGCAACACAAGCCTATCGGTGGTCAGAATCTCTAGTCATTGCGGCATTGGCAGTCAGATATTCTACTCATCGAAGGGTTTAGTTCTTTATACTTTTGCAATGGAGGAACATGAATCATTAATTCCTTCTAATGTTCATCAGCAATGTCATCAACTAATCTTTTCCAATAGCCAATGATTCTACGACTTAGAAAAGTTTTCAAAATTTTCTCTTTAGTCTTATTTTCTGGTTCATCGGCTCAACCATCACTTTCACTGATTCGTTTAACTATCTGTCGGTGAGAGCTTCCTCTATCTTTCACTGACTCTATCGGCTCCATCTTCCCCTACACGTCGCCGCATCAACTAGCAACCATCATGGCATCAGCAAGTGGAACCTATAACCATCGTAGGATTAGTGCACTGGGCTTCCGCAATGGCGGTGCTGGAACCACTAATTCCTTCCGATATTCATCGGCAACCAATACATCTAACATTTTTCAATGGCCGATGATCTCGTGCCTTAGAGAAATTTTTGAATTTTTTTTTTCATGTTCCATCAGCTCTTTGTTCAACTATTCATCAGTGATATCAACAACTATTCCCCTCCAATCATCGATAATTTCATTCCTTAGAAACAATTTTGAAAATGTCCCGCCTTGTCTTCCACCGCATCGGCCATCAGAGAAACTATCCTCTACGGCATCGACAGTCAGAGGCTCTAACCATCGGAAGAATAGTTGTATAGCCATCTGCAATGGTGGCACAAGATCATCTAACTTCTTCTGATGTTGTCGCAAAACTTTCTCCGCATCGGCAACATGATCAGCTGAGCATCGGTGATGTGATCAACTAATCATCGTCGATCGTCGATGATTCCATTACTTCGTCGAATTTCGAAATTTTTCCCACTACGGGTAGTATTCAGACTAACACTTCCACGGTGTCAGGTGAGCTTCAAACTATAAGTTCCATTGTGTCGGAGGACCTTCTCCCTTAGTCCTCCGATGAGCCGACGGTCGACGAATGCAACCTTTCCTCAATTTCCTTCTGATTATCGTCCGTCGGGTGGCCTTCCCACTAAGGGCTCCGCTGCATCAAAAGAACTTGTCACTAAGTTTTCCGATGAGCCGACAATTCTGGCACATAGAAAATTTTTGTGAATTTTTTTGTCATCACCCATTTTCTCCTGTCTTCTTCTGGGCAGTAAGCAACCTGCCTCTATTAACTGTTCTTTCATGGCCCTCTGAGGCCCAAATGCTGCAACATAAGCTCTGTAACTGCATCTTCACGGCCTATTCAGGCCCATGCTGCAACTAGAGCTCTTATACCATACCGGAACGTCCCTGACCCTTCGACCGGCGAAGAGGATGCTACCATACATCATTCATCTGGGATTCCAGCCCCATGAACAAGAACATACATACATATACAGTTGAAGCATGATACTTAAAAATATAAAACATATTGCAATGCATTAATCATTCACATACATAGCGGAAGCAAAAAAAATGCATTCATATACAATTCAGCATTCAATAATTACATCATCATTCATCAATGGAAAATATAGTTGCAGACACAAGTTAGGAAAGAATACTTATCTTATAGTGAACTTGTCCCATAACCAGCTACGTCGCTACAACGTTCCACCCAACCATAGGCCTGCGTGCTCTTTAATCTCTCAGCAACGCTGCCACCCCCAATTCGGGTATGATTCCCCAAGGAATAAGGAACTAATAGGCTTACACATAGCCAAGGATAACAACACCACAAGGGTACACAGCTTAGCCAAGCCAACATAGTTGGATTTATCAGGAGAACAATGGATTAGTTAAGCCAACAAATTTGGGTTTATCAGACCATCCAGGAGCTGGGAAAGGCTAAATGCTGAACTGGTGAGCTCATTAAAGAGCTAAAGACACCTACACCAGAACCATCTTGTCTTCTAGGACACCCACACACACCCAACACAAGGAAATCATCCCTTTCTCTGCAACGCAGTCCCTCAGACCCTAATCTCTTTTCCAGTGCTATTCAGGGGTTGTGGAGAAGAAAGCCAACCCACTAGCTCTTTCCGTGTGGTTCCCAACCCACCAGGTTTATCAAGCACATTAGGACCTCATTCACCACTCCAATGAAGTTCGAAGACAAGCCACTATGTGCATGCATCAAAATAGTTATTCAAACTTTAACAGGGGAAAACAACTCCCTGAATCGTTCTTGGCCCTATCGTGGCCAAAATGATTCCATAGAAACCTATAGCAACCAAATCATAAGGGAAAAAACACAGCCCAAGAATCATGGTAAACAATAGCCCATGAACAACCATGAGCTCACAACACACAATCCCCACTGCAATCGCTGGAGAACTTACACAGACCCCCAAAAATGGGGAAAGAACAGACTCCCAATCTATGCATGAGGGAAAAATATGTAGCCAACAAAACTGTGGAAAAATAACAAACAGAAGAAAACCACAACACCCGCGGCTCACGATGAAACACTAGATCATCCCACAGTCTAGACACACCAGCAACATTGGACAACAATGGTCCCTTCTCAACAATGAAGCCAACGCACCCTTCACAGTCGACAATGGTGGTGTAAATGCAGGCTCTATGCATGATCAGCAGGAAGGACATCTCACCGACTAGAAAAATAGTGTGTGAGAGGGAAAAGGCTGAATCTCCACACAAGGAATTGTAATCCTTTTAACTCCAGTCTTCCTGAGGAAAACGAATAGTCACAATTGGGATAGTGGACAGACCATCCACAACCCAGAAGGTTCATCGCGGAGAGACTAGTGCAGGTGTGGGTGTAGTGGTTTTTCTTACAAGCAATTAGATGCCCCGACTAATAGAAGAACAAACAGGGTGGTGACACATGGCTTTCACCCCCCCTCATGGCTCAAGGTTTATCATTCCCCCTCCTTATCCTTAGGAATCATGCTCGTTCTCAATTTGGTTGCAGTGAACATAGCTGGTTGGGTTATTTAATTAAAGATGCATAATTACATGATGCCACAACTTAATATGTATGTCACATGTCCCGATATACCATCGGTGACAATTTCTATCCTAAACATAACATAACCATATCCATGGTGGGGCCTTTACCTTTAGCTCCACACCATGATTATTTACAATATATGTATCATGTATATTTAATGCAAACGGGGTCAAAACCAGGGTGTTACAAAAAGCATATTAATCAACTGACTCTTGATCCTTTGATGGCCCAAGAAAAATAGGAGGACCATGAAGTTTGTTTTCATGTCAGCACTTTTACCCTGGAGGACACCCCGGCAGAGGAAGTAAATACCCTTCAAGTAGTTGTAGTATCACCGACGCAACAACAAATTGAACCGACACGATAGCAGGGAGAGCCATAAAAATAGATGAGGAAACTCAGTCCGATAACTTACCACTGGAATATGGTATGAGAAAACAAAACATACGTCAACTAGATGTTGAAATAGCTAAAGCTCGAAAGAAGAAAATAAATTTGGTTAAAGGAAAAGGGAAATGCATACCTATTCTTTCAGAATAATCTAATGGTGAAGATGAGCTACATGCTAGAGCTGCCGAAATATTAGAGGATGCTTCTAAGAATAAAATATCTATTGAAGACCAATTCAAAAATTTCATCAACGAAGAAGAAAAACAGCCAAGAGAAAATAAGGTAAGAATCATTACTCCTCCTAACGTAGATATTGATGTATTTGTAACTTCATAATGTATTCATCTGTATATCTTATGTATTGTACCCTGATGTTTATTCTAAGATGTGCCTATGATGTATTTGAGTCATGTCATGCCCCGATGTTCCTATTGGGAGGTTCTATAATGTAAACAAGTCATGTCAATTCATTGTGGGTAACCCTCCCATTTGTCAAGGGTTAAAGTCCCCACAGTTGTGGGGTGCTAGGGTTATTATAATATCCTAGAGAAGTTGACCCTAGGTGATTCATTGTAATTCAGGCCAATAGTCCCCACCATTGTGTTAAGGATGGCCCTCCTTGTTGGTCGAAGGAGGCAAAGTCCCCACAAGTTGTGGGGCACTAGGGTTATTAGACACTTTTAGAGATGTCAGCTCTAGTAAGTAATTGTTAAGTGAGGCTGAAATGTTGGAGTGGGTTTCAAGTGAATGAAAGAATATAAATAGAGAGTGAGCCTCTCTATTTATCACACACACACTCACTCATTGGGGCGCAGGAGTGAGAGAGAAGTTGCTGGGATTAGAGAGAGAAACTACTGCTATCGGGAGATCATCTTTATGTTCTCAGGTTTTACTTTTGGTGCTGATTCTATCTCTGAGGAAGCTGCGAGGTTTTCTCCTTTATGGTTTCCCGGAGGAAAATTCTTTGTGTCTCTTGTTTCTTGTGTTTCTTGTGTTTATTGTTGTGCATGTTATTCTCTTAGTTAAAGATCCTAAGATCATAATGCTAGCTTGAATGATAAAAATCTAACATGGTATCTGAGCTAACCTGAGAAGAAGACATTGTGCAGCTGTAGAAGCTAGGGCTTCTTACTTTGGGGTCTCTCTCCACAATCCATCAGAAAAAGTATTCTAGGCTAACTCTCCAATGAAGGGTGCATCTTTCTGTCGAAGAGGAATTCGATTCCCAGCATTTTTAGTTTTTGGTGCAGAAAATTAGGGATTCTTGCAAAAGAGGAGTTTTTGAGTGAGCCCAACATAAAATTTCTCTCCTGATCAAAATCAAATTTTATAGACTTGGGTCAATATTTTTGGTTGGGTGAGACTCCAGGAAAGTCAAACCCTAGTTTGACCCTGAGCTAGAAAAACCCTAAATACTAAAAATGATAAGGTTTGGTACATTCACTACATCTTAGGATTCAAGATGGATCAGGAGCTGAAACTTTCATATGCCAAAGATAAAATCCTGATTTAAACTGTATCCAAACTTCAGCCTCAGATCTGCTATAGTCTGGGAGATATGATCCCTCCAAGCCAGGCTTCCATCCTCTTCCAGGATTCATCCCTAAATAGGACATCTGGGGAGAATTGCTATATCTTGGGCTAGAAAGGTCCAAATGTAATTTATGAAGATATTCCAGAAAGGGCATATATTTTACTTTCTTTGGTTTGAGTTTCAGACCCAGAAGATGAAACAATGACATGTGGAAGTCTATACAACTTTTCTATGTTGAACAGTCCTATAACAGGTGACCTTGGGAAAATGATCATACGTCCCAATTGGTGAAACCAATGATGATGAAAACTATTGTGTTGAAACGGGGATAGGCAAGGCTACCTCATTGCAAATTTTTAGACACAAAGGAGTAGTAATTTCAGAGATACTGCAGAAACAGTATCAGAAATTTCTACAGAAGAAATTGGTAAACTAGGGATTCTTGTTCCGGGAACTTCCCTCCACTATTTTTAGAAAAGGAGTACATTGGACATCTCAAATTGAAGAGATATATATTTCTATCCAATCAGATATAAAAGATTCTAATTTTTGAAAATTATGGTTTCTTTGACAAACCCTAGATCACCCAGCTCCGGAACCAGGACGGACACCTCAAATCGGTAAGATCTAATCTTTTGCTATTTTCATTTGAGGTTCTCATATCAAAGTGATATATCACGTCAGCTTGATGATAAGCTTAGTGAAGTTGACAATTTCCAAGCATGGAAGTATTTGATCTCTCTGAATAAAATGAATTGGACACCTACATGAGTAGAGAGATTCTAGTTCCAGAGGGAGATGAGGCTCAAAGCCTTACACAAGAAGAACTTAGTCAAGGCCAAAATATCTTTGCTGATTCAATCAAGGATCACCTTACACCACAAGTGTCTTCCCTAAAGACACCGAAAGATATGTTTGATTCCTTAACCAAGCAATTTTAAGGGAAGAACATACATCGGAAGATGACCTTAAGAAACCAGTTGAAGAATGTGAAGATCCAGAATGTAGAGACCATATAGCCATACTTTACAAGGGTCTCTCAAATCAAAGAACAAATTGAAGCTGTAAAAGAAGAAGTGAAGAATGCAGAGGTGGTGATATCCACCTTGAATGGCCTCCCAGGATCATGGGATTCATCCATTCAAGGAATGTTTTCCAGAAGGAAGTGATTACTTACAACAGACTCTGGGAAGAAGAATAAGCTCGACTCATAATAAGAGAAGAGAAGATGGGAGCAACAGAAGATCAAGCTCTCACCATCGAAGGAAGATCCTTCAAGCGATGAGGAATACGAAGGACTCAAGTCTCGAAGAAACTCTTATCCATATTAGCATTTGGATAAGAAACGATGCTATTATGAATGAAGAAGATGGTGAAGCTGAAGGCTCAAGAAGGAGTCTACCCACAAAACAAATAAAGATAAGTATTCAATTTTCATTTCATGATATTGTTTTGATTATGCATTTGTTTATATTCAGTTGATGTATTATGCATGATAGAATGTTTGCATTAATGATAGTATACTACTAATATGCATGTAATGGGTAAGTAGCTCATGGTGCTATACAACTCTCGATTGCTACTTATCTAGAATGAAACCTCTTTGCTGACATATTGGATTAGTGCACAATCTCAATGTTGTCTTGGTAGAGATGGAAGGAATCTAGAAAGTTTCCGTGAGATATGGATGGATGTTGTATTAACTAAAGTAGTTGCATGATCATATATTTATGCATAAGAATGTTTCAATATGAATATACCTTATGAAATGTTTCTAACCATACAACTAATGCATTTGACTTGTAGGAAAGATCGCGTAAAATCGCCTAGAAGCAAAGAAGGATGAGACTTGTTATGAAGAACAAGTGACGACAGTTCAAGATGAAGAATAATATGATGAATGCAGTGACATCATTTATGTAGAACCCTCCAGCTATGAAGAAGTAACCAAGAAGAAAGGGAATACCAGTTCAAGAAGAATGATGTCTAGGATGCAATATCGATACAAGAAGGGAAGTTCGTAGTTCCATCATGCAGTAGATGGAAACATCATGGGATACAAGGAAAGATTTGTAGCATGAGCCATAGACTATGAAGAGACATTTGCAGCCACTAGAAATATACACATGACAGGAAGAATCATTTGTGCAAATGAAAGAAGGCCTTGTACCAGCTCAGAAGACACCCATGGGATAACACATACATGAGGAGCTTGATGAAGACCTAAAACTTTGCTACAAGGTTGAAGATGAAAGTATATATAGGATGACAAGCTCACAGATGGGTGAGAGAAGAAATTTTGAAAAAAGTTCAAGATAGAGGATCTTGGTATCGAGTGATACTAGATGGATACATAGAATATTAGTAGCATAGGAAGCTACTTGTCACTCCAGTACAAAATGTTTCAGTGCATAGAGTATGGAAGACAGAGGGAGTATGATGCTTCAGAGGGAGTGACTGTAGAACATCCTGAGGTTTGACATGGTACGACAGGATGGATAGATTACTTATGACTTTAGGCTTTACTAAGAGTAAAGTGGATTCCAACCTTTGCTTCAAGGTTGAAGGTGAAATATCAGTGATGCTTCTGTTATGTATCGATGCACTATTTTCTAGGCATGGAAGTGTGGCAGAATGTGGATTGAATTATTTGGACAAGGGAAGTATGCGGTAGAGATCCTGAAGAGTTTCAAGATGATGGACTGCAAGGCCATGACCACACCTATGGCATCAAACATGAAGCTATTGATTGATGCTTCATCAGAGACAGTTGATGCTACGATGCATCATTAGATGATTGGGTCCTTGATGTACCTAACGAATACGAGACCAGATATTTTCTTGTTGTTCACCTTATGGTTGCAAAGCATGCAATGAGGTACCTAAAGGGTACAGTTGATTATGGGATCAAGTATGAGGTGATTCAGAAGATTAACCTAGAGGGTTATGTTGATTCAGATTGGGCAGGCAGTGCCATTAATAGGAAGAACACTTCTGAGTGTTGCTTCAGTATGGGATCAGATGTGATCTCTTGGTTTAGCAAGAAGAAATCCTGTGTGGCACTGAGTATAGCTGAAGCAGAGTATGTCACATCTTGTTCAGCTAGTTATGAGGCAGTATGGATAAGGAAGCTACTGTATAATTTATTTGATCTCCAATTATATGCTACTTGTATATATTGTGACAACCAAAGTTGTGTGAAGTTGTCGGAGAACTCAGTGTTCCATGACAAGTCGAAGCATATCGACATCAAGTATCACTATATCAGGGATATGGTGAGAGGGGAGCAATGAAGCTCCAGTATGTTGTGACAGATGAACAGATAATTGATGTGTTAAAAAATCCATTAGCTAGAGTGAATTTTGAGTACTTCAGGGAGAAGCTTGGTGTTCTCCAAATTGAGGTTCCTTCCAAGGGGAAGTGATGAGTCTGTGAGCCATTCTGACATGGTGAGAGGATTGGTTCCTTCCATGGTAAGACGTAAGGGCTGATCCATTCTGTCATGGTGAGATGATTGGTTCCTTCCATGTCAGATATGAGTGCTGAGCCATTATGATGTGACTATAGGATTGGTTCCTACATGATAAGATATAAGGGTTTTTTCCATTCTTGGAATGGAGGTGTTGGTTAGTTACCAGGAATACTCAGTCTAGGACTGAGGGCCTTCTTGATACGACTATAATATGTAGTATTACATGATCAAATATGAGTGCATGGCCATTCTGATGTCATTGAGGGATTGGTTCCCACTTTATCAGATATAAGGGCTGATGCCATTCTTTGGGAGAATGGAGGTACCTGGTCAGTTACTAGGAAATCCCAGTCTGGGACTGAGGGCCATTCTGATGTGACTATGGGATGTGTTCTCACATGATCAAATATGAGTGCTAGGCCATTCTGATGAGTAGGTCAGATGTAAGGGTTGGGCCATTCTAATGAGTATGTTATATGTAAGGGTTGGGCCATTCTGACGAGTAGGTCAGATGTAAGGGCTTGGCCATTCTGACGAGTAGGTCAGATGTAAGGGCTGGGCCATTCTGACGAGTAGGTCAGATGTAAGGGATGGGCCATTCTGACATGGTGAGAGGATGAGGTTGTTAGAATAATCAACCCATAGTTAGCTACCTTAGACATTAATTAATCCATTTTTTGTCTTATTTTCCTAGTTTCCATATTCCACCTTATGCAAGTTGTCCTCCACACATCCAAAGTGGTCAAACTTGCTAAATTTGAGTCATGGAGCACTTGGGAAACCAATTGGAATCAAATCTCCTTTATTCCTGCCCTTCATAGTGCATGTCTGCTTTTTCTGAGTTTTAAGGAAATTGGGAAAGTTTGACTAGGTGAAGTTAACTTGTTTTTTGTCCTCATCATCCTCCACTCTTTTCTCCTAATAAAAGCATGTATGAGTTGTCCTTCCATCATCTATTATATTTCCTAATTTATTTTTCCAATTCGTGAGCTCCTAGACAGATTTGGAAACTGCTTTATGCACCTATGGGGGATTTTCTTAGATTTAGTAAGCCTGCTTTTGACCAAATTCGAATGGCATCCTTATGCATTAAAATCTCTCATGTAATTATTTATTTTGGAATCCTATGACTTCACAGGGTTTTCTATTGTACACTTATTCAATACATATTAGTGTTCTGCTCCATATTCAGTATCTTTTGTTCAGTCTACTCCTGGGTTCAATTTCCACATGGTATCAGAGCCTTTGTAGATTGATTTATCTCCTTCCAATTTGTTATTGCAGGTTCAACATGATTGAATGGGAGCATTCTACTGACTGAAGGGACAATTTCTGAGCTATGGATCAATCTCAAAAGATCATCTTGACTCCATTTAACTTCTTTGAATGGAAATCAAAGATGGAGATAATATTGAGAGCGAAATGATTCTACAGAGTGACTATGGAAACAAAATTAGAGCCCAGTGTAGCTGTAGAGAAAATTAAATGGCACAACAAGAGAGATGAGGCCTATGGTCTCCTGTGTCTGAGCATATCCAGAGACCTCCTTTTCCATATTGATGGATTAACATCACCAAATGAAGTATGGGAGAATATTGTTGAGCTTTTTGGTAACATAGATGAGATGAGGGGACATCAAATTGAAAATGAATTGATCTCCCTAAGTCCCAATAGATTTGAATCCCTGCAACTCTATTTTTCCAAGTTCAAAGCCCTTGTTTTGCAGCTAAAACAATGTGGGATTGAAAAGAAGGATGAGCAACTAGTTTTGGCCATACTCTCAAAGCTTTTCCCTGACTATTCAGTGTTTTTCATGACCTTATATGCCACAAAGTTGACAGCTCAAGCCTGGAAAATTCCTAGCCTTGTAGATTTCATGGAATCTCTCACACAAGAACAAGATAAATTGGTGATGATGGGCACCATCAAACCTTCCAACGACCAAGATCTGGTTGCTAGATATTCAAGGGTGGATTCAAAATGCAAGAAGAAAGATGAGAAGCCACCTAAGAAAAAGAGAGACAAGAACAAGTCTCCAGAGGAGCCCCAAATATCCAAGAAGAACCCCCAGAAGAAGAAGAACAAAGGAGAAATGAGCAAGTGCACATACTGTAGTAAGGGAAATCATCCTAAAAAATCCTGCATGAAGAAGCAAATTGACATGCTGACCCAAATCCTGGAGAAGAATGGCATCTCCCTTCCTGACAGCTCAAAGAAGAGTGAAGGAGCATCAAATTCAGAAGACAGAGAGAGAGTTCATGCATTGGTTGTTGGCACATCAAGCTCACCTAGTTTCATCATTGATTCTGGAGCTTCAAGACAGATGGTTTCAACTAAGGAGGCATTCACCTCACTTGACATGTCGAAAGGTCCACCAATTGTACTAGGAGATGACTCTCTCACTGAAATTTTGGGCAAAGGGAGGATTGATATTGAGCATGGTAAGCTCAGCAATGTATTGTATGTTCTAGGTCTTGCCTCTAACCTCTTATCAGTGTATTAGATGACCCACATAGGGTCTCCAAAGAAGGTCATATTCTCCCCTGATGAAGTTGATATCACAGAGATCTCAAGTGGTAAATTCATTGCAAAAGGAGTTGCAAATCACACTTTGAAGGTATACATGTTCTCACACTTCCTACCCTACTCAATCCCCTCTGCTCTTCTGATTCATGCTAATGAGGCAAGCAAGCTTTGGCATGAAATATTTGGCCACCTTAATTACAAGTATCTTTCTGATCTTAGTGAAAATGAAATGGTCATAGGGTTACCAAAGATTAAGTTTTCCAAAGGAGTCTGTCAAGGTTGCATCTTAGGAAAACACCCAGAGCATAAATTTGAGAAAGCTAGTCATGAAAGAACCTCTGCACCTCTTGGGTTGATCCATAGTGATGTTGCTGGCCCATTTCCTCATATGTCAATGAGTCAGGCAAAATATGCATTGACATTCATAGATGACTTTTCCAGGTATTGCTGGGTTTACTTCCTGAATAACAAGTGTGAAGTTTATGGCCTCTTCAAAGTCTTTAAGGCTTTGGTTGAAAACCAGTCTAGGAGGAAACTCAAGGTCCTTAGATATGAAAATGGTGGTGAGTATGTCAAGTATGATTTCATTCAATATTGTGCAGATGCAGGTATTCAGATGTAGAATTCTATCCCTTACACACCACAGCAAAATGGTGTTGCTGAGAGGAAGAACAGATCACTGAAAGAGATGGCAACATGCATGATGGAGGCTAAGAATTTGCCACCAAAGTTTTGGGCCGAAGCTATAAAATGTGCAGCCTATATCTAGAATAGGGTGCCTCATAAAAATATTGATGGTATGACTCCTTTTGAAGCATGGAGTGGGCACAAGCCAGATGTGACCCATTTCAGGATTTTTGGCTCAAGGGCTTGGGCTAGAATTCCAACAGAAAAGAGGAAGGCTTTGCAGCCCCAAATCCAAGAGCGTCTATTTTTTGGGTACTCTAAATATTGAAAAGGGTACAAGCTGATAAATTTGAGCACAAAAAAATCCTTCATTGAAAGGAGTGTTCAGTTCCAAGAAGAGCCCCTAGCAGCAGTGGAAGTTGGAGAATCCTCTTCACCACCAGAACCATTGAATGTAAGTGAAGAGATAGTTGAACTTGCTTATTCTGATATGTATGATAATGATGGTTTAATTGTATATCCTAAAAGTAATAGAATACCAAAATGGGCAGAAAATACCATTCATGCAGCTGGAGAACTAGCTAGAAATCCTAATGATCCTAGGAGGACTAGATCTCAGTTTTAGAGTGCTCTGTGCATGAAATATCCTATGTTTGCAGAGAAATGCTATTTGATGGTTGAATCAGACACACAGACATATGAATATGCATAAAATTATCCAATATGGAAAACATCCATGAAAGAAGAGTTCAACTCACTCCAGAAGTAAAACACTTGGGAGCTGGTTGATCTTCCCCCAGGGAGGAAGCCAGTTCAGTGTAAGTGGGTTTACAAAACCAAATTTGCTGCTGATGGTTCACCTTTGAAATACAAGTCCATATTGGTAGCCAAGGGCTACTCACAGGTACATGGAATATACTACAATGAGACCTTTGCACCAGTGGCAAAGATGGACTCCATCAGGCTAGCCTTAGCCATTGCAGCTTCGAAGCAGTGGGAGGTACATCACATGGATGTGAAGTGTGATTTCCTGAATGGATATCTCACTGAAGAGATTTACATGAATCAGCCTCAATTATTTGCTACTAATACATCTCTTGTGTGCAGGCTAAAGAAGTCATTGTATGGGCTTAAGCAAGCCCCCAGGGCTTGATATGCCAAGATTGATAGCTTTCTGCTATCACTAAATTTTGTTCGATGCAAGTCAGATCAAAATGTCTATTTGAAGCTGATTCATGGTTCATTAATTATTATTGTTTTGTATGTTGATGACCTTCTCATTACAGGAAGCTCAAAGGATGAAATTTCCTCCTTGAAGGATGCAATGAACCATGCATTCTCAATGACTGATTTGGGCTTATTGAGCCAATTCTTGGGGCTCGAGATTGATCAAACCAAACAAGGAATAAAAGTACATCAGTCCAATTATGCCTTGGATTTTTTGAACAAATTCAACATGAAGGATTGCAAGCCAAGCAAGACTCCCTTCCTTTCAGGAGTTAAGCTTGAAGAGGTTGATTCCTCACCTATGGTAAACAATACATTATATAGGCAATTGATTGGATGTTTGTTGTATCTTACACATACTCAACCTGAAATTTCTTATGTAGTAAGTGTGGCTTCAAGATACATGTATAAGCCTCATTAGATCCAATGGAGAGTAGCCAAAAGGATCCTTAACTTTGTTCAGGGAACAAGGACTCATGGGATCTTCTACAAAGCTAAATATGATCTTGATTTGATTGGGTTTACTGACAGTGATTGAGTAGGTGACAACACAGATCAAAATTCAACATCAGAATATGTTTTCATGCTTGCCAAAGGACCAATCATCTGGTCAAGCAAGAAACAGAGTGCCATTGCACTCTCATCTACAGAAGCAGAGTACAGAGGAGTTGTAAATGCAACAACTCAATGTTTATGGTTGCAGGGGTTACTTGGTGAGTGTGGCTTCGAATCAGAATACTCAACTACTATATATTGTGATAATCAGAGGACCATTCAAATCTGCAATGATCCATTTCAGAGATAGAGAACCAAACACATTGAGATCCACATGCACTACATCAGCCAGCTTGTGCATGATGGCACCATTCACCTAGTCTTATGTTCATCTTCAGAACAAGTAGCAGATATCCTCACCAAAGTTTTCTGTGAGAAGACATTCAACAATCTCAAATCATTGTTGGGTATTGTTGATCATGATTTGAAGCATGAGTGATGACAAGATTTTCAAATTTCGTTTTACTGTCCATGTTTAAGGGAGGATTTTTCCCACTAGGTTTTTGCCTCTTTCCTTGGTTAAATGGACATGCAGTATGTAAAGGGTGACTAAGCCTTGTTGCTAGGCCCTATAATTTTCTGATATTTTACTCATAAGTCAGGCTTAAGGGGGGTGTTAGAATAATCAACCCATAGTTAGCTACCTTAGACATTAATTAATCTAATTTTTGTCTTATTTGCCTAGTTTCCATATTCCACCTTATGCAAGTTTTCCTCCACACATTTAAAGTGGTCTAAATTGATAAATTTGATTCATGGAGTGCTTCAGAAACCATTTGGAATCAAATTTGCTTTAATCCTGGCCTTCCTAATGCATGTCTGCTTTTTCTGCTTTATTGCCTGCTTTTTCTGAGTTTTAAGGCAATTGGGAAAGTTTGACTAGGTGAAGTTAACTTGTTTTTTTTCCTCATCATCCTCCACTCTTTTCTCCTAAGAAAAGAATGTATGAGCTGTCCTTCCATCATCTATTAGCTTTCCTAATTGATTTTTCCAATTTGTGAGCTCCTAGACAGATTTGGAAACTGCTTTATGCACATATGGGGGATTTGCTTAGATTTAGTAAGTCTGCTTTTGACCAAATTCAAATGGCATCCTTATGCATTCAAATATCTCATGTAATTATTTATTGTGGTAGCCTATGACTTCACAGGGTTGGATATTGTACACTTATTCAATACAGATTAGTGTTCTACTCCATATTCAGTCTCCTTTGTGTGTAATTGGAAATTTTTGTGAGTGTAATTGTTCTAAAACCTAGGTTCAATTTCCACAGAGGTTACTTCCATGGTCAAATGTAAGAGCTGGGACATTCTGACATGGTGAGGGGATTAAGTTCCTCTCATGGTTAGATGTCAGTGTTGGGTGTGCCTTTCTGACGAGTCAAGGTCAGATGTAAGTGCTGGACAGGCCATTTTGACTTAGGGTTAGATATAAGTGCTGAAGAAGACCTACATGGAGGCTATGCCTACACCCAACATGAAAAAGGGCTATCTCTGTAGAACTTCCTATGACGAGAGGAATCATGAGATAGCACCCGTGATGATCTAGTGATGATGATCCAGCAGTGATGATCTAGATCCAATGATGATGATCTAGATCCAGTGATGATCTAGATCCAGTGATGATGATCTAGATCAAGTGATGATTCAGATCCAGTGATGATGATCCAAATCCTTTGATGATCTAGATCCAGTGATGATGATCGAGATCGAGTGATGATCCAGATCCAGATGAAGATGACTTGAAGATGACGAGAACTCAATGATGATCCAGAAGATACAGAGAAGAAGACTTGTGCTGATAAATTGTGTCGAGAGAATACCTTCCTAGTTAAGAGGGAGTGTTGATGTATTTATAACTTTGGAATGTATTCATCCCTATATCTTATGTATTGTACCCCGATGTTTATTTCGGGATGTGTCTGTAATGTATTTGAGTCATGTCATGCCCCAATGTTCCTATCGGGGGGTTCTATAATGTAAACAAGCCATGTCAAGTCATTATGGGTAACCCTCCTATTGGTCAAGGGCTAAAGTCCCCACAGTTGTGGGGCCCTAGGTTTATTACACTATTCTAGAGAAGTCAACCCTAGGTGAGTCATTGTAAGTTGGGGCAATATTTCCCACCATTTTGTTAAAAATAACCCTCCTTGTTGGTCGAAGGAGGAAAAGTCCCCACAAGTTGTGGGGCACTAGGGTTATTAGACACTCCTAGGGATGTCAGCTCTAGTAAGTAATTGTTAAGTGAGGCCGACATGTTAGAGTGGGTTTCAATTGAACCGAAGAATATAAATAGAGAGTGAGCCTCTCTATTTATCACACACACACTCACTCATTGGGGCGCATGAGTGAGAGAGAAGTTGCTGGAATTAGAGAGAGAAAACTGCTGTCGGGAGATCATCATTATGTTTTCAGATTTTACTTTTGATGCTGATTCTATCTTTGAGGAAGTTGTGGAGTTTTCTCCTTTATGGTTTCCCCGAGGAAAATTCTTTGTGTCTCTTGTCTCTTATGTTTATTGATGTGCATGTTATTCTCTAGGTTAAAGATCCTATGATCATAATGCTAGCTTGAATGATAAAAATATAATAGTAGAGTCCGTTGATTTAACCACCACCCTGCCACCTCCATCCTGAACCCATATAATCCAAGAAGGCTTACCAAATTCGACATCTCCTACACCAACAAACCCATACATGCAAGTATTATATGAAAAAATTCAGAAAATTTTTGGTAAAGATATTGACCTACAAGATTTTATCAACCAACTTCCCAACCTTTTCCCTACTGTTCAACAACTAAATATAACAAAACTAGTTGTCGATTCAGGATCCTCACGATAAATTCTCGTCATTCGCCAACTACCTAACCAACCACAATGTTCTGTACAAAAACCACAGATTGTGGGAGTCATTAAATCCACATTTCAAAGAAATATCGACAAAACCTATGAAGTTGTGGCAACACACATCTCATCATTCATACCATCCAGTGAAAACCTCTTACTTTTGATTAATGAAGAAGATGAAGGAACCATCTCACATGAACTTGTTGAAAATGAGCAAGTCAAAGTATTAGCACTAAATCAAGAAATGGTCGACCATATAGAATCTGTTGAGCCCAGTGAACCTGTCGATTAACCACCAGTGGTAAAAAACCCTCTACCGACAAATATATCCCAAACCCTCCATTGAATTTAGAGAAACTACCATCTCCTACACTTCCTTCAGCCACACTCCCCTCCTCTACACCACCTTCACTTACACCACCATCTATTGTCCCCCTCCCCAAAACATAGTTAGTAAACCATGACATACCAAGCAATACCAAATAGCAACCACATAATGTTCCATCGCCGACAGAAGAAACCAAAGCATAGAATAGAGAGAAATAGTGGCGAAGAAGAAAAGAAAGAAAAGAAAGAAAGAAAAAAGAGAAAGAACAACGAAACCAAGCACAATTGACACAACACCTGGAATCATCCGTTATTCACCTGGCCCAGTTAGGATCGACCACTCCAATGGATGCACAGAAGATCCGAGACAAAGAACTAGACCAGCTAATGGAGTCCATAAATAAAGAATTAAGAGTAAGAAAAGAAAAAAAAGGAACAAATAAAAAAACTCAAGACAGAACAAACATAATTTTTTACAAGATGTAGGGTTTTGGAAAGACAAGTCATCCAAGTACCAAAAGGAGTCGAGACTGACAAACCATTGGAAAAATCGTACCAACTATTTGAAAGTGTCGTGTCGAGCTTCCAGACACAATTATAGGCAAAGTTGGAAGAACAGGAAGAAGAGACTTCTGTACTATTGAGAAATTAGTATACAACATTTTTAGAAGCTCATAAAGTATTGAAATAACACTTTGAATAATCTATTGTCACAAAGGAAGTCCTGAGAAATTAGTTTACCAATTATGTCCAAGTATTTTAGCAGGTGTGGGATACGTGCGAGCTCACTAAGTCACTACAAATCCAGCGAGGAAGCAAATTAGAAAAACTAGACAAATTAGAAAAACAACAACTAGAAAAATTAGAAAAACAAGCACACCGGTGGACAAGCCTGGCCAACTCCATCTTAGAAAGCTTCAACAACATTCGTCCACATATGAAAATACTACTGGACACCAATGAATAAAGAGCACAACTTCTAGGCCTCGACATGAACAACATTGTGGACCTGCCAAGACAACAAAAGATGCCTAACTTGTCGAGTCTCGCAACCTTGACCATAGATATCCGAAAGGTACTATGCACTTGGGAAGAGCTCTAGAATCAATTAGCAGTTACAACGGAATCTATTGTGGAATATTGCATATAGAAGCAACCATCAATAAAACAACACCATCCATGACAAAACACTATAGAACACTACTTGAGACAGAAATTTTTCCACCTCCCATTTTTCTTCGGGACGAAGAAAGATTTTGTTCCTGGAAGAGATGCTGGAGGAGCTAGTCGGTTTAGCCGACTAGACTCATTAGTTGACTAATTATAGAATAGGTCAACCTCATAGGTCATGTCGGTTGGTTGAACTAACAGGTAGTTATTATAACTATTTTTTAAATGTATATATAGGTCGTTGAGCCAGATAGATACTTGGTTCGGTTTATTGTATGAAACCACATGTGTATTGAGTAATATAATTTGCTATTCTGTCTACCATTCTTATATCTTGCATATGTTATGTTTATATGATTCTTTATGTGTATTACTGGTAACCTTCCAATCTGATTGATTACAACACATCAAGTTGTCAAAGATCATCTAGTAATAAAAATGGACTAGGTTATGACAATGGAAAGAAGATAGAACAATTTCCCTTCATAAATAAATAAGGAAATAAAATAAGTTAATTTGATGCACTCATGAGACCCATTGGAGGAGCAAGTCTGCTAAGTCAACTAATTATAGATTAGGTCAACCTCATAGGTCATATCGGTTGGTTGAACCGACAGGTAGTTTTTGTAACTATTTTGTAAACATATATATAGGTTACTAATCCAGATAGATACTCAATTCGGTTTGTTGTATGAACCCGCATGTTTACTTGAGTAATATTAATTTGTTATTTTGCCTACCATTCTTTTCTCTTGTTATGTTAGTGTTATACGATTCTTTATGTGTATCATTGGTAACATTGCAATCTGATTCATTACAAAATTGGTTTCGTTGCTGGTGGTACATATACTGATGAAATGACTATGACTATATGATCTCAAAGCAATAAATTAAGAATTGGTGGGAACGTAAGATTGTAAATTATTTGCATAATTACGCCAGAAGAAATAGACTCACTATTGCACAAGTAAAAGAGAATTTTTTATCTGAGACACATGAAACGTTTGTCGAGTCTGTACTTAAGTCTCTAAAAAATCTACTGGATGAAACAACCGGCAGGAAATAAGGATCAACAGTTACTCCAGAATTTAACAAGGGGAGGCTGCACAAATTTGTTGGAGTGGTTCGAAAGAATCATTGACGATTTCTATGAGGAGCGAGTAGTTGAAAAAAGAGTCTCGTTCAATAGTATCAAATATAGATTCTACAACAACTTCATTGAATAGTTCTTATGTTCATTGCCGACATTTTTGTTCAAGTTCCTGATCGACAGGGGTGCATGACATATTGTCGATCCTCGTCCATTATTGATAGATCCGCCATCCAACACAAAATAGGCAGACAAGAAGAAGGAGTGGGAAAAATTTGTCAAAGAAAGAGTGTGGGAGTACTTTCTAAACAAATATAAATTTCCACCCGGGCTTACTAAAATATTTTGGGTTGGCTATTGGGGGGGTAGTTGGTCATGTTCTGAAGTAGAGTAAGAGAAATTCTAGTCAACTTATGAAGAAAACACCGACGCTATTGATGAAAATGCAAGCCAAAAAGGAGAAAAATAGAACATTTACTCACAAAATCACTCCAGATATACTAAAGATAGAATAGGAGATAGGCGAAAGAGAAGGGAAGAGATTAGAGAGAAGGTCGCTATTCTCCAGCAAGGGAGAATGATAAATAAAGTGACAAAGAAAGAAGGAAATCCACCAGAGTCGGGTCATGACAAACTGGGAGAGGGAGTATATGAAGAATTGTCACCAAGGGAGGAATACTTGTGGCTAGAGCATGGTAGAGCTCTCCAAGTTGATATACCCCAGAATACCACAACTCATTCCCCGCTAAATTCTAGCTAGAGTGCCCAAGGGCAGGATATTGTTAAAGAAAATTTAGGAGCACTAGATGGTGAATTAGGTGTATGCATTTGACTAGATGGTGAATGAAATTATATCAATCATCTGGTAATTCATCGAACACAAGAAGGGAACTGGGTTACTTTTCAACCCTATTCATTCAACTGCAGTATTCACCTACTCTACCCAGATCATGAAGGAGAACCCCCCCAACTAATCACATCTTTAGACAAACACACCATATGAGTTGGATTCCATTAGAGGAAATTTCAACTCAAAATGGGCCTCCTAAAAAAAATTAATAAAATAATAGTTAAATAATAAAATAATATTTTTTAATTTTGGAGGAAGAAAAGAAAAAAACTACTTTTTTGTTTTTATTTTCGACATATATCCTCGTTTTTTTACTCAAATTTCAATCGGGAGAGCTCTTTAGATGTGGAATTAAATTCCACATCCAACGAGTACCCACTCAACATACTTTTGATGGACCCTGCTACCCCAAAAACAAGAAATACCTGAAAAAACATGATGATGATGTCATCATCACATTTTTTCAAGTATTTCTAGTTTTTGGGGTAGTGGGGTCCATCAAAAGTATGTCACGCGAGTACTTGTTGGATGCAGAATTTAGTTCCACATCCAATGAGCTCTCCTGATCGAAATTTGAGTAAAAACACAGGAAGATATGTCGAAAATACAAACAAAAAAGTGTTTTTTTTTTATGATACCTATCCCCAAATTTATATTAAAAAGGTGTTTAAGACCTATACGGTATTTCAAATTTAAAGCAATTTCATTGGCTAACACATGATGACATGGAATTTGAGTTAAAGTTAAAAGGCCCATTTTGAGTTGAAATTTCCTCCAATGACAAGCGCGGGAATCCCAGAATCACCTATTTACTTGGGAATCATTAGAAGGAGTCAGCATAAATTGACTTCTAGTCAAAAGTGGATTGACTACTGCTGAAACATATTCCGACAGAAATGAAAGTTATGTCGAGAATAGCTGTGAAGAAAATAGAGTCACAAAAAGTAACCCACCACCACCACCACCATCCCGTCCATCACCTAAAGGAGACATAGATGCCGAAGATATGGAACATATGTCTACCCACATCCCCCTCTATGAGAGTGATGAGGATCCCAAAAGACACTGGTTCGTGTTTGAATCCATTTGGGAGGAAAATGCGGTTACTAATGAAGACCGAAAAATGGCCTAGTTTGTTGCTTCTTTTATTAAGTGAGCACTAACATGGTACATGATGTATATGGAAAAATTTCCCAATAATACTAAAGCACAAATAAAAAAATAGTTTATGTCATTATTTAAAACACGATATGCCAAACATGTAGCATGAAAGAAGCTGAAAACTACAGCACAGAAACCGACTGAAATAGTTCAGGAGTATGATAAGAGATTCAAATACCTACTAAGCTAGTTGGAGTATAACATAGATGAACAATTTTTGATCCAATTATTTGTTGCAGGAATCTTATAGAAAATATGAATGCATATCCAACTGGAAAAATGCAACATGTATGAAGATGCATTAACTAAGGAGTTACAAATAGAGATGGAAGAAGATTACCCCGTCAACCCTGTCGATAAATGTCTTGAAGAACAATTGGAAATTATGCATAAATATATAACGGACATGAAGTATGGTGTACAAAATTCTCAACAGTCGGCCATACGAAATATTATAGTTGATAGGATGATCATCAACAAGATGTCTGAATCATTCAGTCAAAATGCTTTTCTGACAAATTCTAGGAGCACGACCTACATGCGACAAAAGACTGTCCATATAATATGAATAATGAAAAAGCTCACTGGTGTGCGATATGTGAAGTCAAAATACATTCAACAGTCGAATGTCAACTAAGCTTAAAAAACTGAAAGAATTATCACAGAGTTTACCAGATAAACGTTGTCACACAAAATAATAATGACAATAATACAAGAAATACTTACGACCGAAATGAGCAGAATAATAAAAGGTATGATGGCCAAAGATATGAGCTCTGGTATGACAACAATCATCATGGGGGATTTTCAGGTCGAGGTTGATACTTTGGGAATCGGGAGAATAGACCATGATGACCGATCTGGTGCTATACATGTTTAAACAAAGGACATTACATGCTGAGTGTCTATACAAGGATTAGACCGATCTTAAATTTTGTACAAGTAGTGGTGTCAGTGACCACTCTGTTAGCACCCTGTAATTTTCCTATGGTTGTAGTAGGAAGTCACATGGGTAACCATTTCAAACCAATATTTATACTACATTCTATCCAATGCAGTTAGAGAGGGCTCTCTCTTGTCACAAGAATATTCACATATACATTAGCTTGATAAGCATTAAGAAGGCTAGATTTCTGATGGGATAGATTTGTTTCTAAATCAAAATATTGAGAGATAGACATTTATCAAAACCATCAGCAAATGGAGTCACAATCTGAACCATTCGAGGATATTACATCAAACAATGAACAATGATTTTCCCTTTCATATTATGAGGCAAAGTAAATTGAATATTCATCCAAATATCTTCAAGAGATGGTAGGAGAAAAGAGAAGAAGTCCAGTGCATCTAGGGGGCACCTATATGTAGATGAATCCCTTGAAAATACCTTTAGAAGAACAACAAATAAGGGAAATGACAGAGATGGAGCATCTAACAAGGATGAATTCCATAACAACCATTTTAGACACATAACGAATGCTACATCTGATGAAAGGAGTGCTTGATAAAATGAATTCCTTGCATACAACTAGAAAGCATTAGCGTAAATATACACATATAGAAAATTATGAAAATAGGAAACACACACTGAATATAAACACCATTATGAATCTCATAAACTCAAAGAAGCATTTTTATTATCCCTCCCAAGAAAATTTACAGATCTGTAGTCCGAGCACAGAGGCCTCAAAGATATGAAATTCGAATCGGCCCCTTTTTCTCCTCCAAATAGGTTATATTTATAACGCTATGGATCACAAGACCATCCTTGAAACAAAGACTAATTGGGTTAAAAAATGGGAATAAATCCCGAACCAGCATCGTACATTTTAACAGTTGTGAAGTGGTGCATTCGCCATGATTTTTACATAAAATAGGAAATAAGGAATATCAAGCATGCTTGATAAAAAAGGGTCATGTGATAGCTATGGATCAAGCTTGCTTGTCATGATAATGATGGGTCAGAGCACCCTCAATGGTCTTCTACTGACTCAACTCAACATGTTTCTCCTTCAACTTCTAACTTTTATGTTCATTCTATGTTTGATAATATGTTTTGTCTGCATTCGTAGTTTCCAGGAAGGTTTATGTTCTTTCTTTGTTTCGATTTCTATTAGGTACTAGCCTCTATATCTCCTGGTAACATTGTTAGGTTTGTAGACCTCCAAACAGTAGTTTCATTTATCAATAGTACTAAATCCTTGAGGAGATTATCATTCTTTTCTGCTTCTGGATGCTTGTGTCGCTCAATAAGGTAGGACATAGGGGTAGAACACAGGAACTGAAGTACTTACTGGGAATTCCAATGTTCCTTGTCTGTATTCTTAACTTTATTCCTCAAATTGACCCATGGTAATCCTTCCTCCCTTTAGAATGTACTAAGTGTTGACCGCTAATGAGTACACAATCTCTAGTAAGCCTAACAGCCCACGGTTGTCTCCCATACCAGAAAGGGGTCTATATGCATGTTGGGTACATTTTTGGTGAGATCTGTCATCCTCTACCTAGACTAGATCCTTCCTCTAGCGTATTCTATTGCAACACATATTTGGACTCGTCATCACCTTCATTAGAGTTAGCAATTTGCAGTAAGGATGGTGATGACATAGACCTTCAATCCTCTCTCCCCTAGTCCGACAATTCGTTCACACCAGTCATTCCTAGAAATGAATACTATGCACTACGGTAATTATGTCCACGACCTTGTCTGGAGGCTTCGATGGGATATCCTTTGGGTCGGGAACTCTTGGTACTGCTTCCACAGTGGTGCTACACCTTTTTTATGACAATATTTCTCTTACCGGCATTAGAAGGTCTTCCTAATGTAATGAACATCTTTACCTTTATGGAGGGAGATGTTTTTGCTTGAAGGCCCAGAAGTGGTTGAATTTCCAAGAATCACCTAGCAGTTAATAAAACACATTGAACAACAAGATTCCCAAGCAAAAAAACCATTACAGATTCCATATCATAACCCCCATGACCTTTAGTAGAACAATAGTTAGTCATCCTTGTTCTTCACCAGTATTCGCTCACTCTGTATCTTAGAATGGCTCTGACTATGGAACTATAACGAGTCAGGAGGCTACTGAATCATCACTTGCAGTGGATTTCATCCATGAGTCTATCAAATCCTCACACACACCATCATCAAGTAGCATAATGACAACATGAGTGGTCATGTGAGTTCTTGATCCGATTTATTATGTGGAGGTGCCAACTATGACACCCATTTTTGTTGTGATGTCATGATATTAATGGCAAAAGTGACCCTCATCCTCACTTGCAATCAGCATCAGCTTCAAGTTTTTTCATGGTTTGTGGACTTGACAATTGTCACATAATCAATTCCTCCTTATGATGGTATCGACGTGCCCTTGTTTTTAGTGCCCCTGCTTCCTTACCACATTGTGTGTAAAGGTCGTACTCATCTTCTTTTTCCTAATCATTATGATGCTCATCATCATCACCTACACCAGGTAACAAATCTTTGGAATCCAGGATGTAATCTGCGCTGTCGATGTTACCTTCCTTGATCTCGATCTTGCAACCCCTTTCTTTTTATTTCCCCTAGCATATTTGAACTGCGAAAAAAACCATGGCCGTATATCTCCTCTGTGAACAATCTCAACCGTTCAACTGTGTGTCCTTTTCTTGATTTCGTGATCCCTCATCCTGTTAACCATTGTGCCTGTCTCTGTCATAAAACTATCCTGGACCATTTATCTTACCTCCATTGGATCTCTGTTGTTCGAGGGTGCATGCCCTACAAGATTTTGCATCGCCTCATCCTCTTAACTTTCATGCATATGTTTATTGTGAAATCGACCTGGGTCGTAGATCAACTTCTTGGAAGATCTCTGTTGTCCAAAAAAGCAGGGTCTACCCACATTTCTCAATCCGAAATCATATTATTTCTCGCGCATTTTTTGGGTGGAGAAATTATTTTCCTCTGAATTTCTAGCCTGCTGAAAATCGTGGCCATTGGAATACACGGGCCTTACTAGATTTTGTGGCCTTGGGATAGGTTATCCTATGTGCATTTTGGGTTCAAGAAATCTCCATCCATCATCAATCTTGGATATCATTTGATCTTTATCGTTAAAATCTGGACGGTTTCTCCGATTTTGCATACCTTCATAGTTCATTTTTCGGTGCATCTTTCCTCGATGAAATCTCCCCTATCCATCACTCTCCACTGCATGCTTATCCAATGGTTGATGATGATCGGCACTTAACCTTTTTCCATCCATTCCAAGCTTCCTTTAAACCCAAACATCTTATTATTTCAAAATCCTTATCAGTCATTGATCTTATTTGCCATGGATCTACGCCATTAATTTTGTCACTGGCTAACTGCGAGCAGATTTTGACATCTAAACCCAATATGCAAGATTATGACTCTAGGATTCTATACGTTTGATTATACCATAACATGGCATGATCCAATTTTATATTAAGGTTTAGGACTAGCTTCCCAAGCAATCTCCAAGTCACCATACATGGAAATGTTTTGCCTATACCCCCTTTAGTTTCATTGAGCTATACCTTTGCAGGGGAAATAGTGCAGTTACATATGCAGAAGTCTCTAAAATTTAGCACAAGTGCTAATAGTGGCTCCAACCCAGGGATGCTATCCTCCTTGTGAGGTAACAAAAAACCATGTAGACCACGTGCGTGATCCATTGGGATGATCCCAATCATTTCCTAAACACCACACAATGGGTTCTTAAACCAAAAACTAAACAGATGCTAAAAAAATTAAACTGAAAAATAATTTCTTAAAATAAATGCTCGCCATGTCAATCTTATTCATCTCTACATACCCTAGTTACTAAGCCTCAATTCCCAATCAAGTCACTTCTAAATTCTAGTGGAGCAAAGCAAGCAAATGGTTCCATATGAGAATTTTCTCCTCATGCTTGATCACAAACAACAATGAAGAGGTGAATGGTAAGAGGTTATGAATAAAAATATGATCTTTACTGCATATAGCTAACTTACCATCCTCATTTCTAAGATTCTCCACCTATCTATCCACTGGGTCATTACAGCCTCCATAAAATTTTACTATGCATCTACTATGACAAGGGTGATCCATATATTTAGCCACTGGATTGTCAAACACAGGGAATTATTCAAATATTCCTACCATCTGCTGGCCCCAATACTATTGTTCCAACTATATATTCCCTTTCATACTGTCTAGATGTTATTCAAAATAACCATGAAAGGGATTCTCATGACAACTTTTAAATGAGACATCAGCTACTTCACTCCAAATGTCAAAACCGAGAACCTGATTTCGTTCATGCATTTCACAAGGAATATCTTCAATAAAATCAACTGAACTATGCTCTTCTTGATATAAGAGCTCTGAATTGGAAGAAAAATAAGAGACATCCCATTTAGGACCCTCATCTTTTGAGTGGCTCTCCTCATATTTATCATATAGTGGAGGATTGAAATATTCTTCAAAACCTCCACAAATAGGGCTTGCAACAAGTCGACTTCTTTCTTCATCAAAAAAATTATAATACTCCTCCTGTATGGATCTAGGTTGATCATATGTTGGCTCATAAAGAAAAAACCTGAAATTCGCATTAGATTCTACTGGCTTACCCTGCTCATTATCCATTCCCAAAAATTCCATGGCATCATTTCTAACCTACATTTTCTGTGTTTGATTAGAAAACCTTAATCTTTGTTTCAGAAAATCAAATGAGGCAAATCATAATGGAAAACATTTACCTTCCTCCCGCTGGTTGTATTTTTCATTAAAAGAAGGATTGGGAGGCAAAGGAGACTTTGGTTGTTTATCCTCCTCATCTTTCACCAGTAAAGAAGGCTTCATATGTTCTTGGAGCTCTTCAGCTAAAATTTGAGTTTGTTCAACACACAAGGGTCCTTCCTTGGCCCCTGACTCTAAATATGGTTCTTCCTTTAATTCAAACTGCAAATGGGTTTCATGGATTATTTGATTCCATGGAGAAGGGTGGGGTCCTATAAATTCCTGATCTCTTTTCTGTTTCCCTTGATCCTTTATGGGAGGTGGGAAGTTGTCCATAGTGAGACTCTCCATCAATATTTCTATGGCTTCCATCCTCCTGTCTATCCCATCCTCTTATGAAGTAGAGGAAAAAGGTTGTATGGGATTTTCATCCTTCTGTTTTTCTTCCTCCTCTATCATTTTCTCTCTAGCAACAGTCATGTTTATTTCTACCTCTATGGCATCATTCATCATATTGTCTTGGGAGGCTGAATTTCTTTCACTTTTCCATAAGGTTAATTCACTATCAAATGCCTTATCATATTACAGCTGGGTAGAGCCAAGGGAGGCCTAAACTAGGAAGGGATAGCATGATAAACTTTCATAAACCTGTCAGAAAATTCCGGGATAGATTCACTCTCCCCCCTCTTCATAGAATGGAATTGGGACAAGCACTTCCTGGGGTCTTTTGTTTCTTCCCATTGGTTCTTGAAAAAATATTCAGAATCCTGATAGCCTAGAATGGAGTTCTCTGGAAGGCTAGTGAACCATTTTCTTGCCTCTCTAGAAAGGATTTGGGAAAATAGCCTAGATTTAATGTCTTCATGGTATACTTCTTCGAGGTTAGTCCAGTCTGCGAACCACTCCAATTTTTCTTCAGCTACATACCCCCTCTCCCCAGTAAATTGTTTAACTCTTCGGGCATATACCTTGGGAAGGTCATGCAAAGCAACAGGGAGGAGTATAGGGGTAAACCTTTTATCCTTTGTTGGGGTTATAGCAGAGCTATGGAGGACTGTAAAACTGAGCGAGGAAGGATGTTTAAGCTCTGAGGTTCTGGAAGATAAGGCCGTGGAAACATAATGTTATTTTATAGTGGAGTTTATTGAGGCCAATTCAAAGGTAAGTGTAGGATGTTATTGGGCGAATAAGTGGGCTTAGAAGATATATCAACTGTAGCGCCACGAGTTTCATAGGAATGATCCTTTTTCTTATGTGGCTCGACTGAAATATCTTGGTCAAGGTTATATGTATAGGACAGAGGTATTCTTTCAGTTCTTAAATAAGGATATACATGGGTGAACCCATGGATTTATTTTGAGTGCAATAAAAAATGGAAAGCTTCTTTGACCAGCCTGGGAAAGGATAAGAGAAAACTTACTAGGAAAGACAAGATATCTTGAAGAAATTTCACAGTGGAGTACCTCATTTTCACCATGCTCTTCCAGGACTATTTTATTTAGCTCATTTTCCCAGTAGGTTCGCCATAGAAACTATGAAAATCTTTACAGCTTCTGGGTGGTCGGTATTCCCAGTGAAGTCACCTTCAAAGGATTTGAGTGGAGTCCCCAGAGCATATACAACCTGCATGTGTCTAGGACCGACTACTCAACTAGGTCATAGAACTGAAACAATGTCATCCCCCTATGGAGATAATAGCATTTAGTGTACCCAACAATGGCTCCAAGATGTTAGAACCCTATAATTTTCCTATGGTTGTAGTAGGAAGTCATGGGGGTAACCATTTGAAACCAATATTTAGACTACATTGTAGCCAATGCAGTCAGAGAGGGATATATCTTGTTACAAGAATATTCACATATACATTTATATTGATAAGTAGTCAGAAGGACATATTTTTGATGGGATAGATTTTTTTATAAATCAAAATATTGAAAGACAGACAGATATAAAAACCATCGAGAAATGGAGTCACAGTCTAAACCATTCAAGGATATTATAGAAAATAATGAATAATGATTTTCCATTTCATTTTTTGGGACAAAGTAAATGCAATATTAGGCCAAATATCTTCAAGTGATGGTAGGAGAAAACAGAAGAAGTCTAGTGCAACCAGGGGCACCTATTTGCGGATGAATCCCTTGAAAACAACTTTAGCAGAACTACAAATAAGGGAAATGATAGAGATGGAGCATATAACAAATATGAATTCCATAAAAACCATTTTGGACTCATAACAAATGCTACATCTGTTAAAAGGAGAGCATAATTAAATGAATTCCTTATATACAACTAGAAAGCATTAGCAGTAATATACATATATGGAAAACAATGAAAACAAGAAACACACATTGAATATAAACACCGTGATGAATATCATAAACTACGAGAAGCATTTTCATTGTCTCTCCTAAGAAAATTTATAGAGCTATAGTCCAAGCACAGTGGCCTAAAAAATATGAAATTCGAATCAACCCCTTTTTCTCCTCCGAATAGGTTATATTTATAATGCTATGGCTCCCGAGACCAACCTCGAAATAGATCCTAATTAGGTTACAAATGGGAATCAAACCTAAATCAACATCGTACATTCTGGAAGCTATGAAGTGGCGTATTCAACATGATTTTTACATAAAACAGGAAATAAGGAATATCAAGCATGCTTTATAAAACAAGTAATGCGACGGCTAGGGATCAGGCTCACTTGTCATGATAATGATGGCTCACAGAACCCTCAATAGTTTTTTTCTGACTAAGATCGACATGTTTCTCCTTCTTATTCTGACTTTTATGTTCATTCTGAGTTGGATAATATGTTATGTCTATGTTTGTAGCTGGTGGGAAGGTTTATGTTCTTTTTTGGGGGGGATTTTTGTCTGGTAGCCTCTATATCTCTTGGTAACATTGTTAGGTTTACATACCTCGAGTCGAGAGTTCTGTTTATCAACATTACTAAATCCTCGATAAGCTTGTCATTCTTTTCTTCTTTTGTATGCTTGTACCACTCGGTAGGGTAGGACGTAGGGGTTGAACACACGAACTGAAGGACTTACTGGGAACACCAATGTTCCTTGTCTGTATTCATAAATTCAATCCTCAACTTGACCCATCTTTGTCCTTATGCCATTTATAATGTCCTTAAGCATTCCTCGCAAATGGATACAAAATATCTGGGTAACCCTAACAGCCTGTGGTCATCTCCCATACCAACAACGGGTCTATATGCATGTTGGGTATAATGCTGGTGAGATCCATCATCCCCTACCTGCACTAGATCCTTCCTCCAGGTTATGCTAGCACAACACATCTTTGTACTCATCATCACCTTCATTAGAGTTATCAATTTGCAGTAAGTATGGTTATGACAAAGACCTCCGATCCTCTCTCACCTAGTCCAAGCATTTGTTCAGACCGACTGTTCCTAGCAATGGATACTTTGCACTATGGTAATAAAGTCCATGGCCTTGTTTGGAGGCTTCGACGGGATATCCTTTCATCGGGGAACTCTTGGCATTGCTTCCATAGTGGTGTTGCACTTTTTTAGGACAGTATTTCTCTTAGCGGAATTAGAAGGTATTCCTAATGAAATGAACATATTTACCTTGATGGATGGAGTTGGTTTTACATGAAGGCCCAGAAGTGGTTAAATTTCCAAGCAGCACCCAACATTTAATAAAACACATTGAACAACAGGCTTCCCAAGAAGAACATTCATTATATATTCTCTATCTTAACCCCCAGGACCTTTAGTAGAACAATAGTTAGTCATCGTTGTTATTCACCAGTAGTCACTCACTCTGTATCTTAGAACGGATCTTACTGTGGCATTATAATGAGTCAGGTGGTTACTGAATCATCACTAGTGGTTGAGTTCAACTGTGAGTCCGTCAAGTCCTCACACACACCATCATAAACTAGCATAATGACAACATGAGCAGTCACGTGGGTTCTTGATCTGATTCCTTATGTGGAGGTGCCAACTATGCGACCCATTTCTATTGTGACGCCATGATATTAATGGCAGAAATGACCCTAAACCTCACTTGTAATCAGATTCAAGTTGTCTCATGGTTTGTGGACTTGACATCTGTCACATCATCAGTTTCTCCTTATGATGGTATCGACATGCCCTTATTTTTAGTGCCCTTGATTGCTTACCACACTACGTGTAAAGGTCATACTCATCTTCTTTTTCCTAATCATCATGGCGCTCATCATCATCATCATGCACACCGAAAAACAAATATTTGGACTCTAGGATGCAATCTACGCCATCGGTGTTACCTGTCTTGATCTCCATCTCACAGCCCCTTTCCTTTTATTTCCCTAGCACCTTTGAACTGTGAAACAAACCACAGAAGTATATCTCCTCTGTGAGCGATCTCAACCATTCAACTGTGTGGCCTCTTCCCAATTTCGTAATCCCTCATATTGTTAACCATCATTCCTGTCTCCATCATGAAACTATCCTAGACCATCAATCTAACCTCCACTGGATCACTACCATCTGAGGGTGTAGGCCCTACAATATTTTGCATCGCCTCAACCTCTTAACTTCCTTGCATATGTTTATTGTGAAATTGACTAGGTTAATTGATCAACTACCCGCCATATCTCCACCATCCGAAAAAGCAGGTTCTACCCACATTTCACAATCCTGAATCATCTTATTTCTCGTGCATTTTTGGGAGGCAAAATTATTCTCCTCCATACATCTAACCTGCCAACAATAATGGCCATTGGAATATGCGGGCCCCACTATATTTCTCATCCTTGGAATAGGTTATCCTCCATGCATGTTGGCTTCTCGAAATATCCATCTTTCATCGATCCTGGATAGAATTTGATCTTGATCATTAAAATATGGACGCCTTATCTGATTTCACATACCTTCATAGCTCATTTTTTGGTACATCTTTCCTTGGTGAAAACTCCACTATCCGTTGCTCTGCACTTCCTGCTCATCCAAAGGTTGATCCTGATCGACACTTAACCTTGTTCCACCCATGCCAAGCTTCCTTTAAACCCACGCATCTTATTCTGGTGAAATCCTTATCATTCATGGATCTTCTTTTCCACAGATCTGTGCCACTAATTTTGTCACTAGCTAACTGCGAGCGGATTTTCACATCTGAACCCAATATGCAGTATTATGACTCCAGGATTCTGGATGTTTGATTATGCCATACCATGGGATGATCCATTTTCTATTCAGGTTTAGGACAAGCTTCCCAAGCAACCTCCATTTCACCAGACATGGAAATTTTGTTTCCTATACCCCCTTCAATTTCATTGATCTAGACCTTTGCATGGGAAATAGTGCAACTGCTTATGCAGAAATCTCCAAATTTTAGCACAACTGCTAACACACTCCTTAGAGTATTTTTCCACCATGCATGAGGAAATTAATAATAATAAAAACATTAACATCTTGTCCAGTGTACAAAAATGTGATGTTATTCGAACTAAATATTTGCAAATTGTAACTCGACAAGGTACTAAAATTGGTCCTGATAACCCTAAAATAAGAAAAATAAGAAATAAATATGAATATCCTAATCTGATCAAACAAAAACAAGTATATAATGATGTGTTGAACATATTCCAAGAATTAGTTGCACAAGAAGTTACAGATGATGCTCGATAGAATATGTCTCAATAGTTAATTAATTTAATAAATACTGATAATTCTGTTGCAAAATTAATAGAATTATTGTACAATATTAAGAATAAATATGGTGTAGACAAGAAAGATTATATAATATGTATCCTGAATCAAAAAGATAAAAAAGATATGGACCCTTTAGTCGACCTGAAAATTGAAGCTTACCACGTCCGATAAGTCATTCTCAACTTTGGATCTCAAGTAAACATTATGACCAAAGACACATGGGAGCAATCAGGTAAACCTCGACTTAATGAATATGGAATATACTTGAAGTTAGTCAATCAAGGACTAATTGAACCCATTGGTGTCTTGAAGAATTTTGACACAACTATCAAATGTATCACTACAAAAGTTGACTTTGAAATAATCAATCCTAAGGATGAATATATCTCCTTCTGGGATTTAGTAGGGCGACCATGGGGTCAAAATATGAAGGAATCAATCTCACTAGAGAAAGAAAGAATAAAACTCAAAATAAATGGGAAAAACAGTATTGTTCCAATTCACCCATCTCAAGGAGAGCCATGTATATAACCTATAGATGAAGATGTCGACATTCGACAACTATAGAAAATTTAGAACAATAGAGAGTATATAGGACCTAACATATATGGTGAACTCCACCTAAGAAATAAATATTCTATTGGGTATAACTCAGACGTCGAATTATATGATTGGGAGATTTAAAATTATGAATTACAGGCAAGAATATGCCGAGAAATCCAAGCTATTCCTAAAAAACAAACTCGACAATGTTTCTTTGTTCTATAATTCCTAAAATATTTGAATAGGAAATTAGGGAGTATCCATCCCTGGTGCCAAGAAAAAAGGACACATCAATTCAACCGTCACTTAGGTATAAAGAACGAGAATCACTAGTTCTTCACATAGAATAAGTTTCCAAAAACATAGGTGAGTAAGGACGACTTCAGAGTCTAGTCAAAACATTTATGGGACAAGCTGCTCGATGGTGGTACACCCACCAGTTGAGACTACAAAAATGGTAGACGACTTCAACATACTTTATCGAGAGATTTGGAGTAAATAAGCTAAAAAATTAGTCACAAATACCAGTCTTTACGCCAGGACATGATCCTAAAAAACACATCATTACATGCAAAAAAGAATGGAAAAGACTGGGATATAAAGACGAACAAATATGGCACATCTATTCCCATCCACATTAGATCTTTTACCAAATAAATGGTGCAAAATTGAAGAAGCATGAGGTGAAACATTCTTATGGAATGAACTAAAAGAAAATTGCATTAAAGACTTCAAATTTATACCTGAAGATGACCTACTAGTCGAAGATTCTAAGCAAATAAAAAAATCTCTAAAATCGACTATTAATAATACATCGACAAAAATGCATAACCGACCAAATGCCTCATGTCATAATATTTGGTTAGACAAATTATTACAATCAACAAGACTTTGACTAGAAATAGAACATACAATCAGGAAAAGTTTTCATTGGAAATCTAACCTTCCTGAAATAACAAAACCAATCCAAACAATATTTAAAATTGAAACAACAGCAAAAAAGGATTATGAAAGGTTAACAGTGGAATATTTCCCACCATAATTTTCACAATTCAAAGAGGGGAGTCAAAAAATTAACTAAATTAAGGCACCAGAGTGGATGGATGTGAAAATAAAAACAAAAGAAGTCGACATATCTAACGATGACAAACCAAAAATAGCAAAAATTGGCGACTACTGGAATGAAGAATAAACAACATAAATCATCAACTTACCTAAATAATTTAAAGAAATTTTTTCTGGGGATTATAACTATCTAAAAGGCCTTGTAGAATAAATGGGCGAGATGAAAATTGACATAAACTCGAGGAAAAAATTGTAAAGAAAAGACTGTACAAACTAGGACATAAATACAAAGAAATTGTAAAAAAGGAAATCGATAGCATGTTAGTCGCAGGAATAATCTACCCTATTGACACCCTATTGACCAGTTGGAGTGGGAAATCCCAATGGTTGTTCAACCAAAGAAACATGATCCGACACGACTAATAATTTGTGTTGACTTGTGTTGATGTATTTGTAACTTCAAAATGTATTCATTTGAATATCTAATGTATTGTATTCCGACGATCCTATCGAAATTATCAACAATGTAATCAAGTCATGTCATACCCTGATGTTCCTGTCGGGAGGTTCAATAATGTAAAAAAATCATGTAAATTCATAGAGGGTAACCTCCTTATTGTTCAAGGGTTAAAGTCCCCACAGTTGTGGGGCACTAGGGTTATTAGACTCTCCTAGAGAAGTCATCCCTGGTGAGTTAATTTCAAGTCAGGAATTAGTATAAATAGAGAGTGAGCCTCTCTATTTATCACATAGTCACTCACACTTAGTTGTAGTGCATGAGTGAGAGAGAATAATATGGGATCAGAGAGAGAGAGAGACTACTACTGTCGGGAGATCATCTTTGTATCTTTGGGTTTTACTTTTGGTGTTGATTCTATATCTAAGGAAGTTGGGGGGTTTCTCCTTTATGGTTTCGATGAGGAAAATATTTGTTTCTATTGTCTCTTGTGATTGATTGCTATGCTTGTTATTCTCTGAGTTAAGATCTTAAGTTTATATTGCTCAAATGATAAAAATATAACATGGTATCAGAGCTAACCTGAGAAGAAGACACAGTGCAGCTACAAAAGATAGGGATTTCTACTTTTTAGGTTTATCTCCACATATCATCTACAAAAAGAGGCAAGGCTAACTCTTCTCCATAGGGCACATATTTCTGTTGAAGCATAATCTAATTCTGAGCATTTTCAGTTTTTGACCCGACACTGCTGCAGGAAATTAGAGCTTTCCACAGAAGTGGAATTTTTTACTGAGCCTAGGACTGGATTGATCTCCTCCCCAAAATAGAAGTTTAGATATCAATATAAAAGTTTTAGGTTGGGTAGAACTCTGGGAAATTCAAACCCTAAATCTTCTCATGAACCAAAAAACCAGCTTTGCAGAAATTCAGCTCCAAATCCAGTTCCAACATCTTAACCTGGTAAAATCTAAATCTTTTGCATTTCCGTTTGAGGTTCTATGTTAATATGTCTCATCACACCAATATTGATGAAAATATTGAGGGGGATGACAACTTCCAATACTGGAAGTAGAGAATCTCCCTGGTCCTGGAAGAAAATGAATTGGACTCCTACATAAGTGAAGAGGTTCCAGTTCCAGAGGAAGATGAGGCTAAGGTTTTACACAAAAATAAATTGGTCATGGCTAAGAGGATTATTTCTGATTCAATCAAGGATCACCTCATACCTCAAGTGTCCTCCCTAAAGGCACCTATAGAGATGTTTGATGACTTGACTAAGCTATTTTAAGGGAAGAATAACAATCAAAAGATGACTCCGAGAAATAAATTGAAGAATCTAAAGATCCAAAATGTGGAGACCATACAGTCTTACTTTACAAGGGTCTCTCAGATCAAAGAAAAATTTGAAGCAGTAGATGACGATGTAGAGAATGCATTAATTATCATGACCACCCTGAATGGTATTCCTAGGGAATGGGACTCTTTCATTCAAGGAATCTGTACCAGGAAGAAGCTAATCAAGTTTAGCAGAGTGTGGGAGGAATGCTCACAAGAAGAAGCTCGAATAGTAGCTCGAGAAGAAAAGATGGGAAATGAAGATCAAGCTCTCACAATCCACACCAAGAAAACTAGAAGGGACCATCATCACTCCAAAGGTAAGCATTCACACCCTAGAAGAGACCTATATACTATCATATGTTACACATGTGATGATAAAGGACACATATCTAAATAATGTCCTAAAAACAAAGGTGGCTCTCACAAGAAGAAGGGAACAAGAAGAGACATCATGCTCACATTGTAGAAGATGATGAACCTCCCAAGAAGAGAGCTAAACAAGAAAGTGATGATTCTTCAAGTGATGAAGAATATGTTATGATCTCTTCCCTCATGGGAACTGTCTCACATGGAAGCAATGATTGGCTTATAGATAGTGGTACTTCCAAACACATGACAAGATTTAAGGAATATTTTGTGAAACTATCAGAACATGAATCACCCCACAAGGTGAAACTTTGGGATGACTACCAATATCCAATAAAAGGTAGTGGTGAATCCTCCTACAAGCTAGAATCTGGAAAGTCTATGAAAATGAAGCATGCCCTATTTGTACCAGGACTAAACAAGAACCTTCTCTCCATTTAGGAATTAGATGCAAAAGGCATGAGAGTTAAATTTATAGATGGCCAAGTCCTCATGTGGCCAAAAGGAAATACTATTGATGATGCAGTAGTAATTGGAGATCAAGAAGGAGGACTATACAAATTGAAGGGCCAACCAGAACAACCTTTGGTTCATGACTTAGTAGAACCAAATGAACTTTGGCATAAAAGGCTTGCACATGTGCACTACAGGGCACTACCACTTGCAAGAAAAGTTGGTGAAGATATTCCAGAAATGCAGGAAAAATATGAAGGTGTATGCAAAGGATGTGCAAAAGGAAAGAATACGAAGAAGAAATTTCCAAGTAGTGAGAGCAAGGCAAAAGGGATCTTGGAAATCATCCACTCTGATGTATGCAGTCCAATGTCATCTAGTTCTCTAAGAGGGTATGTATATTATGTTTATTTCATTGATGATTTTTCTAGAATGAAATGGATATACTTCATGAAGAACAAGGATGAAGTATTCATCAAGTTCAACGAATTCAAAGCCTTGATTGAGAACCACACAGAGAAGAAGATCAAGATATTTTGATCAGATAATGGCGGAGAATTCACATCAAATGAATTCAAAGAATTATGCAAAGATTTAGGGATTAAGAGGGAGTTGACCACTCCATAAAATCCACAATAGAATTGGGTTGCAGAAAGGAAGAACATAACAATCATGGAAGGAGCAAGGGAAATGCTTCATGATCAAGACCTTCCTATGCATCTATGGGAAGAAGCTACCAGGATAGTTGTGTATGTACAGAACCGTACTCCACATAGAGTACTCGATAGAAATACATTTGAATAAATATTTTCCATCAAGAAACCAGAAGTCATTCATCTCATAATATTTAGATGTCCAGTCTACATATACATTCCAAAAAAAGGACAAAATTAGATCCTTCAGAAAACAAGGGTATATTTGTGGGATACTCTGAAAAATTGAAGTCTTACAGAATATACTTCCCAGGATTCAAGAATATTGATATCAGCAGAGATGTAACATCTGATGAAGACTCAACTTACATCAAATCCAGAAAAATACCTGTTGAAGACTCTAAAGAGTCAGAAGTACCCAGAATCCCTAATACAACAATAAATGAAGCAACTCTAGAAGAAGATCGAGAAATGGAAGAACCTCAAGAAACAGCAAAGCCACCTCAAGAAAAGAATCCTCACAGGGGGGAACTTGCATGGGTACAAGAGGCTATCCAAGGTGCAAAAAGATATGGGGCACCAAAAGAAATGCACAGAGAAAGAAAGAGAACTAGTTCCTACTCTGGATATGTAGCCCTATTATGTGACATTATTGATAAAGAACCTTCCAACTATGAATAAGAAGAAGAGAATAAATAATGGAAGGATGATATGATCAAGGATTACCAGTCGATCATGAAGAATGATGTTTGGGATGCTGTCCCAAGACTAGAGGGGATGTCCGTTGTGAATTCCAAGTGGATCTACAAGATCAAGCATGCTGCAGATGGTAGCATAGAAAAATATAAAGAAATATTTGTGGCTCATGGCTTCGCCCAAAAAGAAGGAATAGATTATGAAGAGACCTTTGCACCTATATCCAAATACACTTCCATCAGATCAGTACTTGCTCTAGCTATAGTCATGAAATGGAAAGTATATTAGATGGATGTCAAGACTTATTTCTTGAATGGTGTAGTAGAAGAATAAGTGTATGTGGAGCAGCCACTCAGTTTTGAGACACATGACAGGGAGACTCATGTGTGCAAATTGAAGAAATCCCTATACAGTTTGAAATAGGCACCCTAGACATGGTACGACATAATTGAGAAATTCATGACTAGTTCGGGCTTTACCAAGAGTAAAGCAGATCCCAACCTTTACTACAAGGTTTAAGAAGGGAACCCAGTGATGCTCCTATTGTATGTAGATGACCTGTTCTTAACAGGTGTAGATGGATTAATTGCTGACACAAAGAGGAAGCTTGCTGCTGAGTTTGAGATGAAGGACCTGGGTATGATGCATTACTTTCTATGCATGGAGGTGTGGCAGAATGCAGGTGGAATATCCATAGGACAAAGGAAGTATGCACTAGATATCCTGAAGAGGTTCAGGATGATGGACTGAAAGGCCATGACCACACCTATGGCATCAAACCTGAAGCTGTTGAGTGATGCTTCATCCAATTCGGTTGATGCTACGATGTATCGTCAGCTGATTGGGTCCTCGTTGTACTTGACGAATACAAGACCATATATTTGCTTTACTGTGAATAGATTGATCCAGTTCCTGACAGATCCGATACATGTTCACCTGATTACTGCAAAGCATATTCTGAGGTCCCTAAAGGGTATAGTTGATTATGGGCTCAAGTATGAGGTAAATCAAAATATTAACCTAGAGGGTTATGTAGATTCAGATTGGGAAGGAAGTGCCATTGATAGGAAGAGCACCTTGGGGTTCTGATTCAGTATGGGATTAGGTGTGATCTCTTGGTTTATCAAGGAGCAATCCTATGTGGCACTGAGTATAACCAAAGAAGAGTATGTTACAGCTTGTTCAGCTAGTTGTGAGGCAGTATGGCTGAGAAAGCTACTGTCTGATTCGTTTGATCTCTAGTTAGATGCTATTTGTATATATTGTGACAACTAGAGTTGTGTGAAGTTGTCAAATAAACCGATGTTCCATGACAAGTCGAAGCATATCAAGATCAAATATCACTATATCAGGGATATGGTGTAGAGAGGAGAAGTGAAGCTCCAGTATGTTTCCACAGACAAACAGATAGCTGATGTGTTGACCAAGCCCTTAGCTAGAGTGAAGTTTGAGTAATTCAGGGAGAATCTTGGTGTTCTCCAGATTGAGGTTCCTTCCAAGGGGAAGTGATGAGTCTGTGAGCCATTATAAAATGGTGAGAGGATTGGTTCCTTCCATGGTCAAATGTAAGTGTTGTTCCATTCTAAAATGGTGAGAGGATTGAATCCTTCCATGGTTAGATGTAAGAGTTGTGTCTTTCTGACATGATGATAGGATTGGTTCCTTCCATGGTCAGATATATGTGATGATACCACATATAGTATGAAAAAGGATTGGCTATGAGATGACACATCCAATATGAAAAAGGATTGGCTCTGTGTAGATGCCCCATCTAGTATGAAAAAGGACTGGCTCTGTGATGACACATCTATTATGAAAAAGGACTGGCTCTGTGTAGATGCCACATCCAATATGAAAAAGGACTGGCTTTATGATGACGCATCCATTATGAAAAATGACTGGCTTTGTGTAGATGCCACATCCAGTATGAAAAAGGATTGGCTCTGTGATGACACATCTAGTATGAAAAAGGACTAGCTCTGTGTTGGTGCCACATCCAGCATGAAAAAGGGTTGGCTCTATGATGATACATCCAGCATGAAAAAGGGATGGCTCTGTAGAGGACTACATCCAGTATGAAAAAGGACTGGCTCTTTAGATGTGCATCCAACATGAAAAAGGGTTGGATTTGTCGATGAATACCTACATGGAGGCTAGGCCTACACCCAACATGAAAAAGGGATGGATCTATAGAATTTCCTGTGACGAGTAGAATTGAGAGATACAACCATTTTTTTGAGATAGCGAAAGAAGTAATGATGATGATGATCTAGTGATCTAGACTTGATGATGATCCAGATGATCCAGACTTGATGATGATTCAGTGATGATAATCCAGCCTTGATGATCCAAAATTGAAGATGACTTGAAGATGAAGATGACTTGATGATGATCCAGATGATCCATACTTGATCCAGTGAACAAGACTTGTGCTGATGAATTTTGTCGAGAGAATACCTTCCTAGTTAAGAGGGATTTTTGATGTATTTGTAACTTTGAAATGTATTCATTTGAATATATTATGTTTTGTACTTCGATAATCCTATCAGAAGTATCAACAATAATATCAATTCATATCATACCCCGATGTTCCTATCGAGAGATTCAATAATGTAAACAAGTCATGTAAAGTCATAGAGGCTAACACTCCTTATTGTTCAAGGGTTAAAGTCCCTGCAGTTGTGGGGAGCTAGGGTTATTAGACTCTCCTAGAGAAGTCAGCCCTGGTGAGTTAATGTCAAGTAGGGAATTAGTATAAATAGAGAGTGAGGCTCTTATTTATCACAAGTAACTCACACTCAGTTGTAGTGCATGAGTGAGAGAAAAGAAGCTAGGATCAAAGAGAGAGAGAGAGAGACTACTGATGTCGGGAGATCATCCTTGTATCTTTGGGTTTTAGTTTTGGTGTTGATTCTATCTCAGAGGAAGTTGTGGGGTTTTATCCATTATGGTTTCCCCAAGGAAAATCTTTGTGTCCATTGTCTCTTGTGATTGATTGTTATTCTTGTTATTCTCTCAGTTAATATCTTAAGTTTATATTGCTCAAATGATAAAAATATAACAACTTTCGAGAGTTAAACAAAGTAACACTTACAAACCCATTTGCAACTCCTTTTGTAGACAAAATTCTTAATGAAGTTGCAGGACATGAGTGTTACTTATTTACTGATGGTTTCTTAGGTTATAATCAAGTACCAATCACCAAGGGAGACCAAAAGAAAACAATGTTTGTGTGTGGATTTGGTTCATTTGCCTAAAAAGTTATGCCATTTGGTATGAAAAACTCACCAGTTATTTTCTCATGGGTAGTTGTGAAAGAATTTCAAGAATATATATACAAAACAATGGTTTTGTATTTTGACGATTGGACAATCTACTCTATATTGAAAAATCATTGTAAATGGCTACAAATCATGCTTGAAAGATGCCAACAGATACAACTATCCCTTAATATTAGAAAGTGTATATTTTCAACACCAATAGGAATTTTATTAGGACATATTGTATGTAAAGAAGGTATTAAGTTCGTCTTTGCTAAAATTAAAATAATTCTCAACTTAAAACCACCAGAAATACAAAGAAAGTAAGAATCTTACTGGGGCATACATGGTATTATAGAAAATTCATTCGACACTATTCAAACATGACATATCTGTTAGAATAATTATTAAAAGAAAACCAAGAATATGAATGTACCGAAGAATGCGATATATCCTTTGAAATTTTAAATAAAAAACAAGTGAAAGAACCTATTTTATGATTTCTGAATTGGTCGGTAAAATTCCATGCACACATTGATGCATTTAGTATAGCAATATGAGTGATACTAACACAACCAGGTGATGATGAAATGGACTATCCAATTGTATATAGTAGGAAAAAACTAAATAAATTCAAACTAAATTACTCAACAAAAGAAAAGGAAGCACTCGGAATGGTATTCATGCTCCATAAATATCGACACTACTTGCTAGATAATCCCTATGTGTTTTATACGGATCACCGGTAATTAAAATATTTACTTAATAAGCCTTTACACCATGTTAGAATATGTCTATGTTACTATTATTCCAGGAATTCAAGTTTGAAGTCATAGTCCGACCAGGGACAACAAATGTTAGACCTAACCACTTATCGAGAATCAACACAAGGGAAGAACCGACTGGAATAGAAGATGACCTACCTAATGAACATATGTTATTAATTGAAGTTGTACCCTCTGAATTAGTAGAAATTTATTTATTCTTAGAAGATGGACAATCACCAGAAGGGATGAGCCATAAAAAGAAGAAAATAATAGCAATGAAAGTTGCTCCTTATACTATAGTAAACAGACTCCTCTATAAACTAGGCCCTAGATGAGGTACTCCGTCGATGCATTCTGGATCATGAAAGAGAAAGTATAATGAATGAAGCACACTTTGGCCTAGCTAGAGTAAATTTTTAGGTAGACATGACTGCTAATAAAATCCAACAATCAGGATTATGGTGACTGACATTATACCGACATTGTTAAAGATTTGTAAGCAAATGTGACAGATGTCAACGACTAGGATGATATTTAGCAAGTACTGAAATTCCTCTAATTTTAGTAAACCCAAGTTTAACACTTGAGATTTGGGAGATTGAATTTATAGGAACATTTCCAATACCATCTAGATGATCAAGAGCATGATATATTATTATAGCAGTCGAATATGTCACTAAGTAGGCTGAAACAGAACTCGTCGAAACCTGCTCAAGTGAGATAGCTTCCAAATTCATATATGAAAATATCGTCACTATATTTGGTTGTCAATTGACCTTGATCAGTGACCAGGGATCACATTTTATAAACAAAACAATTGTAGCTTTAACAAAACAACTTATGGTGGAACACTGGAAGAGTACAACTTATCATCCACAATCCAATGGTGCAATTGAAGCATTCGCCAAAACATTAAATAGAGGTTAAAAAAAAATGTAATACTGACAAGGATGATTGGGAAAAATAGATTCATGTTGTCTTATGGGAATATAGAACGGTGTACAAGCGATCGACAGATCAAACACCATTCTGACTTGTTTATGGATAGGAAGTAGTCGGTCCGTTACATTTTCGACAACAAGCACCTCTAATTTCTGACATATTGCACATAGATGTTGAAAATGCTAGAAATGAATGACTAATGCAACTATCTAAGCTAGAATAAAATCGATTGATTGCAATCCAGCACCAAGAAATCCAAAAATGACAACAAAAAGATTGGCACGACCGAAATATTAAACATAAAAACTTGTCGACTGGAGAACTTGTGTTGTTGTATAATAGTCGAGTAAAAGAAAAGCCTAAGAAACTACATACATAATGGATGGGACCATACATTGTTGAATAAATCAATGCTAATATATCAGTCAGATTGAAAACATTACAGGGTAATGTATATCAGAAAGTGGTTAATGGTTCCCAACTAAAACACTACAAGGCATTAAAAAAATGGTTGTATTACTGATAACAAAATTTGAAAAAAAAAACAAATACTATAGAAACCTAAAAACAAACACAAAGGAAACATTACAGAAAATCAAATATGCTAGGATCTTAGATGAAATATCAGGAAAGAAGTAGCATATTACCATTTGAAAGATATAACCATGGACATAATAGACATGACGAATACTGACCATTCCACCGACATAACCACGACCTTGACACACATCGACATAACGAAGGAACAATGGTCCAATCAAGTAATAATTATCATCAACATAGGGAATGCAAAATATAGTATACATTAAAATAACTCTCAACAGATCATCCCATTGCTACTGCAACTGCTTCCCCAATTATTTTTTTTTACATTTTAGGGCCTCTCCTTACTTTCGATTAAAAACTTACCTAGACTAGTTTTTCAATCTTAGGGAGTCCATCTTGAACACTTCGTTTTTTCCCAAAAGTTTGACCAAGGAGTTTTTTTTGGATAAGTTAAAACTCATCCTTTTCCATCGACATATCAGAGTAATTTGGTGATTTTTTCCTACATGTCAGAGGAAATCAGCCAGTAGTTCCGACACATCAGCTAGGGAACAACAAGTTTTCCATGAAGTGTCATTTTAGCATAACTCACCAAAACTGGTCGACACAGTTGGGAATAACTTGTGAGTGACTGTCGACATGATCGCAATAATCAAAGAAAGTTATTGATGTTTAATTATGACCTAGTTTCAAAAATTTTTGAGTTTCTCGTCGATGCATTCACGATTTTCACTGACACCATCGAAGAAAACTCATCATTTTTCTGCTGACACGTCGAAGAAAAATCATCTTTTTCTACCGACACATTCAGAGAAAACTTGTTATTAACCGCTAATAGGGGAAACTCGCATTTCACCTCGATAATATCAGACACGTTTCTGAAGATCGACAATAAAAAAATTAAATAGCCTCATTTACGCACCAAATGACATTTGANTATATATATATATATATATATATATATATGGGTGTGGTTTTATTTTTTTTCTATCACAAACGCCATTTTGAAGAGCATCTAATTGCTAAGGGACAACTGGAGCTTTCTTACTATACCCAACACCGTGTCCATCTCTACAGATGACATGTAGGCCTTTTTGACCCTTTACTCTTGTAAAATATTGAAACCTTTATATACTTGTTTTAGGGTTGGGTTAAATGCCTCACAACTTCTTTTCACCTTGATGGTTTTTTCCTCTTCGTTCCAAAGTCTCTTTCTTGGTAAAACCCTTGTATGTGGCCTCTAGATTTCGTTTGTTTCATTTTCCATGGTTAAAGTCCTCATGGTTAGGGTTTGAGTAGTCTTGTTGGCCTCATGGTCGTCTTTGCGCGTAGTCATGAATTTGTTCCTACAATTTTTTCCTTTATGTGCACCTATCTTGTCGGACACTTGGTCTTCCATTCGAACCTATTAAGGAAAATATTCTCCCCAAGCCGAAAATATTAGTTTCTTATAAACATCTTCTTACATATCATTTTGCATTAGTTCCAGGTTTGGCAGAAGATGCTTATTCTTAATTTCCTTTGCTTCTTTGATGTTGGGATTTACCTAAAGGGAGGAATTTTGTCATTTTGGATTGTGCATACTTGTGCTCCATTTCACCAAGAGTGTATAAGGAGAAAATGTCGAGCACCCTGTAATCAAGGCTATTATGATTATTGCTTGAGACTGCTCTGTTTTTATTTTAATAGAATAGTGGGGTCACAGGGATTTCAAGGTTTAAGAGTCTACTTTTTGTCGATATGGAATGAGCCATTTTGACATTGTATTTTTTTCGCATTTCTCTTTTGTGCATCCTCAACTTGAATTATATTGAGAGTGAAAACTCTTTCGACTCAACATTTTGGGATTAATAATCAAGAGGTTGGAAACAAAGCATGTCAGCTCCACTAACCTCAATAAAATAAACTAATATTTATGCATGAAAAAACAAACGGTAAAATGCTCATCTTTCAATTTGTATGACCTATTATTGTTTCTCAAAGAAACGAAGGAGGAGATATGATAACAACAAGGTGTAAATCACACAGTGGCATACACACAGGGGCTGGTGAGTTTCCATTTAAATTTTGTAAAAACACACCCTTTGCCACAAGTATACATGGATACAAACTTCTAAGGGGGCACCTCTCTCCACCTCAAAAAATTGTTTTTGAGTGGCCAGCAAGAGAGTGGTGAATATAGCTCTATTCTCTATTCTAACACTAGACACTGATTGCACTCTCCTTTTGAAAGGAACAGTGATTCATGCACTTAAGAATATTTTCCTCTCATTTTGGGTTATTTCTTTTTTATATACAATAATGCATGTTTATTCCTTTAGTTATTCGAGATAACCACGGTATTACTAAGACATCTCTCACCATGGTCATGTCATAGGGTCTAGTCTCACCATGAAGGATTACCTCCCAAAGGAAAGTTTGAAAATGATAGACTCACAACATGCCTAAAAGGAGTGGAAAGAAGAAAGATAACGAAAGTGATGTCGATTCAGATGTAGAGATTATCTCCACGACTTAGATCAATTTTGAGGACACTAAGGCCATTACAGGATCTTCCCCAGAGTTTAAATGGGGAGAAATATATCAAATGATAAAAGACCAGAACATCCCCGATGCTGGTCTAGAAGAAATGTCCTTGTATAGAAACAACAAAAACTCAGACATTACTATGGCCACTACATGCCCAGAGTTGTTCCTATGCTCGTAGTTTATCCGGTGGACTTTGCCTCAAATGAATCCTTCCACAATGATTATTTCTAATATTGAGGGGGATTCTTTTTCTTTTTTCACTCCATCCTACATAACCTTGGCTTGTAATATTCCCCCTACACAAGTGATGATGACTAATGACTAGGTCAAAAAGGTAGATATTGATATCTTAGAGTGTGCAAAGAAGATGATGATGATAACATAAAAAAAAATGCGCCAAAAGGAAACTGGTGAATATGAGTCCTTGAGCTTACGAACCCCTTCCAGGATCATAGATTTGATGTTGAATAGTATTTTTGGTCGAACAAATGGAACACTGTATAAATTAAGTTGTATCTCACTAATATACTATGTGGCCTTTGAAGGCACAATTTTCAACTGGATAGACATCATATCAAGTAGCTTGTCATCCTTTGTAGTTTCCATGCAGGGAGGGATAACTCATAAAAAGGTCATAATTTTACATGTCATGCTACCTGATTGACTGCATTATGTGCAGACACCCGTTTTCCAAGCTCGGGTTCACTTGGACACACACTGAGGCCCCTATGTATGTTTCTTATCAGATTCTATGGGTGCATAGGTATGAAAGTTTCTACAAGCTTATATGTGAAGAGTTTATGATGTCGATTTATGAGCTGATATTCCTCAAAGATCCCAATTGATTGTTAGATAACACCATGGTTGTTATCTGCGAATATTGGGACTATTATTTCTCGAAAGAGGGAACATACTTTAGGATGTATGGAGGCTCCAAAGCTCCATTACTGCTGCCCAAATATGTTACAGATTATGTAGTCCATAAAAAAGTGGTCAGGAAAGTGTTCATAAATGGAGTAGGTAACTTCCTCTATGACATGAAGAAGGAAACCTTCCCGCCACTACATTTCTACACAGGGAGATACAAATTCACCAAAATAAAAAGTGCCTTTGATTTTGTAAAAGAGTTGGAAATTTTTCACTTTGGAGAGAAAATTTTCCATAGAAATGACAGTAGTAGAAGTGTCGCAGAACATTGTGTGGTCATTGAGATACACTATAAATACCCAAATCACTTTTATAAGGATGAAGAGGTGTACAGAATATCCAGTAAAATGACTGAGCTAAGCAAGCGGTTCAAGAATAAAGGTAGCACTAGAGGGAGTAAATATAGTAGTAGCACAGTAGAGAGGAAGCTACAGAAACAAAAAGAAGAGGCCTTAAAGTCACAACAGGCCAAGGAAGAGAGGAAACAAAAGGATTAATATGAAAAGAAACAAGCAGAAGAGGCTCAGAGGAAGAAAGAAGAAGAAGACAAATTAAGGAAAGAAGAGGTAGAGAGAAAACAAAAGGAATTCAAGGAGGCAATTGAAGAACTAAGAAAGAAGGAGGAGGAGGATAAGCTCAAGGAATAATTGGACCAAAAATTAGCTCAGAATAACCCAGTAGATCCTCCTGCTTCATCAGGTGGTACAATAACAAGTAGCCACATTCCTTTTGTAGAACTTGAGCTTACTCCTTTCACTCTGTCTAAGAAACACATGATGGCGTGCCTAGATACCATCTTTTTTGATAGGATGAGAAAGAACATCACCAAAAGGTATGAAAAAAGGTTAAATATAGGATCACATGATGATGTGGTTACGTTGAATAAAAATATCGTCATGGAGGGTACTCATAAATACCCTAAGTTCATGGCCTCTGTGAATGTAGCAGTTGCACAAGCCAGCGCTGATAACATTGAACGTTTGATGGAAAATGTAGAGCATCAAAAATACAAAATAATCAAGTTGAAAGATACTATGGTCAAGACAAGAGGAGAAGGCATAGAACTAAAAATAAAGCATCAGGAAATCCTCTCGGAAAAATAAAGACTCCAAAGGGAATACCATGATTTGGAGGAATAAAAGGATGCCTTGGAGGTGCAGGTAATGATTATGGAGGGAGAGAAGAGAGATTTTGAATTTAGAATTTCAGAATTGAATCAAGGGAATCTGCAGCTAGCTGAGGAATTAAAAACCCAAGTATAAGAGTTCATGGGACAAAAGGGATCCCTAGAGAATCAACTAAAATTAGCTAATGAACTCAAGCAGGACATCACTACATTCCAGAACCAAGCTTGCAACATCCAAAGGAAGATGCACCAAGTTCAAATTAAAGTCTCAGATAAAATTTACAAAGTAAAGATGATAGTGAGAAGGTTAGAGGAAATTGCAGCAGAGTTGTTGAATTTTAGGAAAATACTAATAGAAGTTGGTGGAAAGGTTCAAAGTCAGCTGACCTGGGTAGAGGCCAACTCAACACTTCCTGAGCACTTGCTGCAGAAGACAACAGGAGGCCTAAAAATATAAATGGCACTCCTGGAATTTTACAGAAAATATTTCGTAAGGTTGAACAATGTAATCGACAAAACTCTAGAAAATGTAGTGAGTTATATAAAAGGATAAGCCAAGTTCATGATAAATTCTAGCTTTATTTGGCTAAAAATATCGGTTATCTTCCAAATAAGGACCAACATCTAGCATATCTACAAGATAGACTACAGGAGGATGTACAATACATTCAGAAGATGGAAGTTATCAATGTAGAGGATGTTAAAACTTAGATTGTGTAAGCTTCTTCCAGCAATCACATTTTGGAAAATGTGTGCAAATCCTACCTAGAAAAGGTGACACATGTGGAGACCTAGTTGTCCATGCATGAGGTTACTGTGCAAGTGCTGGAGCCCATAAATTACAAGACTATCACAAAGGAAGCCAATGCATGGGGAAATTATATTTCAAGTTTGGTTGGGCCTACTTGAGAATTTTTTTCATTTTGTGTATTTTGTCATTTTCTAGTGCAAAGTGTGAGAATTTGCTTCTGAGTGAGATCTAGGAGCTAGATCAATATTCACACTCAAAGTGTTGGAAAAAATGTGCAAGAGAATAACAAAAGAGACATAAAAGAATTAGAATATCACATGTGAATGTCGCTAATAATTGATCATATTATTATATTGCATCTTGTATATGTTATGGTACATACTTATAATACATTGGGAAAATTTTGTGAGGCTCAGGAAGCCAATTGGAAGTGTACATGTCTCATGGTAAGATTTGACCTCAATGTCCCCTAGGTGGACCAACGGATTCCAACTCAGCCTAAACAGTCATGAACCAAGGTGTGAACGTTGGTGAAGTGTGTTGGGGTATCAATGAGTCCAAGCCAAGTGTGGGTGAGAAGATAGAGGTGAGTGGGAGGCACAATGTGGAAATAAATGCTCATAGGAGAGCCAAAATAGGAAAAATACACCACTAGCACCCCTATTCAAACCCAGATACCCCAATTCAAGGAGGTAGTGCTCCAAATAATTAATAAGGATGCACATGTTCTGATTTGACCAAACTAGAGTGTTGGTGTGTGTGTTAAAGGTATGAAAATAACCAGTTCACCTCTTATATGAATTTCCCTAAGTCTAACCATAAAAATTTAATGCATAGAATCAAATGTATTGTCTAGGGTATAAAACAAGGTACTAAGGATGCATTACTACTCCAATACCCCCACTCAATCCAGACTCAGTACAACTTATTCAAAATTATTTATTGATGCCTTGGAAACTAAGGCACAAGTCACCTTTTTACAACAAAGTTTATTGATCCATGTAACCGAGGTAAGGAGGAAAACCTCATCAGACAAAACCTCACCTAAAAAATGGATATGATAGAGATCAAAAGGTCTTCAGTAGGTCCTTTTCTTCACTTGAATGATCTGAAAGAAAAAATTCTTGGTGATGGACTTCATGAATATGTTATGGATGCCAAGATCATGCATCAAAGTGTTGTAAACAAAGATCATGTGGAGAGGCAATTTAATCGTAATCATTTGATGATGGAGGGGAATCATAAGGGTTATAGCCTATTTTTGTTTTCCATCTTTTGATACTTTTATTTATGTTTTGAAGCTTGGTTTTATTCTTTATTCCTAGAAAATTTTGTTGTTTGGGATAGTTTGAGTTTTTCCCTTTAGCTTTTATGTTATTTGATTTCTTTGTTTATTTTTACAAGTTTTGGTTTGATTTCATAATCAAAGGGCTTATATAGGGATTATATGGATTAAAAAAGTCTAAAAATAACATAAAATTTTAATTGAGACTCCTAAAACAAGTTTAAACCCTTATCATTGGCTTAATTTTTGCAAATCATTAACCTAGATTTTCTTGTAGCGCAAGTCAAAAACAAATGCACAGAGGTGCTACAAGAAAGTTGCGCAAGTTAAAAAATTATCTTTCAACAATGTGGAGATTTAGTTCTCTAAAGTGCGGATACTACAGTAACACGGTGGTTTAAAGCTCCGACGAGGTAGTTTATAAAGCTTCCAATCGCCGATCGCGAAGCTAGTGGTCTATGTCACCAACACTGCAGCGACAATCTTGTTTAAAGCTCCAATGAAATAGTTGATAAAGCTTTCGATCTCCGATCATGAAGCTAATGGCTTAAAGATAGTTGCTAAAGCTTCTGATCACTGATCATGAAGCAAGTTATTTAAAGAGCCGACACTGCGGCAACATATTGTCTTGAGGTTCCGATGCATTAGAGATTACTGCTTCCGATCACCGACAATGATGGCAGACCATAATGAGACAAAGGTGTTTCGAATCACATTTTTTCCTAAAGTGCATGCAGAGTAGGTGAAGATTATGGTGGAAAATTAGTATTTGAAAATTGGAATTTTGAAACAGAGAAAAGATTAGGGCTTTCAGGAGCTATCATTTGGAGTGTCAAAACGGTTAGAGAAGATTGGGGGATACAGTTCGACACTTGACAGACAGAGAATTAGTTTACAGAATTAAAGTAGACTATCCAGGAGTTGACTCAGCAGAATGAGGAGTTAACAAGGAGGGTTGCAGACTTGGAGGCAAATCACTTGGAAGCTAGAAGGAAAGCTCAAGTTGTGGAGGGGATTGCTTTACTAGCTGAAGCAGCTAAAGACTTGTAAAGTTAGTTAAGAAAGTCAGTTATTAGTTAATTCTGGAAAGTCATTTTATTTTTGTATAATAATAGTTTATATTGAACTATTCGATAGATAGCCTAAAAGTAGTTAGGGTTCAGTTACTCAACTGATTTTGAAGGAATAGTATAAATGTAAGTATGAAAGAAGACAAAAGGATTCGATTTTTTGCTGACAAGGGGAGGATATCAGGCTTTGTTTATGAGCTAAGTAAAAGGATCTTATGTGTTTTTGAGGACTGAGTTATGAAATATATGCACTATATTCCCTTCAGATTATTGACTGGTTTCATTTCTAATTTGTGTTAATTACTTAGTTGGTATATTCATTTCCTGTTTAATGTTTTTATGCTTGAAATTCTTGCTAACTGTGGGTGAAAATCAGTACTGTGTTTATTCTGTTGGATTATGGTTTATATGTTATGCATCTCAGTCATTTAAATGTTCATGATTTAGTGTTTACTTTGGTTTTATGAATGTTTTCCCTCTTGTCTTCAAACCGTTCAACCAAAACCCTAGAAAACCCTATTTTACTTTATTGTGATTATTGAGATTGTGTTGTCTTGTTCTTCTATAGTATGAGAACAAATTCTCACACTAACCTCTTTGGCGCCGTTGCTGGGGACGAAGTTGAAAACCTATTTTCCCTAGGATACTTATCATTTCATTGGTTTTGAGAGGTGAACTTAAACTAGCAAATATTAAAGACTACTTTTCACTAGTATTTCACAGTGGCCACTAAGGGAGCTGGAACAAGAAATAGACCTAGTTCACCTTTACAACTGGGTGTCTCAGACCCAGAATAGATTTTGAAAATAGCTAGGAAAATCAAAAGGTCTCAATCATCCCCAGCTTTATGCAGCCCTAGTTTATTTGACCTACTATCACCCTTTCCACTTTTTGAGGAGGAAAAACAAAATCTATCTTGACAAATTGATTGGCGACTACACTATTTCAAGTTGCAGACACCGAAGTCCATGGAAGCCATTCTGGCTCAAAGGTTTGCACCTTTCAATTTTTCTAATGTTCCAGGTTTTCCAAATCCAGTACCTACTATGGATGTCTGGGGAGATTATCTTCCACGGTTTAGAGAAAGCAAATAGGACAATCCTTCAAATCACCTCATCAAGTTTCATCAATATATGGTTCAGTTAAATATACAGCATGAATATGTGCTCATAAAGATGTTCATGTATTCACTCGAGCAAGATGCACGAGAATGGTATTTTTCTCTTCCTGCTGCTAGCATTTCCTCATTGAAATAATTCCACACATGTTTTTGAAAGCATTGTAAGTATGTGTTATCAGCTGAATTCTTTTTTAAAGATTGTTGTGAGCAGGCTGATTTTTATAATACAATTTCTGACTCAAAAAATCATGATGATAAGTATAATCAAGGATTGAAAACATATCATGAAGAAGTTGTAGTTTCTTGTTGAATATGAAGAGGTAATATTTTTAGATACTGCTGTCAAGGAAGAATTCCATGATCATTATGATAATCAAGTTGTTGTTTTAAGTCAGGTTGAATATTTTTCTAGTGATGAGATTAGCAGAGATAGTTTGGAATATTCTCATAATGATTTCAACAGTCTTAATAATCATTTGAATGCTAATCCTGTTGAAGATCAATCTCTTGTTCAACAAATTGTTGGAAATCATTGTTGTGTTAAAGATCGGCTTTGTATTGAAGAAAAGCATGAACCTTCAGCATCATCATTTGAAATTTCTCAGAATGCTCCATGTTATGATGAAGAGATTGGAGTTTCAGGACAAGGATTCTGTGATGAATTATATTTTAGTCTTTTTTGTTTTGATATTAAAATTGATGAAAGTCAGGCTGTTGACATTTTTTCAGAAATTTCATATATTCATGGTTATGATAAATCTGCTATTCAAAACCATTATGAATATGCTCCAATTTTGAATAAAAAACATGATGAAATTGAAAAGAAAGACCCAGAATTGTGTGAGGTGTGTGTTATGTCATAATCTGATCAGCAGATTTAGGAATGCATTCAGTCCATTATCCTTGAACAACCGGAGCCAATGTATGATAGTTATCCATTTGAAGATAGTGTGGAAAAGGAGGTTCATCTTGTTGACATTATTGATGATACTGTCCAAAAAAATCTGAAGCTAATTCAGGCTGATCCTAATGTCTTTTATCGCCAATGCTTGCTTGATATTCAAGGAACAAAATATTCTTATGGACAGCCTATCTTTTTATATAACAGGAAAAGGTAACTTTTGGAAATTTTTATGATCCAGTGGCAGATTATTTAGAGTCAATACCAAGTTATAAATCTGTTATTTTAGAGACATCATTTGATGAAGGTTAGTACAAGTTGCTAGATCTCTACTCTTCATGTTTTCCAATATTTCTGATTATCCATTTATTCGGTGTTGGAAGCAAGTTTTGGTGGGTTGATGAAATTTTTGCATGGTTACATTAGAAATGGAATTACAATTAAATTCAGTAGATGGAAGGTTCCTCAGATAATTTTACAGTATTTGAAGGAAAGATATTTGAATTTCATTGTATATACCAGTGTGTGAAGGATTGAATAAAGACTCCATAGCCCAATGGATATTTTGCATACTAGCAGGTACCAGCACAGAAGGCACTGGTCTACAGGTTCTTAAAGCCTCACAGGGAGGACTTCCTCCCGCAGCAGGAGCCAGATGTTACAGCCTATTTTTGTTTTCCATCTTTTGGTACTTTTATTTATGTTTTGAAGCTTGTTTTTATTCTTTATTCCTAGAAAATTTTGTTGTTTGGGATAGTTTGAGTTTTTCCCTTTAGATTTTCTGTTATTTGATTTCTTAGTTTATTTTTACAAGTTTTGGTTTGATTTCATAATCAAAGGGCTTATATAGGGCTTATATGGATTAAAAAAGTCTAAAAATAACATAAACATTTAATTGAGACTCCTAAAACAAGTTTAAACCCTTATCTTTGGCTTAATTTTTGCAAACCATTAACCTAGTTTTTCTTGTAGCGTAAGTCAAAAACAAATGCACAGAGGCGCTACAAGAAAGTCACGCAAGTTAAAAAATCATCTTTCAATGTTGTGGAGATTTAGTTCTCTAAAGCGCCAATACTATGGTAGCATAGTGGTTTAAAGCTTCAACAAGGTAGTTGATAAAGCTTTCGATCGCCGATCGCGAAGCTAGTGGTCTATGTCGCCAACACTACGGCGGCAATTTGGTTTAAAACTCCGATGAAATAGTTGATAAAGCTTCCAATCTTCGATCACGAAGCTAATAGTTTAAAGATAGTTGCTAAATATTTCGATCGCCAATCATGAAGCAAGTGATTTAAAGCACCGACACTGCAGTAGCATAGTGTCTTGAGGTTTCGATGCATTAGAGATTACTACTTCCAATCGCCCACAATGATGGTAGACCATAACGAGACAAAGGTGTTTTGAATCACATTTTTTGCTGAAGTGCACGCAGAGTAGGTGGAGATTGTGGCTGAAAATTAGTATTTGAAGATCATAATTTTGAAACAGAGCAAAGATTAGGGATTTTAGGAGCGGTCATTTGGAGTGTCAAAACGGTCAGAGAAGATTGGGGCATGCAGTTCGACACCTGACAGACATAGAATTAGTTTACAAAATTAAAGAAGACTATCTAGGAGATGACTGAGCAGAACAAGGAGTTAATAAAGAGGGTTGCAAACTTGGAGGCAGATCACTTGAAAGCTAGAAGGAAAGCTTAGGCCTTGTAGGGGATTGTTTTACTAGCTGAAGTAGCTAAAGACTTGTAAAGTTAGTTAAGAAATTCAGTTATTAGTTAATTCTGGAAAGTCATTTTATTTTTGTATAATGATAGTTTAGATTGAACTATTCGATAGATAGCCTAAAAGCAGTTAAGATTCAGTTATTCAACTGATTTTGAAGGAATAGTATAACTGTAAGTCTGAAAGAAGACAAAAGGGTTCGATTTTTTGCTGACAAGGGGAGGCTATCAGGCTTTGTTTATGAACTAAGTAAAAGACTCTTATGTGTTTTTGAGGAATGAATTCTGAAATATATGCACTGTATGCCCTTCATATTATTAACTGCTTTCATTTCTAATTTGTGTTAATTACTTAGTTGGTATATTCATTTCCTGTTTAATGTTTTTATGCTTGAAATGCTTACTAACTGTGGGTGAAACTCAGTACTGTGTTTATTCTATTGGATTATGGTTTATATGTCATGCATCTCAGTTATTTAAATGCTCATGATTTAGTGTTTACTATGGTTTTATGAATGTTTTCCCTCTTGTCTTCAAACTGTTCAACCAAAACCCTAGAAAACCCTATTTTACTTTATTGTGATTATTGAGATTGTGTTCGCTTGTTCTTCTGTAGTCTGAGACCAAATTCTGGAACTAACAATAAGAATGTATTTTTTTGAAGGAATACTCTGATATAATAGCATAATAAACCATGGAAAATATATCTCTGCAAACTCTTTCCCAAATAACATCAAAAGTTTCAACAAAATCTGCATCATGTATAGCTACAATTATCATGAATAAAACCATGAATATTTCTCCCAGTTTGATGAATCACCTTCATAAATCTGTAACAAAGCTCATGAGGCTCTGAAATATCAGAATATATGTCATACACAACAGAAAATATCAGAGGTATGGTTCCTCCATGAGTGAATGGATCCATAGGGAGAGAAGAATGAACAACTAGATCACAATTGCACTTGAGCGAACCTGGAAGGTCTGAAGACTTGAGATTTGATCCATGGGTAGTAAAATAAAGTCAAGACATATGGAAAAATAGTTGCATGAAGGCCAATGATATTTATTTCCAGCCAATGAAATACATACAAGACATAAAAGAAACATATACAAGTGACATAGTGTTGGAAACTAAGCAATTTTGAGATTTTCCAACTGTAGAACTTGAGGGTTGTCAGGTCTTTTGGTCATTAAGTGGTTGGGGAAATGATTCAGTGACTATAATAGGATGTATGTCAGCCTGTATATCATATTTAGAATAATAAATGGAAATATATCATTGGATTGGGAAAGGGTTTTCAGAAGGCACATCAAAATCTAGTGAAAAATTACTAGTTTTGGGAGGAATCTTTGGTGAACTGACTGGGGTTTCTTCCAAGGAAGGGATGGAGGATTAAAGTTATGATATATAAGAATGTGAATCAGAAACAGATATATCAGAAACAAAGAAAAAATAAATGGGTTTTACCCATGCACTCAATGCATGCTCAGGATTACCATTTCCTTGCTTGCGCACCCATCTTTTTGCAAATTCTGGACGAGCATTATGGTTCTCCTCGGGGAGCTTGGTAATGATGTCCATATTCGTTATGAAGAAATAATTTTGAATATGTGAACCTATGAATTAAACACATGTGGGTGTATCTCTCATGTTTCTCCTACTCGTGTATCTTGAGCTCCCATCAGTAGAACTGGAGATTTCTGAACTTGGTTGCTTGTTCTCTTTCTCCTTTTTCTTCAAAATATTTCTTCTTGCTCTGGGATCTATTTGATACACCAATAGAAATGGATTGATATTTGTATTTGATGGTACTATGAGCTTGTCCTACTCCTGAGTCAAAGAATCCATGAAATCTGCTAGAGTAGGCATCTTCCAATTTCTAGTTGTAATCCTGCTTAAGTGGAACGTTGAAACATACACCAAATACTCAGGCCCTAACTTAGAAAAGATGGACAAGATAAGATGATATTATTTCTTCTCTATGAGAAATTTTTTCAGCTGAGCTACTAGCACTTTAAAAGTGGTAAATAAGTCTTCAATGGTCTCGTATTGAGCTAGGCTCAGGCAGATTAGCTCGTTCTCAAGTTGATGGCCTCTCATTTCATCTGTCTTCCTGAATAGTGACTCAAACTTGAGAAAAAATTAATTCGGTGTGCCAATAATTTCTATATAAAAGAGGAGTTTCCTTGAAGTGCTGAGACAAATCATACCGAAAGCTTCATCAATTCTATTAAGATACTTAGCTTTCTCCACAGCCGAATTTGGCTCGAGTTTAGTCCCCATGGTGACCCAGTAGAGGCCCTTGGACCTCAACTGGATGACCATCTCAACCTTCCATTCAAAATAATTGAATGGAGTAAGCAATGCTTTATTTTTCTCCATCATTCTTGTGCAACCTATTACAAAAACGCTGTAGATCCTGCAAGAATAACACTCAACTTTTCTGGAAATAGGCCATAAATAGCAACTCAAACCTCGCAAGATTTGTTTGCAGCTCCAACTAGATCTGATATCATGTGAGAATTTTCTTCTCAGTGAGAGATAGGAGCTATAGAAATATTCACACTCAAAGTGTTTGACAAATTGTGCAAGAGAACAACAAAAGAGACAGAAAATAACTGGAATAGCACATGTGAATGGTGGTAATAACTTATCATATTATTATAGTATATATTGTAGATGTTATGGTGAATAATTATATTACATTGGTAGAAATTCATTAGGCTCAGGAAGCCAATTGGGAGTGTACATGTGTCATGGCAATATTTGACCTCAATCCCCCCTAGGTGGACCAATGGAGCTCCAACTTAGCCTAAACAGTCACAAACCAAGGTGTGAACATTGGTGAAGTGTGATGGGGAATTAATGAGTCCAAGGAAAGCATGGGTGAGAATATAGAGCTGAGTGGGAGGCTCAATGTGGCAATAAATGCTTATAGGAGAGTCAAAATAAGAAAAATACACCACTAGAACCCCTAATCAAACCCAGATCCCCCAATTCAAGGAGGCAGCACTCCAATGAATTAATGAGGGTACACATGTACTAAGATGACCAAACTAGAGCGTTGGAGTGTGTGAAAAGTCTGAAAATAACCAGTTCACCTCCTAAATGAATTTCCCTAAGTCTAACCATAGCAATTTAATGCATAAAAGAAAATGATATTGTCTAAGGTATAAACCAAGGTACTACGGATGCATTATTGCTCCAACAAAAAGCACTAATAGATGAAATTTTGGAATTCCTAAGGTTAGGAAAGTTGATGAGTCACTAGAGGACAAATTGTAAATTGTAATATAAATAGAGGTAGAGAAGAGATGAAAATGAATTTTCTGTAGCACAAGGAGGCTGGATTATTTTGTAAGGAAAACTCAAATTTTCTGCTAATAAAGAAATACTTACTTGCTAGGAAAGGACTGCATTGATTTTGCATGGAATGTGTGGAAACTAAAATGTGGAATTGCTTCTATTTAGTTTCCATACAAAAATGTGAGATCGTTCTATCTTCTTATGAATTATTTCTTTGATGATGAATGGTTGCTATTTCTATATAAAATTATGTGCATGAATCGAGTAATGAATTTTTTATTATTTCAAAGATGTCTTTGATAATCTTTCTATTGTAACTATGCATATGGAATTGAAACAACTATCTGTGAGATTTATTATGAATAATTACAGTACATTACTCTACTTCTTTTATATTTGCTCCCTACGGGGATAGAATAAATTAGACTAGAATAAATTAGGATATAATAAATTTTTTTACATTTATATTTAAAGAAGTGATTGAGGAACGAGAATGATAAGATGGGAGGTAAGAAGCTATGCATCACTTGTGAGGTTTCTATTCATCAATTAAATGCATTTAGTTTAGGCATTTGCATATCATTCATTCATTTAAAGAAAATCACATAAACTGTGGACCAGGCTGTAACTAGTAAAGATTTAAACAAACTTAATCTATGTTAGTTGAACCGTTAACCAGACAGATTCCCCACACCAAACAGTGGATGATCTCATTGGGATCGATGATCGTGGATAATCCCTTTTGTTGGTACTTGGAAATTTTCCAGGCATCAACAGATTTGGCGCTAGAAGGAGGGTAACTAGTGCATGTCTGGAAGAGGAAATCTATTTGTAAGAAATTATTCTGCTAAAAATACATCTGAAACTACGTTTCCTAAAGATTTCATTCTTGAAAAAAAAAAAAAAGGTAAGTTCTGAAGAGGAACGTTCAGAACATTTATATGTTGTCCCATTAGAAAAAAGTTGGTCACTTCTAGACGCATACAATATCTTATGTCAATAAACTTGGAGGATTGAAATTAATCCATGTGTTACCAAGAAGGAAGGATCCCAATAAAGAAATCTCTTATACCCAAGATTCTATCCTTGTAGAAAATTTGGAAGAATTAGTGGATCTATCTATCCAAAAAATTGTTTAACCTCTTAATCAGTTGGGAGCAGAGTCTCCTACATCTCAAGTTTTCACACATTCTCCACCTCAATATCCACCTTGAGTTGTGGTTTTAGTTGTTAATCAACTGGCATGGAGGGCCAGAACACCACTTAATCTGGATGCACCTTTACATGATTTGCCTAAGCACCTAGAACGAGTATTACCAAAGTTTGACCTTGTTGTTAGCACCCATAATCACGCCTAAGGTTGCGGGAAGGTGGACCCAAAGGCAACAGTGGAAACAATTTAAGAAAGGGAGTTGGCTTCCCCATTTCTAGAGAGGGATCTCTCACAAATACATAGAAAGGATGGATTATATTGTCATGAAATAAGCTTTTGGAGGTTGGTGGCAGAAACAAGGTATGATATATTGGGAAATGGAGTCATAAAATACCAAGAAACGTAGAGTAGTTTGCACAGAGAATGTTTGCAAGATAAAGATAGTACTTCGGTCATGGTTGATATGTTCAGGTCTGGTGAAAATGAGGAAAGATGAAATCCCATGGATATAGAGCACCACAATGATGAATTCTACACCAACTTTGGAAGAGAGGTCTAGTGGGAATTCGAAACAACGTCCAGAGAATGGGAACATGAATTCTAAACCGTTATACACTACGTCAAGGATGCGAAGAAAACATAATGTAAAGAGGAAACAGGGAGTACATTCACGTAAAAAAAGAAAAGCACAGACTGGAACTAAGAAATACACAGGAATTATTACATCCAAAGGCTAGTGCCCGACTCTATTTCTTGTATTAAAGGTGGGTCAAATTACATAAGAACCAAAAATCTCTCAAGTTCTGACCAAAATCAACAACCCTTTCTCCCTCATCAAAGAGTATTTATAGTGCTTCAGGACCCTGAGGCTAACCTCGAAACAGGGCAACAAGTCGGTTACAATCACGATCAAAATTTTAACAGATTATAACGTGGCATATCTGCCACGGTTTACATATATATAAAAAAATTATGGAGCAAATGTGCATGCTAGCCTTAACGGCTGTGTAACATCTTTGGACTCATGATCGCTTATCTTGAAAACGATGGATCAGAACATCCCTTGGTCACTTGCCACTGACTAGGATCGAATCGTTTACCTCCCTATTGGGTCTGCAACATATCCTTTTCTTTTTGGGCTATTTGTGTTCATTCTATAGTCAAAGGCACCTTTCTACATGGGCTTATAGCTGGCAAGAAGTTTTTTGTTCCTTTTGTGCTCAACCTTCCTCGTCCCCCTCTCTCCTGGTAACATTGTTCTTGGAGGGGATTTGAAGAAGGGTCACACTGCTTCTAACAGTAATAGGTTCTTGAGGAGGTTTTTCATTCTTTTGTTTCTTTCCTCCTATGAGGAGGATATTTCTACTGGTCACACGACGTGGCACATTCTTGAATTCATCACCACCCCAGACAAAGTTGGCATGTGGAATTCACAAAGGCGGTGATGAAGACTTTGTACCCCTTCTCATCCAGTACGTGCATCCACTCCAATGGGTTGCTGCTAGCAATGGTCACCATGTGATGAGATTATGGATATTGCGTCTCTATCTAGAGGATTTGGAGGGATTCTCATTGGATAGGAAATTCAAGGAACGTTGCCTGTAGGGGTGTGGCCTTCTATTAAGACAATAATTCCCTCACCAGCCCTAGGAGGTCCATCTAATGCGATGAATGTCCTTTCCATGACCTTGCTGGCATCGAAAAGTTTCTCTAATACAATGAACATCCCTATCCTAATGGCCATATCCTTTTTGGTAAAAAAAACTAGGGAAATGCATGGAGCTATGTTCTCCCAACAATAGCACTCCCCAACTGACGAGCTTTTCAAACCAGATGACCATCACAGACCTTCTCTAAACTTCCAAAAATTATCAATAGACTAACATTCCACCACCTTAGATTCTCTTCCACATTCACTCAGTGTCTCTCTCTCTCTGGCTCTGAAGTATGGCATTTATAAAGATTTGGAAAAATGGACACGGAGATGACCTCGTCAGCACCTTCGTACACTTCTTCGTTAAGTATCATGATGACAGCATGAGTGGGTACACATGTTTACAATCCCATCTTCCTATTGAAAATCTAGTCATACCATTTCCTCTGCTACGGCATTAAAATACTGGCTTTGGAAAAGACCCTTAGCGCTATCCCACATTGTTTCCCATCTGGCCCATTGCACATGGACTTGATGTTCCTTACCTTCTTTGTTAGAATTTTTCCTTCTTTTAATGCTAGCATTATGATCTTATGATCTTTAACTGAAAGAATAACATGCAAAGCAATAAAACACAAGAGACAATAGACACAAATAATTTTCCTCGGGGAAACCATAAAGGAGAAAACCCTGTAACTTCCTTAGAGATAGAATCAACACCAAAAGCAAAACCCGAAAACATAAATATGATCTCCCAACAATAGTAGTATCTCTCTTTGATCCCAGTGTCTTCTTTCTCACTCATGCACCCCGATGAGTGAGTGTGTGTGTGATAAATAGAGAAGCTCACTCTTTATTTATATTCTTTCGTTCACTTGAAACCCACTCCAACATGTCATCCTCACTTAACAATTACTTACTAGAGCTAACGTCTCTAGGACTGTCTAGTAATCCTAGTGCCCCACAACTTGTGGGGACTTTTCCTCCTTGAACCAACAAGGAGGTTTATCCTTAACACAACATTAGGTAATATTGCCCCGACTTACAATGATTCACCTAGGGTCAACTTCTCTAGGATAGTCTAATAACCCTAGGGCCCCACAACTGGATAGGAACATCAGGGCATGACATGACTCAATTACATTACAAATACATCTCAAAATAAACATCAGGTTATAATACATAAGAAATACAAGTGAATACATTCTGAAGTTATAATTACATTAACACTCCCTCTTAACTAAGAAGGTATTCTCTCGACACAATTTATCAGGACAAGTCTTCTTCTCTATATCATCTATATCATCATCGAGTCCTCATCATCTTCAAGTCATCTTCATCTTCAATTCATCTTCATCTTCAAGTTATCTTCATCTAGATCTGGATCATCACTCGATTTGGATCATCATCACTGGATTTGGATCATCACTCGATCTGGATCATCATCACTGGATCTGGATCATCACTGGATCTGGATCATCATCACTGGAACACCATCATTGGATATGGATCATCACTCAATCTAGATCATCACTACTAGATCATCACGGGTGTGATCTCATGATTCTTCTCGTCACAGGAAGTTCTACAGAGCCAACCCTTTTTCATGTTGGTTGTAGGCCTAGCCGCCATGTAGGTCTTCTTCGGCACTTATATCTAACCCTAAGTTAGAATGGCCCACCTAGAACTTATATCTGATCATGTAGGCACCAATCCTATAATCATATCAGAAAGGCATGCCCAACACTCACATCTGACCATGTAGGAACACATCCCACAACCCTGTCAGAAAGGCCCAGCACTCACATTTGACCATGCGAGGAACCAATCCAACATACATGTCAAAAACGTACTGCACTTACATTCAACAATGCAAGGAACCAATCCAACATACATGTTCGAAAAGGCTCTGCATTTACATTCGACCATGCGAGGAACCAATCCAACATACATGTTCTAAAAGGATCTGCACTTACATCTTCCCATGCGAGGAACCAATCTAGCATACATGTTATAAGGGCTCTACACTCACATCTGATCAGGTAGGAAACAATCCTACAGTCACATTAGAATGGACCTCAGTCCCAGACTGATATTTCCTGGTAATTGACCAGGTGCCTCCATTCTCCTAGAGAATGGAATCAACCCTTATATATGATCAAGTGGGAACCAATCCCTCAATCACATCAGAATTTCCATGTGCTCACATCTAATCATGTAAGACTACATCTTACAGTCGTATCAGAAAGGCCCTTAGTCCTAGACCGAGTATTCCTAGTAATTGACTAGGCACCTCCATTCCAAGAATGGCAACAGGCCTTATATTTGATCATGTAGGAACCAATCCTACAGTCATATCAGAATGGCTCAGCACTCATATCTGACATGGAAGGAACCAATACTCTCACTATGACAGAATATCTCAACCCTTACATCTAACCATGGAAGGAACCAATCCTCTCACCATGTCAGAATGGATCACAGACTCATCGCTTCCCCTTGCAAGGAACCTCTATCTAGAGAACACCAATATTCTCCCTAAAGTACTCAAACTTCACTCTAGCTAATGGCTTCATCAACACATCAGCTATCTATTCATTTGTCGCAACATACTAGAGCTTCACTTCTCCTCTCTGCACCATATCCCTGATATAGTGATACTTGATCTCGATATGCTTCGACTTGTCATGGAACATCGAGTTCTCCGACAACTTCTCACAACTCTGTTTGTCGCAATGTATACAAGTAGCATCCATCTAGAGATCAAATAAATCAGGCAGTATCTTCCTCAACCATACTACCTCGCAACTAATTGAACAAGCTGCGAAATACTTTGTTTCATTTATACTCAGTGCCACACAGGATTTCTTCCTGCTAAACCAAGAGATCACACATGATCCCATACTAAAGAAACACCCTGAAGTGCACTTCCTGCCTAATCTGAATCAACATAACCTTCCAGGTTAATCTTTTGATTCACCTCATACTTGAGCCCATAATCAACTGTACCCCTCAGGTAACGTACTCCATGCTTTGGAAGCATCAAGTGAACATGTCTCAATGTGTTCACAGAAAAGAAAATATCTGGTCTTGTATTCATCAGGTACATTAAGGACCCAATCATTTGACGATACATCGTAGCATCAATCATCTCCGATGAAGCATCACTCAATAGCTTTAGGTTCGATGCCATAGGTGTGGCCATGGCCTTGCATTCCATCATCCTGAACTTCTTCAAGATCTCTAATGCATACTTCCCTTGTCCACACCTCCATGCCTAGAAATGTGTCACTCTTTCATCTTATGGGTCTAAATCTTGGACCATAGAAAATACATTTCGTTCCCTTTTTGGAACATCTTCAGAAATTTCATTTGGACATTTGTAGCCCAAGATATAGCAATTCTCCCTAGGTGTCCTGTTTAGGGATGAATCCTAGAAGAGGTTGGAACCCTAACTTGGAGGGATCATATATCCTAGAATATAGTGAATCTAAGGCTTAATTTTGGGCACAATGTAAATCCAAATTTTATCTTTGGCTTGTGAAAGTTTTAGCTCTTGAGCCTTCTCCAATCTAGAGATATAGCGAATCTACCAAAACCTATCACTTTTAGTATTTTAGGGTTTTTCCAGCTCGGGGTCAAACTAGGGTTTGACTTTCCTCGAGTTTCACCAAACCAAAAATCTTGAACAAGGTCTTTAAACTTCGATTTTGATGAGGAGAGAAATCCTATGCTGGGCTCACTAAAAAATTTCTATTCTGTAGAAATCCCTAATTTCCCACACCGAAAACTGAAAATGCTCGGAATCGAATTCTGCTTAGACAGAAATATGCACCCTTCAATGGAGAGTCATCCTAGCATACTTTTGCTGATGGATTGTGGAGAGAGACCCAAAAAGTAAGAATCCCTAGATTTTGCAGTTGCACAATGTATTATTCTCAGGTTATCTCTGATACCATGTTAGATTTTTATCATTCAAGCTAGCATTATGATCTTAGGATCTTTAACTGAGAGAATAACATGCACAGCAATAAAACACAAGAGACAAGAGACACAAAGAATTTTCTCGGGGAAACCATAAAGAATAAAACCCCACAACTTCCTCAGAGATAGAATCAACACCAAAAGTAAAACCTGAAAACATAAAGATGATCTCCCGACAATAGTAGTATCTCTCTCTAATCCTAGTGTCTTCTCTCTCACTCATGCGCCCCAGTGAGTGAGTGTGTGTGTGATAAATAGAGAGGCTCACTCTCTATTTATATTCTTTTGTTCACTTGAAACCCACTCCAACATGTCGGCCTCACTTAACAATTACTTACTAGAGCTGACATCTCTAGGAGTGTCTAATAACCTTAGTGCCCCACAACTTGTGGGGACTTTTCCTCCTCCAACCAACAATGAGGGTTATCCTTAACACAATGGTGGGGGCTATTGCACTGACTTACAATGACTCGCCTAGGGTCTACTTCTCTAGGATAGTCTAATAACCCTAGGGGCCCACAACTGTGGGGATTTTAACCCTTGACCAATAGGAGGGTTACCCATAATGACTTGACATGACTTGTTTACATTATAGAAACTCCTGATTGGAACATCGGGGCATGACATGACTCAATTACATTACAAACACTTCCCAAATTAAACATCGGGGTACAATACATAAGAAATACAAGTGAATATATTTCAAAGTTACAATTACATCACAAGTGTGAACAAGGTTGTGACAGAATAAGGAGAGAGTAAGTTGAATCTGAGAATTCAACCAGTTGTTGAGGAGACATTAAATGTAAATGGTGAGTTAAGTTAGAAAAGTGGTCCAGTTTGGGTAATGGGAATGGATGTAAACTCGCTCGTTAGAGCCTATACAAATGTAAAGGGATTTCTTGGGTTAGTTAAGTAATAGTCAAATCGTAGTTGAGAACTAGTCAATAGTTAGAAGAAGAGTCATGTAAAAGTATTTAAGGTCCATCCATAAGCTGTCTGCATGGGATGTAATGAAACATAGGGAACAAAATAGATGTAATCAAATATATAATTTTGAGAGATGTTTGAAGGATGAGTGTTAGCTGGAATCTTTCACCTCCTGTGGACAGCAAGGTGTTCCACTGGTCTGAATGGTTCAAATCCAGAACAAATAGAGGACAGAGGTTGAAGACTCTCCCTAGACGCTGTGGATATCTGGAATACAAGGCTTTGACAGTTCACCTGTGTACCTGCAAAAAATCTCAACACGAAACGAATCAAAGCAACCAGAATATGATCTACTAATGTGTGTTAGTGACTAAGGAATCTAGCAACATATATATGTGAAATCACAACAACAACATCATATGTGGGATAGAAATCAACTTGCATTAAAAATATGAAGAAGTTTACAACCAAGCCTTAGTGTTGACATGCATCTCCATGAAACCAGCTCTTCATCCCCAAAAGCTCCGACTCTAGCTCTCTATGCTCTCTCCAAATGATCTTGGGCCAAAAATCAATCCAACAACATAACAATACCTTCAATGTTCTCTCCTCAACCACGGCTATGAGCTCATATTTATAGGCCTTTAATGGATAGAGATGGTTGAGAAATTAATGGGTGAGGTGGCCTCTAAGATCCTAGGATGAGGGATCTCGAGCTCAACCAACCCACAGCAGTAGGGATAAGGAAGTACATGAGGCTTATCATATAGAAGCCTTGAGAAACTTCTCTTTTTCCCTTTTAACCTAGGGAACCGCACTTCTCCTTCAATGACAGAGCGGTTCTGGTAATAACCACCTATGGACCAAGGGAAATGGACGGTGGCATCGCTTGTGGACAACCGATGAAAAGTGGTGCGAGCAGGGGTACCGCTCCTGGATAAAGGGGCATGCACGGTGCTGGGAATTCGTATTACAGATTGATAAAAAAAACCATTTAGTTTCCACTCCAGAAGCTGGGATTCAGGGAAAGTAGGTATGTCAAATGTCTTATCACATGATAGTGACAGGATTTTGGTATAATAGGATGCCCCCCAAAGCATGAATCTTAGAGTGATATGATAAACGAGAGCTTTGAGAACAAGTCATTTCCAAGAGATGAAAATGTCAGCTTGATTGGAGTATGCAGTCAAGTAGGCATCTGTAGTACATCAATATGTTGACTCATAGACACAAGTAACCAAACTCATAGCTGCAAACCAATACAAGGTAGATCCATGGGTGGAATAAACAAGCACGACTACTAGAATACAGCGTAGATCCATGTGATAGAGGACTCAAACTTGGACATAGCTACCAGACATACAATGTAGATCTGTGTCATACAGATGCAGATTTGAGCATAGCCATGACCATACAAATGTGGATCCATGCTAGATATACAAAAATCCATCGCAACCTGGGGAAAAAGCAATGAGCGCTTTTAAACAAATGCCCAGGGTCTTCGTCTCGTCTTCCACAAAGTACGATTCTATCCATGTGATTACAATGATCTGAAGTTGAACATGGTAGAAACCACTTGATTACCAGCCAATGATGTGAACCATTAACAAGTACGAGCGAGATCACCATTAATGTCAATGATTCCCAAGGTACCCTAGTAAAATCTACTGAGTGCAAATAGATGTCCTAATGTCAAACACCCAGTCGATTCTATCGATCAAAGGTCAATGATGTGAACCTATGTCGAGAGAGAGAGAATCTGTCATTAAGGCATACAAATCTCAAGGTACTAAATATTGTTTCTAAGACTATTTCTCAGATGATGAGCTGATGTCGACGGGAATAGTTTTGTCTAAGGAGGGCCATGATGAGTCCCACATCGATGACATGAAACTCGAAACATAGTTCTGTAATGATGTGAATGTAGTAACCATATGACTGACTCAAAGATATTGACATAAAGACTGTGTAGACTGCAGAGGTAAAACTTCTTCATATCTTCTTTGAACATCGGGCGGCACAACAAAATGACTTGGCAACATGACTAAATAGGACAGATACACAATGCGACAGTGGACAATGCATTCTTTTGAAAGACTCAAAGGATTGACATGACTCAGGAAAGTGGATCATCATGGAGATCAGCTGAATACCCAATTGACTGACATTATTGTGTATACAAGTGCCATGTTCAAAGGTAACGACAAACAACTACCATTATTTGCAAAATGATTCCCTTCCCATTTCCCCCATCATGATTGATGAGTGCCTCTTTTCGGTTTTATGAGTTCAAAGAGGGTAACAAACACTCGATATAGCTTGTCAGAAGACAAGTCCAGTCTCATATGTTTTACGAACCTGAGAGAGGAGGGGTTCGTTCCCAAAATGGGTCTCTCAATGTTTAATTTAACGAGTCCACTGAAAGAAAACTCGGTATCGTTCATGTTTAGAGAGTCTGAATGAATACAGAAGAAAACTCCATGGGGGTCCTTTTTTGTATGATTTAGTCTATAAGGCCCAAAAAAGTATAAAATCATACCTTAGAGAAATATTCCAGTCATGATTGGCTGGAGTGTTCCTTTCTCATAAATAGTCCTATCCGAACTAAGAGAGAAATAACCTTTCGTCAGATGGACGACGCTTCAAATACTTTAACGAGCGTGAAGAAGACAAGATCGCTCGACAATCTTTTCGTATTTAGGGAGCCTAAAAAGGGTTTAAAGAGAACTCCATGAGGTTCCTTTACGCAACATAATGTTTTATGATCCTGGAAAGAATAAAAAACGGACTTGATGACTTTTTAGTGTTTAAGGAGCCTGAAAAAGAGGTGAAAAGAGAACTCCATGACGCTTCTTTACACAATGTCATATTTTACGATCATGGAAAGAAACTTGAACTGGACTTGGAACTTTGATACTAGATTTTAACAAGCATGAAAAAGTTTCGTAATAAATGCTCAACAACCTTTTCCATTTTGTGAAAGTATGAAAAATCCATAAACAAACTCTCCAAAGCTTCTTACTAAATTCAACCTACATATGACTCATAAACAAGTGTTAAATGCGTTCAAAATCAACATTAAGGGATTATGACAAATAGATTTTGACCAGAACATGATGTAATATCAAAACTATAGTAATTCAGACCCAAAAAATGTCTATATAAGGAAAGTAAATAGTAAAAAATCAAAACATTTCACTATTTACCTCCAGCAGAGAGCACTTGGAACATTTTCTAGCCAGATCTTCCACAGCTGATACCGAGAGTTTCCACTGTCTGTTTTCAGTCTCGTCAGTTGCAGGTAACAGCTAAGACCCTTATATTTCATTCCATAGCTTCTATTTTTGGATTTGGTGGGGTTTTGGGCCTATTTGGCAAGACCTAAAATACAATATGTGGACACCGCGGCTACCCCTTACAAGATACACGATACCACCCGAGAACCGCGCCAAGAATACGGTGGACAGGCGGTGCCAGCCGTGGAGAAGTTAAACAAATGATATGGGAAAAATTTATTCATTCTTTTGATTTGCAATGACTCAAGGATGATATTAATACATACCATTGTCATTTTTGGTAGGTCTAGGTGTCCAAAAAATGGTGATATGGAAGGAAAGAACACATGATGACGAGGATGTTGCTGCTGAAAGGAATGCGGTTTGCATTGCCGTACTTCGGAACTATGCGCTCTTAAAGTTATTCTGGACACCAAGCATGGTGTCCCATGGATATTACTGGAACACATACTGAGAATGTGGAATCCAGAACAGCAGTATTTCGAGGTGGGAGCACACATACTTACAGTGGACATAGAGGATATCTACTTCCTGACTGGCCTATCGAGACGGGGTTCCCCCATCTCACTGACAGGTTCCCATGGTGGGGACATTACCACTAGAAATCTCATAGATCGACACTGTGTACCAAGTACAGGTACATTGGGGAAGAAAATCTCCATCAGGACAGTGACAGATAGGGCTCTACGGATTGTCTTTTTCACCATGCAGAGGGTGGCAGGGAGCCAGGCTATGCATCAGGATTCCAGGGCACATATGTTGTACACCCTAGAAGCTATGGCACCTACAGTGTTCAGCTGGGCGGAAGCATTACTTCCAATATTCAAGGATTAGCTGACTAAATGTCGACAGGGAGAGCTGAAGTAGTTCGGCTTTGGTTCCATCTTAGCTTGCTTATTCTTTGAGCGGGTCCCACAGATGAGGCCCCAAGTGACTTTCTGGAGTCTGAAGGCATGGGACCCCCGTATGCTTAGGTGGGTCTAGGTCATGGCTCACACAGGAGCGGGTAGGGGTAGAGTGAAGTTCGGTGATCCATTCTTCAAATGGATACGGGATCAGATGCTCATGGTCGAGGACTATGCCTATGCAGGAACAAATTTTATAGGTGATCCTGACCTACCACTCCCACCTAGAGGGAAATGGGGTGACATTGGTAAGAAGAAAGAAACCCTAACAATGGAAAATGTTTTTATGTTTGTTATGTTTTATATTTTTTATGATAAGTGATGATACCTAGACGAGCATCTCCATTAGACAGGTGAGCCAGAACTTGCTTCGTGCCACAGGGTGATGATATCACCGAGGAACTGGAGGAGAACCTAGAGAGGTTGACTCTGGACATCCCAGATGCTGATATAGATGACCTCTTGACTAGATATCAGAGATATACGGTGGGAGTACCAGCTTGATTCAACAGGCTACTACGTAGGGTGGCTCGAGTAGTGATGTGCTATCACGAGCACCATTAGTGGATGAGACATGTATACTGAAAGCTGATAGCTTCAGGATTTTTTGTATGATGATTTTTCCTGAAAGCCTACGTGCTTCAGATGAGGTCTCGCGACCTATATTTTTGTAAAACCTTTTCGTATATATATATATATACACATACTTTTACACGGTGTTTATTTGTTTCAAATGGATAAATGTGTTTTCAATGAGTTCTATGTATCTTTAAATGTTTAATTACAATGTACCATGTTTGATTAATGTCATGAATGGGAAATATGCTAATCTAGGATGTAATTAGCCAATGAATCAGCAACTACATTATGTTCCCTAGGGATATGCCTATACGTAATGGTTCCAAACGATCTTTCTAACAAACGTACCCTCTGGAAGAGGCGGAGGAGCACTGGGTTCCTAATGGTGTAGACATGGTTTAAATGATAAACCATGAGCTGAGAGTCCATCAAAACTACTAGATCACAGACATCCTGGGAGGTAGCTTCAGTCAAAATATCAATGACTGCTTCATATTCAGTGATGTTATTAGTAGCGGGACCTAAACAAACTAGTCCTGAACTGACCAAATATTCAGCTGGGGAATAGAGAACCCAAGCAGCCGAGGCTAGATTCAAGGTGTGGCAGCAAACACCATCATCAAAGCCATAGCAAGCCATCTGCATGACCAAAACATGGTATAAACAGATGCAGATGCTAAAACTCAAAACAATCTTGAAAATACTGAAAGTCAATCAATATACATATATACAAGATACCATCCAAGAAAACCTAGGCATAGTACCTTTTCAGGTACAACCCATTGCGAGGTTTCCCCAAAGGGATTCCATCATAATCAACTAACTCATGGGCTCCTTTCTCTAACACCTTGGAAATAATGAAAGGTCCATACCACATGGACTCGAACTTACCCTTCCCTAGCTTGTCATATCTCTAATCATAAGTCAAAACTAGGTCACCCTCATTGAAAACATGAGGCTGGATGGATTTATCATACTACACCTTGACACGTTTCTTATGTGCCTCATTAGCCAAGGCAACATCTCTACTAGTCTCATCAAGGTTATTTAGGTACAAAAATCTCGCTTCCTCTATAGAAGTGTCTAGGAGAAGTTCGACGGCAAGTTGTAAATATGGAATCTGACATTTGATCGGCAAGATAGCTTCAAGTCCATAGACAAGCCGGAATGGCCTGAAACCAATAGTTGTTTTCATGGAAGTCCGATAAGCCCAAAGAGCAGAAAAAAGAATGAGATGCCAATTGGATTTATGATCTCCAACCATCCGATGAAGCATAGTTTTCAAAACCTTGTTAATGGCCTCTACCTGACCATTATCTTGCGGATAATATGGCGTAGAGTTTTCATGGCGAAAACCTAGCTTGGCACTCAACTCCTCCATCATTTGATTACAGAAATGAGATCCGTGATCAGTGACGATGGACTGCAGAACTCCAAACCTAGCTATGATATGATTGAATAAGAAGAGAGTGGCAGTCTTACCATCTTCTGCATATGTAGGCATGGCCTCAGCCCATTTTGTGAAATAATCCACAGCTACGATGATGTAACCATCCCCCCCGACTAAGGTGGGTTTACAATGCATGAAGTCAATCCCCCATTTGGAAAAAGGGCCAATGGCAATGACGGGGTGAAGCGGAACAGGATGGGTGCACTTTTTGGTATAAAAATGTTGTCAAGGTGGGAATTTCTTAACAGCCTCATGACAGTCTTTGAAGACAGAAAGCCAAAAATAGCCAGCACAAAGGATTTTCTGGGCTACAGCCATCCCAGATAAATGACCGCCACGTGCTCCAAAGTGGCAATCATTCAGCACATGTTCAGTCTCCTCATGAGTGAGGCATCACCGGAGAATGGAATCAAGCCCACGTCTATACAAGGTATCATTTAACATAAGATAGTACTTCACGTGGTGACGGATGCGGCGATGATCATCGTGAGATAGATGTGGCTGAAAATGCTGGGTCTAGAGATAAATGATAAAATATCCATACCAAGGATCAGTAGTGCTAATTAGGAATAGGAATTCATCTGGAAATGAATCATTGGGCTCAGATTCCGTGGTAGCACATGGAACGTCACACATAAGCTCAGAAAAAACCAATGATTTCTTTGATGTAGCCTTGGAAAAATCGAGATCAAACTCCTGAAGGATGATGATCCAACGGGAGTACTTGCCCCCAAGTACCTAATGAGTTAGAATGTAGTACATCGGGTTCTGGTCTTCCAATACGGTGGTAGTGTGAAGCAGAATGTAGTGACAAAATTTTTGCACAGCAATGACCGTGGCTAAAGCTACCTTCTCCACATGTGAATAACGGGTTTCAGAATCAATAAGATTCTTATTGGCGTAATAAATCACATGCTCCTGACTGTGGATATTGTCCTGCACTAAGACCATAGCGATGGTAGGAGCGGAGGAAACAATATACAAGAGAAAGTCCTTTGAATAATCTGGGGGGTGTATCATGGGTGAATGAGTCAGAGCGTGATTAATATTATCAAAGTTGCATTGGGCTTGGTCATCCCAGAAGAATGGAGTGTTCTTCTTGAGGAGATGCATATAACCATGCATTTTCTCGACGAAATTACACATGAAATGACGAAGAAATTTTTCCTTCCCCTGCAAACTTTAGAGTTCAAGGATGTTGGTTGGGGCTAGTAGATTAATGATAGCAGCAATCTTCAAAGGATCAATCTGAATGCCATCTTTGGATACCACAAATCCAAGCAGATGTCCCATCTCAATGCAAAAAACACATTTATGTGGATTGAGCCGTATTTTATAATGACGACATCTCAGGAATATGTCTCTAAGATGACCAGGATGGTCCTCCCGTCGTTGTGAATGAGCAGGGAGGTCGTCAAGGTATGGTTCAACAATATGTTTAACATCGTGAAATGCATAGGACATCGCATGGTAGAATATGGCTCCAACATTTTTCAAGATGAAAGGTAACTTCTTATATGCAAAGGTTCCCCACGGGAAAATGAATGCCGTCTTATTCTGATCGAAGGGCAATATCTCAATCTGATTGTAGCCGGAGAATCCATCCATGAATTAAAAGATGACACTTCCAGCACAGTTGTTGATAATCTGATCGATATGCAGGGTAGGAAATTTGTCCTTGGGACAAGCTTTATTTAAATCCCTAAAGTCGATGCAGACTCTAATGGTTCCCTGGTTTTTATTGACAAGGACAGTGTTAGATACCCATTCCGTCAGAGGTATAGGATAAATAAAACCAGCGTTTAGAAGTTTTTCAATCTCAGCTTTAATAGTTGCGGCCTTCCTAGGATGGACTTGCCTAAGTTTTTTCCTGATAGGTTTAGCCGTGGGATAAGTTTTAATCTCATGGACCACAATGGAAGGGTCAATCCCCGACATCTCTTCATAGGAACAGGAAAAAATATCACGAAATTCCTTAAAAAGTGTCTTATATGCTTCAAATTAATATGTGGAGCAGTTCTGCCCAACATGAATGTGCTCAATAACATCAGGCTTGGCTGATATGTCAATTGGGTTCACCTGAGTAATGTTGCAAAGGTTTCCTTCAGAATCTGTGTCTTGCAACAATATAGGACTTTGCGGAACGTTGACAATATCAGTAGGAAACAAGGATGCAAAATCATGGCTACCCGAACTGGTATTGGGGAGGAACATGGATCTATGATGGTGATCCTCCCAAATGGGCTCATCCTTATTCATGATCTCTATAATGCACTCGTCAAAAAGAAAATTCTTGGAGAGATAATCTAGAATTGGAAGAGAAGGTTCTAACCAGTACGGTAAATGGTAAGGATCCGAAGCCACTAAATGAAGGTCATCAGTGTGATCATCGGAACAAGTTTGAATGGTTTCATACATATATTTGTGTGGGCTCAACGAGGTGGACTCAACAACATTTTGGCCCTTGGGCTCAAAATCAAATGAGGCGATCATATGTACTATCGCGGTATCCGTGCTAGGAGGAGTACAGGGAAAAATCCCCTTAAGGGATGAATCCTTCAGCATACCTACCCCAATCGACTAGTAAGGAGGAGGGGACTGACCTAACATGGGGATTTTATTAGCCATGGAAGTAGTAACATCTGGCGTACAGAAATCAAGCTGGTCAATGGTAACAATTCTCCCAATATGCGGGAATTGGACCGTTCGAAATACTGTTGAAGCAACAGTAGTCATGGCATAGAACCAATTCCTTCCTAAAAGGAGGTTATAATCCAAAGGGGCATCCACCACTTCTACTTGGATGGAAATGGTTTTCCCCCACAGCTCGACCACAAGGGCTGATATGAGACCATGGGGTTGGAAACCCCATCCATCAAAGGATTTAAGGGTCGTAGGTGATGTAACAAGCTCGGGAGAGCCAAGATATTTCCAACAAGTCAGAGATAACACTGAGGTTGAAGCTCCTTCATCTAGTACCATTCGAAAGACTTTCTTTCCCACTACTTTCGTAATGATCTGAAAAGCAATTTTATGTGGTAATCTAGGTTTATAGTTCTCAACGTTGAAATGGATCAAGTTAGTGTTATCCAGTTCTACAGCTCCTAATGATGTCAACAAGTTCTTACGCTGTGTGGGGAAACTTTGGAGTACTTCTAGGGTAGACATCGCACAAGGTGCTTGAACGAGATCTTCAACTACATTATAGAATTGAGCAGCTCGGGCATTGGGATTAAAGACAGACTTTCGAAGAGTACTCTTTGGTGGGCGCAAAATCATGTCGAGAGTAGGCTTCTCGATAGACAAGGGAACAGTAGACAAGGATTCCAAAGAACTAGTAGAGGGAGCTTTCCCTAAAGAAGATTGATCTTCTTTCTTATCTGCGGGTTTATCATAATTCTGGCTTCAAGTTTACAAATGGATGGTATCTGAGGACATCATATGAATTTCCTGTGATGAACTAGAGTTACCCTGGTTAGACATGTGGTCTACCAGTTGTTGTTGAGAGGGAAAGGGATCTGTAAGTACTGCAAGTGCGGGATTAGACTTCAGAAACTAGGAGATTTCGTCCTGACAGGGACACTCCTTTGAAAAATGGTCACCACCGCATAACATACAAGGATATTTAGCGTTCCTTTTCAATTTGTCATTGTCATTATTAGTTGTTCGTGGGGTCTCCTCTTGGTTTCCAGGTTTTTTATTTTGATTTTTACATTTCTTTTTATTACTTGAGGTTTGAGTACTCTTAATAGAATTGACCTCGGCAGAAAACTTAGGAGTCGAAGGAGTAGCGGTTTGGGTTTGATTGGCAGGTTTCACAGCGGATGGGGACTAGATTGAACCAACAATCCCATCAATAGGTACTTCTACTGGTGGCTTGGCAAGGTCAATGCTGGGGCGACGAGCTTGAGGAATCAGGTCGTAAAGAGTCCCAGACTGGGAATATATCAAGTCTAGGTACTAAGCCCGACTAATAGCTTGCTCTTCGGTAACAGCACCACCCATGGCCACATCTCGGGCAATAGGAGGCAACAAGAACTTATTGAAGCAATCAGCTAACAGCTAATCCAGAATAGGGGCCTTAATAATCCCTCTCTGCCTTCTCCACTCATGAATATGATCAAAAATGTGGGTGTGGGTGTTTTGTTGCAGAGAATTTAAAAGTTCAGTTCCCGTTTCATAATGAATAGGAAGTTGAAAGTGCGTAATAAATACGGTTTCCAACGAGCCAAAATACACAAACGAATGTTGTGGGAGTTCAATGACCACTTTGCAGCTGTACCGGTCAAATTTCGTTTAAAGATTCGTAACCAAATTGAATCATCCATGAGGGAGTTCGAGGAACACCACAAATGAAAAGTCATAACATGGTTCCGTGGATCTTCACCTTACTTCCCATCGAATTTCAGAATATCCGATGGTAACTTTATCGGAATGGGGGGCCATGAGGGATTGTGTCGAATCGGATCATTAATCAACTTGGACAAATCAGGCAAGTCCCAAGTTGCTAGGAAAGGTAATTGTCTATTTGGTTACACATACTGGTAATATTGATATGGAATATAATTACCAGTAGGGCCATAGGTAGACTGATAAACAGGTTGCCGTGAGGAAGAACAACCGAAGGATCCGCCCATGGGGGGTTGATTTCTAGAATTAGGACCACTAGGACCCCCAGGACCATAAGGAGGAAAATTTCCATATCCTTCGAGACCATGAGTTCTCCCAGGGGGAGGACATCCATAAGGTGGTCCTCCCGCACCTCCCGCAGTATGTATAGGTATCCCTCCCATAGTTGGCATGTAAGACCAGTTGGGTTGCCCCCATGGTGTAAAATTGATACTAGGGTATGGAATTCTAGTATAAGGAATTCCTGTAGGATTAGATGGATTATTACCTACAATTATTTGATAACCATAACCACTAGAATACTGAATGGTAACAGGATGTGCCCCCAAGGGCTGACCTAAACTAGATGGGGGATTTACCACATTAGTGTGGGTGGGAGGGACAAAAAATGTAGATGTTTATATGTTAGAGGTCTGCCCTTGACTAGGTACAACTCCAGTATCAGATAACGTAGTTCGTGTCGGGGGCTGCCCCCCGGCATTCAAAGGTACTGACGAAATAGGAATTGAAGGTTGGGCCCCAGATGCAAAAGTCCTGGGAAGATTTGGAACAGACATAACATAAGAGGTGAGAGGGGTGGAAATTTGAACTAGGTTGCGGGGAGTCAACGGACGATCTATAATCAGTTCGATGGGTCTCATAGATTCGGCAAGTGAACGATATCCCCTATGAACAAATGTGGATCTTGGTAGTGTTGGACCTAAGATGTTATCTATATGCTTATCAATCTCCTGTGCACGGATAATAGCAACATGGTATTTCCTGTGTTCTTCTTCCATGTCAGAAGAGATTGTACGGGTGCCAAATGAATCAATGGCTTGACCTATAGGGGTTTCCCAAAATGCAGCAACGGGACCAAAGTCTGGACAGGTATCCTCAACATGACCTTCCAAGGGAGAATGGAACGATGAATCTCCCCGAGGAGGTTGTTGGACCAGGGGAGGTGAGTGTGAAGAATATGGTACTCCACTTTCCACCACCACATTATCTCCCACTTGGGAGGTGGTAGCAACTCCCTAGTCGATAGATTCCATTGGATTTTCTCCCAAAACAGGAATAAAATTAGGTGGAAAGCCCCGTACTCTTCTGGACTGTCTTAACTTAGCCAGTTTGTACAGTTCTTATCTAACCTAGGGTTTGAAAATCTAAAAAAAACACACCAAAATACTTCCCTACTCAAACTATAGGTCAAAACAAGCAGACTTAAAATGACAGGAGGAGTTCAAAAGTCAGGTCTCTCACTAGCATTGTGAAGAAGGTGCCACTCATGATATACCTCGAGGGTACATGCGTAGTAATCTCCCCGAATGTTTTTTTCAGTGTATGGCTCCAAACAAGATGGCCAAAGGGCTTTTCTCAGATAGATAAGGTACCCTAGTGGGGTCTCCCGATATACTCAAGGTACGTGGGAGCTCAAATCGGTAGTAGTGCTGTCTAATGCATAACCGTACACAAGGGGCCTTCTGATATACAATCGAGTACATGAAGTACCTTTCTATATACCTCAAGGGTACGTGAAAGGTCGTTCGATATACCAATGGTATGTGGAAGAACCACGCGAGTCCCGAAATGTAATGCTGACAAATAACGACAGCTCCTATGTTTTACAACGCCCGAACACGTCTCTAACCTATCACTCAAGTTACTACATAAATTTTAATCTACAACTACCGTTAATTTTAACTTGTACGGTTAGGTGAATGCTTGATGTTTTGACAGAAAAGTAAAACCATGCAATATGCTTGTGCAAATGTTCACTTTATCGTTCAGTATGCCTACTTATGGGAGGGAAGAGATTGGTTTTCTTTTTGTTTCAAAACCAAAAACCATTCCCATCAACAGTCATGAACAGCAAATCAAATACAAGCAAACAATTTTACAAACCAAATTCTTCTTTTTGAAAGCAAATGAGAAGGGTGAGAATCTCTTTTCCTGAAAGAACAACACCAAGCACACCTATATGCCAATGCACTCTAACTTTTCAAATTTCTCAAAAACACAAGCAAATCTAACTTAAAAATACCATTTTTTTATATTTTAATTGAGATAGTCCTATATGCATGAGAGACGAAAGATCATAAAGGTCCTGAAAGCTTGTAAAGCCAATCAAAAAATCCAAATCCAACGCTCAAATATGATGTCCTAATCTCAAGCAAAACGTTTCTTTTTTGAAGGAAAGAAAAAGAAGTTTACTATGCACACAAGAAATGAAATCTAGAAGCTAATCTAGTGTTCTTCTTTTAGTATATGCAACGAAAAGAGACTTCAATGAGCACCCTAACTTTCAGAAAACAAGAAATCCTTCTTTAAGCACCACCAACAAGCAAGAAGCGGATGAACAATCAAAAAGACTAAATAAACTTTTGAATTTCCACTCAAATCAATCTTAAACCATCAAAGCAGCAAGCCACACACATCAGATGCAGTAACACAAGCCTGATAACAGAACTGAAAACAATCAAAATTCCAAATTTTTACAAAGAAAAATGAGGAAAAAGAGTTTTGGACTAATTCCTACCTGGCACCCCGCTTCGTAGGTGTTATAAGAGCGTTTCCAAGATAGCACGACTCCTTGCAAACCAGATACAGTTGGTGGCACCGCTTACTGCTCACTATGTTTAGGCGGTGGCACCGCTTACTGCTCACTATGTTTAGGCGGTGGCACCGCTTACTGCTCACTATGTTTAGGCGGTGGCACCGCTCCTCGTACAAAGCATGGATGCGGTTCCCTGTAGATGGCCAAAACAAAAAAAAGGAACAATGGATCAAATCAGAAAAGACTAGATCAAGGAAAATACTATCGGATTGAATGTGGTAATAGAGCATAAAAGACCAAAATGACTCAGATCTGAACAGATCTAGAAATTTCAAACCCAAAAAGTACAAATCAGAAAGTAGATTTGGCTGAAAAGAGTTCAAGGAAACAAAGCCTGGATTCAGACAAGAGTTGCAGATTGAGGAAGATCAGAACAACTGAATACTTTACTCCCCAGCAGAGTCTCCAGGTTTGTTAGCTAGAATATTTCACCTCCTGCAGATAGCAAGGTGTTCCACTGGTCTGAATGGTTCAGATGCAGAACAAATAGAGGACAGAGGTTGAAGACTCTCCCTAGACACTGTAGATATTTGGAATACAAGGATTTGATAGTTCACCTATGTATCTGCAAAAAATCTCAACACGAAATGAATCAAAGCAACCAGAATATTATCTACTAATCTATGCTAGTGACTAAGGAATCTAGCAACATATATATGCGAAATCACAACAACAACATCATATGTGGGACAGAAATCAACTTGCATTAGAAATATGAAGAAGTTTACAACCAAGATTTAGTGTTGACATGCATCACCATGAAACCAACTCTTCATCCCCAAAAGCTTTGACTCTAGCTCTCTATGCTCTCTCCAAATGATCTTGGGCTAAGAATCAATCCAACAGCATAACAATACCTTCAATGTTCTCTCCTCAACCATGGCTATGAGCTCATATTTATAGGGATTTAATGGATAGAGATGGTTGAGAAATTAGTGGGTGAGATGGCCTCTAAGATCCTAGGATGAGGGATCTTGAGCTCAACCAACCCACAACAGTAGGGATAAGGCAGTACACGAGGCTTATCATCTAGAAGCCTCGAGAAACTTCTCTTTTTCCCCTTTTACCCAGGGTACCGGGCTTCTCCTTCTATGACAAAGCGGTTTTGGTAATAACCGCCTATGGACCAAGGGCAATGGGCAGTGGCACCGCTTGTGGAAAATTGATGAAAAGCAGTGTGAGCAGGGGTACCGCTCTTGGATAAAGGGGCATGCATGGTGCTGGGAATTTGTATGACAGATTGATAAAAAACCATTTATTTTCCACTCCATAAGCTGGGATTCAGGGCAAGTAGGTATGTCAAATGTCTTATCACATGATGGTGACGGGATTTTGGTATAACAATGAGTGCACAGACCAAAATCGTTCAAGACACTACTTATGTTAGATGAAGAGCGCTTTTGTGGTTTTCTCATGTATAGATTTCCACGTTAAACCTCTGTGTCTATGATGTCTATTTATATTGTGTATGAATCTTTGTGATCTTGTAGCAACTGATATCTCTAATAATAATATGGATTGTTGATAATGAAGTTATGGTAGACATGTGTTAAATCTTTATATTTTATATGTTGTGTTATCTATCGATGATTTATCATCTATTAGCTTCAGTTGAGTCGTCTGTTTAAACATTACCATGGAGAGATCCCCTTTTATAACCGTAGAATTCTAGTTCTTGCAGTCCCCATAGGTATCTTAAGTGAGACCTTACTTGCATCGCAGGTGTTTCCGATGGAGTTATACTCTATCAGGTCAGTGCCTTGGATTTTTTTGGTCACGCTGGAGACTAAACCTGGGTTAGTGGATTCGAGCCAGGAAAATTCTATATGCCATAGTTTTCAACAACTATATCATTGTCATCATCCATGGAATATCATCATCATGAAGCATCATCATCTCAGGACATCATATTTAGAATCATCATCTAAACACATAATCCTGAGCATCATCATATCAGCACATCATCTCAAGCACCATCCTCTCAACACATCATCTCAAGCATCATCATCTCAACACATCACCAACAATATCATCGGTATACAAATACAACAAAACATATTCAAATTATGCGAGATCACCCACATCATAAAGAATGATGGAACCTCATCATCCATAAATGAATGCAAAACATTCATCGTTTGCAAATAAATGCAGGACCACATTTCCTACAACTGAATGCATGATCACATTGTTTGCAAATGAATACAAGACCTCATCATCCACAAATGAATGTCGGACTCAATCGTATCCAAATTAATGCAAGGCCTTATCATCCACAAATGAATGTGAAATGAATGTCCAATCACATCGTTTGCAAATGAATGCAAGATCTCATTGTCCGCAAATGAATGTTGGGGCACATCAACATCTCTAGGTTCTCTGATAAACTCAACTTCCCTTCTCTTGCACTAGCATACCACTTTGGAATAATTTGTCGTCCAATCATCAATAAAAACAATGTTGCAAACATCGGCTAAGAAATCATGATATCTTGGGAAATCGGGAGCTTTCGATCCCTCCAATTTTTTCTCAAAAAATCGCCGAAAAAATTGGGCCGATTTTTTCTCGAGATATTGTCCATTTTTTCCTGATTTATCCTGAGATATTTCCTATTTTTTCTTAGCCGATTTTTCCATATTTTTTCCCGATATATCCTGAGATTTAAAAATTTGAAAAAATGAATATTTTTGTATTTTATAAGTTTTTTGACTTATTTCCAATGTTTGTCGATGCGCTATCGAGATCTTCCAAAATGATGTTTTCTGGTCCTTGTATATTTTTTCGTCGGACCTATGTTTGCAACACTCATTTATAATCCTTTGGAACCAATTTTCAACATCACTATTTTTCTAAAATGGCGGAAAATGACAATCATTTTTCATTTTCATGTCCAAGTTTTTATATAATTCGTCTCTAAGAAAAAATCCAATTTAAGTTTCCTGGCCTTATTTTAAATTGTTCAAGAGTGAACTAAAGTATTATCACCTCAATATATTTCATTTCCTAAGAGATGTCAGGTAGGTTATCTCTAATCTGTAAAAGAAATGTTTTGACCAAAATAATTACATATTGATCTAAAGAAAATATCCAAAGTCAATAAAGATTATAGAGGCCAATATTAACTCCTTTTGGCCTATACACAATCTCTAAATAATAGACTTGAAAAATAAAATACAATATATGTAATTTCTCATTAAGTATAGAGTCCAAATTCAAGCCAAATCTAGTCACACCGAGTAATAAAATTAGGAAATAAAAAAAACCTATTTTCCCTTTACATTTCAAAATTAACATAACAAAAACAAGACCAAAACATAGAATCGTTTTAACCCAGAAATGGTGATCAAATCCATCCACACGCTTAAAATTCCAATGGGTAGATCTATTGGGGATTGATCTTCAAATGTTTTACCTGCACATTGACCTAGCTAACTTAGCTAACTCATGTAGGACATAAATAGTGTTTTCCTTTCATACAAGGAAGGAACCTTCACCTGACACAAGACCATAAGACTAAATGGATTTTCAAGACCTCTAGTAGCTTCATCAATTAATTGTTCAACATATTTGAGTTTATCAAAAAAATTGGGTCAACAAATTCTGTCAAAGAGGCATACTCTGTTTCACAACTCCTCAAACCAAATTGTTCTAGGTTTCGGATTTGTATTTGAAATCATAAGAAACTAAAGACTTAATGCTTGCTAAAAATTATATTACTCAACATATCACAAACTACAAGGATACAGAGGAACGTTTGTTGCATTCTTGATGGAAGTGCGCTCTTTGTCTTTCAAGATATCAACACCAAAATTTCTATACAAAACTCCAATCATTTGGCAAACACTCACAATGTATTTTTTCAATCTCCCATTACCGATTTCATTCCCATATTAATTTATTAATTGGGGAAAATGTAACTTCAAATGTTCCTTTCTATGTTTTGATAAAAATACATACTCGAAAAATGTATAATATAAATATATATAATAACTATATAATATTAATATATATAGTATATAACATGTTAATATGTATATTAATATATTCAATAATATATATAGAATATCATATAATAGTCTAAGGGCATTGCTAAGAAATACACCAAGTTGGTGTATGAGGCCTTAGCGCAGGTTGGGGACCTCATCACCCTCTGTAATTGGCCTAGAAACTAATTAGCAGTTCATTATTGCAATCAAACCATTTAAATCCATAATGTAATTAAGGATGGCTCAACAATTTCCAACAACCACAAGTAATAGTTTAAATATGAAATTTAAACCACACATACAATGAAAAATTATCCATTTCGATTAGGATCTATAGACCATTACATAAATCAAATTAAAACACCAAAGTTTAACACAAAAGTATTAAATTGTAAATGATAGGCTCAAATGGCCTTTTAATATTACATTCATGTTAAATTTACAAATTTATTGTGCAAGCCTAAGAGATATTTTTTTCTACAGAAAATTTACAACATGTTGGGACCCTTCATTTGTTTCTTAACTAAAAAATTCAGCATGTTGGTGTGAGTCTCTAGAAGGTATGGTGGTACATTGAATTTATAAAACCAACATTTTACCTAAGATTAATTCTAATTCTCGTTGCTTCATATTCTTTCCAACCATTCTTCCTTTTTCTTGTAGCTATGCACTTCTTCCCCTTTATGATGAATTCTTTCCTTCAAATTGTTCCTTCAACCCATTTTTTCCTTCTCCTTGTGCACAACTTCTTGTTCTGAATGAAGGTTGTCAAATTGACAATTTTTAGCTAACTTGCCACAAAATACATGAACTAACATGACGCAAAATACTTGAAGTTACCGAAACTTTAAGGAATGTTTTTTTTCTTTTCAAAATGGAGGATATTGGCAGTTTTTTACAAGGGGGACACCCGAGTGTTGGCAAGGGGATAGGATGCGCATAGTGTGCTTCCAACATAAACAAAGAATACATCGACATGAGAAAGAATTAACTGCATGGAAGAAGATACCGACAAGGATGGTCATTATTGTCAAGTTAGTTAGGAAGCTTTGGTCTAAATTAGTTAGAAAGTCAACTATGTGGACAATTTTGTAAATGCTCAAGCCTATAAGTAGAATTAGAGTAGAGTCATTAGCATGTCTATAGTTTTGAAGGTTTTGGAGAGATCAATTGTTATGATTTATCAAGGATGTGATATTCAATATTGTAAAAGAGTCGATCTGTGGATGACTGTATTTTCTGGTATGAGGCTTTTCGACAAAGGAATGTTTATCTTTTGTGAGATGTTTTTGGAATCAATATGAGGATGATATTGATGATGAAAGTATTATTCTTATCTATGTGTCTGTGAAATCTAATGATGGTGCAATATCTGAATTTTCATGCTTGAATCTGAATGATGTGAAGTCTTGCAAGGATCATTAGGTGAATATATGCTGGTGTTTTCCTTAAATAAATCTAAATTATGTTACTGCAATGTCTGAGTTAGAATAGTTACGAATGATGATAAGTACTAGATGTTATGAGTGATATTATCTATGAGTAATGTTGAGATATAATAACTACTAGTGTAAAATTTCTCTTCCTCCTACGGAAACATGGTTCCTGCAGCCCTTCCTCGGACACCTTGGGTGAGGCTACATTTTATTCGTAGGTGTTGCTGGATAGGGTAAAACCTGTCTGGGCTAATGTTTAGGTAGATTGTGTTGATAGGTGTTGACAGATTTGTGGAGTGAACCCCATGTCAAGAAATGTGTGTCAACAAATGGTTTTGTTTTTGGTACCATAGTGTGAGGAAGAAGAGAACATGTTGTGGCATCCAACGAAACCTAAGATCCAGGACTGGTTCGATCATAAGGCCCGACAGTTCGCAGAAGAAGACAATTAGAACTCTAGATTTTCATGAGAAGAGTGGTTGGGGAGATATATTTACTCTGATATCCATGAGATATTCTCCTCTGAGTTCCCAAAATAAACTAGGAGTGGTTAGCACAACTTACTTTCCAAAAGAGGAATTTCCAAGGAGGCGAACCTAATCAGTGGGCCCCTAAACTAATCCAGCAATTGCAAAGGATGAACAACAAATATTCGAGAGCTGTCGAGGTGTGGATAAACAACATTTTAGAAGGATATATCACTGAGTTTGCTTTCGATGCCGTTAAGTCCTACAATGGTGCAGAGAGGGAATTCTTTAAGGGACCAAGGGTCAGATTTTTGTTGTCATTACAAATGTGGATTAAGACACTCATCTATGAAAAGGGAATACTGAAGATGAATTCCGATGAGTAAATATCTATTGTTCAAAGGTCTAGGGTACTGCAAAGGAGAGGGTTGGATGGAATGATATGAGGTATATGGGTCGAAGTTACGATGAGACTGCGAGGGAAGTCGAAGAAGAGTTTGGTCTCCTATGAAGTGGGGTGACATTCTGGTAAGAGAAGAGGAAGAGAAATACGGAGAGTCCTTGTGCAATGTGAACAAGAAACTGTGAGAAGGGACCACAAGGTACTAAGAAACCCTATTGTGAAAAAGGAAATGACCAGGCTACACCGGAGTCTGAGGAAGGACCAACCCAAAGCAACTACATACCTACACCTTCATGCACCGCACCAAATTCAGGAGGAAGAAACACATGTACTTCATAGGGTTGTCATGTGTGTCAGCACATTAGTAATGGTAGTGGATCAATGAATACCCGAAGAAGACCTAGAATGGTAGGTGATGACGTGAATTTACCCTTGTTCTAGGGTAATGGGACCAAAGATACCGAGCAATATTGGTTTCTATGCGAAGCAGTATGGATAGTAAAACAAGTACAAGATGACGATATCAAGAAAGGAAAACTAGCGACAACCTTTTGAGCTCAAGCATTCGATTGGTATATGAAATTTGTGCAAGTATCGACAGGGAATCCTCAGAATTACTCAGTGCATATTAGGACTGGACTAATCGAGGAATTTAAAAATCCAAAATCTGAATCGCAGTATATTACCGAGTTGAAATAAATAAAGAAATATCCGAATGAGTATGTATGGGATTTTGATCAGCGGTTCAAGAATTTGATGGATAGGGTGAGCTTTGGAATGAGCGATGTACAACATAAGGAATGGTTTATCATAGCTTTGTTACCACACATTCGTATGCCATTAATGCAATAGAAGATCGTGTCTTAGACAAAAGCTCTGGAAATCACGATGAAGTTGGAAGATTCACGAGTCAGCGAAACAAGAGTTGGAATGAACCATATCCAGTCACAATTATCGAACCTCACTATTCAGTTCCAGGAGAGAAGGACATCACAAGGATCAATTCCTAGACTTCCATGAGTACTTATAGGATGGAGCTACGAATCCAATAGGGCCAAAGAGGACTACCATGGTGTCGGATTTTCCAAACTAAAGGACATCTATCCAAGGATTGCGTATACCTTTAGAAGGTTGTGTGAAAGCCAAAAAATATTTTTTGCAACTTTTGTCAATCAGTTGGCCATGAAGAAAAGGATTGCAGAGCATATGATTTTCTCCAAGAAAGAACCATGGATACATATTTTATGAAGGGAGAAGAGTATCGACCAACAAAAATACCACTACCATAGTCGAAGCCATGGTACAACCAAATGTAGTATAACCAGCAGCAATGGCAGTACACATAGTCATAGTATACTAAACCGCAGTACAATCAACTACAACCGAATCAGCAACAATAACAATTCAATCAACGACAAAAGAGGATTCTGAGGAGGATTCCACGAAGGCTGCAATGGAGGCTTTGGTCACGAAGGAAATATGGGACGAGGTCACGTACCTGTAACGTGCTATAACTGTGGAGTACTAGGGAATTACCAAAGAGACTGTCTGAATATATAGTCTCAATGTACTTATTATAGTGTTGCGGATCATAGTTTCGAATAATGTCGGTAGTTGATTGCGAACTTGCAAGCAAAGAACCAGCCGCAACCACAACTAAACCAAAATGTGAATCAGACACAGAATCAGAATCAAAATATGGTACCTACCATAGAAAAATATCAGTAGAACCTAGAACTCAGCAAACTAATGTCGGAGTGGTGATCCGAGGAGGAGCGGTGACAAGAGTTGATGGATTACTGACAAATATCCGATCGGTGGCTCAAAAGAAGGTACAATTTTACGTAAACACGGCAAAATAAACCTTCTTTGATATGTGATACATACTGAACAAGAACGTCGAAAAGTCACCTTTCTATGAAATGCTACCAATGTTTTATTCGACATCTATGCCGAGATCATCAAGGAATGTTAGTACTTTGCAAAATTTTCTAGAAAGTTGTTTTTCGCTAGCAAAATATCCAAATGCATTAGTAGAAATAGCAAGCTTATTGTATCGATAGGAAAAAGGGAAAAAAGACCCCTTAGTGAAATCTTTGCATAAGAATAAAATGGGAATGAAAATGAGGATGAATGTCTAGATCAGTGATTATGGTGTGGATTCAGTCATTTTGTATCTAGGATCAGATGTAAATATCCTAACGAAGAAAACATGGGAATGGATGGGGAAAATGCAGTTGGTTTGGTCTCCCGTACAACTGTGACTAGCAAATCAGGCCAAGGTATCGTCGATCAGTAGAGTAACCCACATACTTGTTGAAGTGGAGGGACTAAAGACATTCATAGACTTCGATGTTATTGAGATAGTCAATGGAAGCAAGTCATACCTCATGATGTTTAGAATTGGTGGGGAAAATGACACCTTGGTGATTATCAACTTTAAGAAAAGAGTAATGAATTTTGGGTATCGTTACATGTGGATCATCGCCCCATTAGATCCCAACGAAGGAAAAATATACGTGGAATCAGTAAAAGATGAAGTTGTGGGAGGATGGGATAATGCCTATAATATTTATGAAGACTACATTAGCCCCACTGTGGACAAAGAGCTGGGATGGCGAAGCACTAGATATACATCATCATACTCTGATGATGTGCTAGAGAACTGGCAGAACCGGTTACATGAAGCATTGGTCAAGAAATGTGGGAAAGTCGCGCACTTATTGCGCTTCATAGCAACAAAAGCCATCAAATTGCCGACATATGAAGGGCTACCTAGCTTGGATGGTTTTCTTAACGAATTTGAGGATAAAGTATCAGATCCTCGATGACTATTGGCGTTAGAAGAAGCACTGAAGGCTACTCCAAAAATATGGTGGGCTATGCACAAGACCTCAATGGGATACTGGAATATATGTTGCCGATTAATGGAAGTTTGATTTGGGGAAACGTAGCACTACTAAGGAAAAAAATATGATGGAAGGAACAATCCTAGTGATCATCTGGTTGCATGCCAAACTACTTGGGAATTGAAGCTAAAGGAGGAATGGATCCATGCATTTTTCCATGCATTGGACGAAGTACCACGAAGATGGTATGTCTAGATAGAACTACGAAGGGAAACTACAACGTGGGAAGAACTGGTTGTCAGCTTCAACCATACTTTCATCTTTGTGATTGGAAATCCATTCATACATAGCGCACTGCAGGACATCTGCAACAGAGTATTGGAAATAACTCTATCAGAGTCACCAACGAAATCGTAGAAGATACCAACAACACAATTAATTTTGGAATGATACAATGTGATGGGGGAGCCTGGTGATGAGGATGATCTAAGAGTTTTCAACATCTCAGAATTAGAGGGAAGTTGGGATATCGCATCACCATAAATACCATCCGACAAAGTCAAACAACCACTCGAGATAAGAAAGGTCAATATTGGGACAACAAAGGATCCCAAATTCGCTAATGTTGGGGATTATTTGGATGAGACAACCATGGAAAAGATCACCGACCTATTGCATGAATTCCAGGATTTATTTCCAACAAAATTCTCTGAGATGAAAGGGATTTCACGTGAGTTAAGAAAAATGAAAATTCCTCTAAATCCAAATGTGAAACCAGTGAAGCAATGACCATACAGAAAGAACCTGAGATACAAGGAACACATCAAAGAAGAATTAGAATGGATTATGGATGTTGGAATTATCGAGCCTATTGAAGAGCTAGAATGGATAATTCTGATGGTGGTACAGGACAAAAAGATGGGGAGAATATGGATCTGTGTTGACCTAAGGATCATAGTGAAGAAAGGGTAATGGTCGTTTATAATAATTTGGTTAAAATTTTATGGTATGAAAGTATGGCAATGGGAGAAAACAATGAGTTATCAAAATATCTAACGGTGCGAAGTGAAAAGACGAAGATCAACGGCCTGTATTGCTCTGCTCTACAAAATATGTAAGAAGGATAAGTACGTGTGGGCGTTTGATGTAATATATGGATCAACAGTCGTCGATCCACTTGATGAGATCTACGGTCTGTGTAAACTCCGCTTTGTGAACCTGCACGTTGGTTAAAACAAAGGATCCCGGCGGAATGGAGTACATGTCACTTGATCTAGCGGCGGGGAAATAAAGGCGAATTACATCGACGATCGGGGATGAATCCGCGACGGGAACTTGTATTTTTGATAAGATGAGGATGCTCGGTGGAATTAGGTACGTGTCGCTTGATCCGAGGGCTAAAAAATAAAGGTGAAATATATCGACGGTCAATGATGGATCCGGAGCGGGAAGTTGCGCGATCGTTGGAAGTAAAGGGCGGTAACGGAATAAAAACCATTGTACACGTGGTCGACCGTGGTGCGTTCCGGAGGCAAAATTGGTTTGGTGGAAACTGCCAAAGGGAGCCTCCGGAGTGGGGTCCTATAAAAGCATAGTTGACTTGTTCGATGATTATGTTATTGGAGCAATACGATTGAAAAAGACCTGCGTGCTCGTCAACCTTCGACTGTCAATTTCGAACGCACACAGCCACGGTAACAGATAAGGCTCAAACGCCCATAATTCATCTATCTGGTTACCGTTATCGACTGAAGTATGGACCAAGAAAAGGAATTGCAAGGGTCTGGTCGTATTTTAGATGACCGCGAAGACTATCTGGTTGATAGGAACTGAGGCGTGTGTGACCCTTTCCTATCCATAGGAAGTGTATCAGTCAGTAAAGAGAGGTTGTGGCATTATAATTCACAGGGCAATGATGTCTTAAATGTCTGTAAATCCTTCTTATATTATTTTGCCATCGAACAAACCTTGCATTTTCCTGAATTCATAGAGTGGTGCGCGGTTAATTATTCCCCTTCTCAAAGAATCATTGTAAGTGAGTCTACTTCTCGAATACTCTATCAAATCAATGCCAGAGTCCTCCACAAAAACTTAAACCTGCCCGACAGTTACCTTGACAATCGTGAACCTGTAAATGAGTCTATTCTTACTGAATTGTATAAAATTTGTATCACTAAAGTCCATTGTGAATTCCTGTCCAGTATTTTGAAAGAGGGTCAGTCATTAGACGGTCTTTTCCTACCTTACCATGTTCATATTTTCAAAAATGAAGTTCAGTTAGTGGTATCTTTGGTCTGTCAAATCTTAGGTCTTGACGATGATTGTCACGTCAATGAAGTTATCCTAGGTTTTTTATTAAAAATAAGTTCGTTAGGTTCTGAGTCTCAGTCGGTCCCTATGTTGAGTCTAGATGAGTACTTGGTAGAAGCAATCCATCTTCATTTAAGTGAATTCCCAAAAGTCAGGTTCTTTAAATTTCAAACTTATCTGTTGAACATGTTGTTATGTTCAAATGTCACTGAATTACAGTTTTTTAGTACCATCTTCTCTTCTGATTTGCCCAAGAAGATCAACATGTTTGAGTTTTCCAATTCAATCATGTCAGAGATATATAAAATTTTGTTCGATGAAGTGTTGCCCCGTGCACTAGAAGAGATGAAATGCCTGATGCAGTCCTCGCATGAGGATCGAGTCGAAGACTGGTTCCTGTATAAAGATTGTACTATTTTGAGGATATATGGATTCACTGGGGAACCATATAAGTTACCTGCTTTCCTCACTCCCAGAGTTTTTGTATTAGAGTTCATGAGGCAAAGGCTGCACTCAGAGGAAGAACATTTTGGAGCCTTTAAAAAATCTTCAAATATCAAATTCCCTCTCAAACTTGGATCTTTTATTTTCAAAAATAAAGGTGCCTTAGTGTTTATTGAAAAGTTATTGGGAAGCATGGAATTTAAAAAAGAGCCAAAGGAAAATTATGATCCTCACCATATAATTTCCCTGAGGAAGAAGGCCAACAAAAACAAACCATTTGAACACCAGTTTATTGAAGGATTGAATGAAACAGCAAATCTGTTGCAGTTTACGGAAACTCCAGGGTCCGATGGAGATGCAAGTACTTTACCAGTTACAGTATCACAAGTGACAGAGGGTCCTAATGTTTTGATTAAGAGGATTCTGTCTGAACTTGAAAGCATGGAAGTGGATGAATATGGGTCACACAAAAAGGAAAAATTGTTACAAGTTGTTGGAGTTTCAAGTGAAGAGATTTCTGATGATTTCAAGAGAGTTGCTTTAGTCCCAATGAAATCTGTACAAGTAAATCAATTTTCTTTTGAAAGTGTGGATAATTCAGAATCAAGTCCAATTTTCAAATCCAAGGAGGAGGTCAAGGCCAGTTACATGGAGAAGCGAAAGCAATCTCTGGAAGAGACAAGAAATTTGCTCCCACAGGTAAGGAATTTAAGCAATCCAAAAACCTCCTTGATTTCTGCCCGAGATATAGAAAGAAATACCTTCAAATTGGCCATGATAAATAACAAAAAGATGACAGAGATGGAAGTAAGGTTGGACAATATTAGTGTACTCGACAAGATACAGCTACACAAGAAAACAAGTGACATTATTTATTCAGACCTATTGCAAGCTATGATGAGAATCAATAAGCTACAAATTTTGGTAGATAAGTTAGAGGTTCAAGTAAAACATGAAAAAGTTGAAAATAAGGCCAATGCCATTCAAATTAAAAAGTTACAAGCAGATATTATTATTTCAGGAAGTGAAAAATATAACACATAAGAAATCAGAAGAATGCTGGAAGAAAAGGACAACGCTCTCCAAGTTTTGAAGAAAAAGTTGAAGATCCCAAACACTGAGCATGTTCAATCATCCGAATTATTGGCATTGCAAGAAGAGAAATACAATATCTACCACGAGATGATGGAACATAAAGGAAGAGATGTTAAATTACAAGAGGAAAAAGATAGGTGGGAAACTGTATGGAGTGAGCTGATATCTCAAATCGACCTGCTAAAAAAGGACCAAAATGATGAAAAGGAGATCATGGAGGAATTGATGAGTCAGACTCCCACAGATGAGGACCTGTCTATTGTAAATATCGAGAAGCCATTAAATGATTTTTCTGTAGATGATTTGTTAGTACCTATGTCCCAAGTAAGCCTAAAGGATGAAGAAATAAAAGAGTTAAAGGTAGAAAATGAAAATATCAAGTCCGAATTAGCCAAAGTAAGTGAGAATAAAAATAAAATATTGAAAGACAGAAAACAGCTACACCATAAATTCAATGAACTGAAAGAAAGAAACATTGGAAAAGGTCCTCTCCAAGGGGCAAAGCACATCATTTGAGACACCTTATCTATAGAAATCACTAAATTCAGGCACCATCTGAACTTTATCGATGATCAAAGCATATTGATCAATTTGGCCCACCAAAGACTAAAGTTAGTGAATGAAAATATGGAGAGAAGACCCCTTACCACATCCCAGAACACATTGAATTTTTTAAAATCATTAACATACTAGAAATTACATGATATGGGAATAAAGGATAGAATATCAATAGTACTATGGGCTAAAAGGTTTATCCACAAGCACCATTTAATGAAGACTGTCCAGGACAAGGCAGATGAAATGCTTTCACAGGTTAATAACTTCAACCAGGTTTTCAAAGAGCTATTTGAGGACGGCTTACCATCCTTTTGGGACGAGGAAGGATGGATGTTTTCTCAGGAGCATTATCACAGCTTGTTAGTTCAAAGCCACATGGATCATTCCAAATTTGATGATTTGGAAAAAGGCCTAACGGGGATAGCTATTGTGGACAAATTGACAGAGGATTTCAAAATCTTACAAAAGTTCCTGATTATCTGGAGAGGATTGCCCAAGGTGTCATATGAAGCTTACATGGAGCTGGAAGTGTCAATTCAAGAGATGATGGAATATGATACCCCAAGCGCGGATTAATGGAAAGCCGTGGAAAGGTTCGAAAAGACAAAATACATCCTTCATTCATGAGAACAAATGTCGCGCGCTAAGGAGCTGCTGGAATTGGCCTTGTACCAAGTTGATTTAACTTAATGATCTGTTGGGATTGAAGCTATAGTTTATTCCTAAAAGTTAGGAATTTAGTTACAAGACTTTAATTAAGACGGTCATTCAGTTATGAATCTTCTTGGAAGATGAATCAATTTATGTATATATTTGCATCTATTTTATTTGATGGGGGTTGGAACCCATCCTGTTGTTGAGTGTTTTGAAAGACATATTATTTTTGAATAACAGAGAGAATGCATAAGAATTATCAGAGATTCCTATGTCATTTCCATTACAGTCCGTATTTCTTTCCTTATGTGATTGTGTTTTCCAGTGTAACACTTCATTTTGTTTTTCTTCATATCTGAAACACAGTATTGGATGGTTAGAATTCATAATGTTTATGCTCTGATCATTGTTTTGGATATTTTATACATTCTTCTACTAAAGGTAATATAGAACTCATCTTTGATGCTCTGTATTAATGGGTTGTTCATTGTCTCTTCTGTCTCACCTGAACTAAATGAATGACTATGATGAAATGGTTAGCTTGCCTTTGATAAATCTCATGTATATGTCTTTGTGATGTTTTTATTGTTATGTGACTCCATGCCCAATGGTTATGTGTTGTTTCAACCATCTATATTAATCTTTGGATGTTAGTCATATCTAGTCTCGTTAAATCTGTATTGAGAGATCCCTCTCTGGAAGAAAAACCAGTTTCTTTCTAAAGTGGTTTTTCTGTTACCTTGGGATTTACCTTTACAACCTTGGGTACATTCTGAGTGTTAACAAACTAGCGCCATTTCCGGGGAACGAAAGTGCATATCTGCCCTGGGAGAACGACAGTGTTTAAAGACAATTTCTGTGGGCAAACAGGGATTTTTAACAGTAAAAAGGGTTGTATATTTGCCCTGGAGACTCCATTGTAAAACTTCTTCAGAACTTAAGGAGTCATTCTGGCTTCGAGAAGACACACGCGAGGTAACTCTAATACCAAAATCTTTAAAATTTTTGAAGACCCAGAAAGGTTATTTAAGAGAAAAAATAAAGAAAAGTTAGGTTTTCCTTTGTTTGGTGCATCATCATCTCAAGATTCTCATATTGATCCAGAATGGGAAGTTAATGCTGGGAAAAGTCTATTGAGAACCAAATCCGAGTCTGACCTTAAGAATATTGAGTTCAATCCTCATAGGTTAGAATCTTATTTGTTACATTCCCTCTGGAGAGATTTACAACAAACCACTAAAGTTGAAACATTTACTTCTCAAAATACTCAAAGTTCCTCAGTTCCTGTGAATCCACCTAGACCAATGGCAGCCAGATTTGCTCCATTTCGTTTGCCTCCTTTATTACGTGACCTTCCTCAGAACTATTCTCAAATAATTTCTTTGTTTGATGGGGAAGGTGATGTAACCGCAAAACAACATGTTGCCAAATTTGAGGATTTCATTGACTTAGAAGAAGTTGATTATCCAGATGTTAAAATACGGTTGTTTGCCCAAAGTTTGTCAGTTGAGGCAAAGAAATGGTTTAAATATTTGCCTAATGGATCTATAATAAATTTTCAGGCTTTCCAAAATGCATTTCTAGATAGGTGGGATGATAAACAAAACCCTTTGCAGCTCTTATCTCAGTATAACAGTCTCAAACAAGGAGGTTTCGAATCTGTCCATGAATTTTCTAGCAGATTTATGAGGGTTTATAATTCCATTCCGGAGGATATAAAACCTTCTGCGGCCGCAGCCAAATTGCACTATGCTGGAGCTTTTGATAATGATTTTTCATTTTCATTAAGGGAGAGAAAATCAGCAACTCTTGTGGCCATGTTTACAGATGCTTTAGAAGTAGAAGCAAATATGATGGAAAGTGGAAAGATGAAACATAGAGATATTGATAGAAGGAAAAAGGAAGAAAATTTGCCTTCTGCTTCTTCTTCTACTAATGATGTAAAATTTGAAATGATGTTGAAAACCATGGAAAAGCTGATGGATAGATTAACTATGGATAATAGGGGATTCAATAGAGAACAAGCTGAGCCTCAAATCAGGAATCCTAATTTCAGAAGACCGAATCCTCCTGTTTCTCCCCAAAACCGACAAAGAGACGTAAGGAATCCAAGAAATCAAGAGGAACAGCAAATTTGTCTGCCATTCCCGGAAAATTATGTTGTTGATGAAGAAGATCCTACTGAAAATGAGATTCATCTTTTTGGAGAACAGGACTTAGAGATATATCTTACTGAGGAAGAGCATAACATGTTTGGACAGGAAGGTGGAAGTGAAGAATTTGAAATGGAGACCGAGCAGTATCAAAGGGGTTATTTACACGCTATGGATGATGTGCAAAGGAAAATCAGACTGAGGAACAGGGATGTCCTCATAAATAAAGGAAAGGAAAACCCAAATCAGCCTTCCACTAGTTCTTTGAATGTAGAAAAGGGAAAAGAATTACAAAAAGAGTCTTTTGTAAATAAAGAGGTTGAAAATGATGTACAAAGGGATAAAATAACAAAGCAAGTGGCTCCGGTTGATGTGGAAAAAGTTGGTTCTGGCTTCAATTTACAAAATGAACTTTCAAAGCTAAAAATATATGTCCCATTTAATGAGTTATTGAGAAACACTGAATACAGAAATACTATTACAAAAATGGTCAAAAATCAAGGAGAATGGAAATCGGACATTTTAGAGTTGAACGATGATAACCCTACTATTTTTTTTGGGTCAAAGGTTGAAAATTTAGAAAGTGAAGAAGTCCCTCCTTTCTATTTGAGTTTAAATGTGCATGATAAGGTGGTCCACAATGCTATGCTAGACTCAGGGGCATCATATAGCTTAATGCCGAAAGGAGTGGTAGAGAGTTTGGGATTAGAAGTAACAAGACCTTATAAAGATTTGTACTCGTTTGATTCTAAAAGAGTGAAATGCCTTGGTTTGATTAAAAATATGGTGGTAACCCTAAATAAATTGCCATCTAAAACTATAGTCATGGATGTGGTCGTGGCAGATATTCCAGCTAAGTTCGGGGTACTATTGTCAAGATCTTGGACTTCCAAGTTGAAAGGTAGTTTACAGATGGATATGTCTTATGCTACAATTCCTGTTCGAGATGGGAGCAGAAGATTATATAGTGAAAAAAGAACCCCTTATGTTGTGAGCAGTCAAGATAAACCTGAAATTCATCACATCTATGCTGTTGATACTGATTTGGGGTCTTCCATTTTCTTTAATGATGTTGTTCCACATGATGTAGAAGAGGCATTGCAGAAGAAGTCTGAGGAGAATAAGGAAAAGGAAGTGCTGGAGCAGGATGCTTTGGAAGCGAAACAAAAAAGGGAAGGCCAGTGGATTATGTACTTTGACGGATCTACTGCAAAAATAGGTGTTGGAGCTGGTGTGTATATAATTTCTCCTATTCGGGATTTTGAAGCTTTATCATATAAATTAACTTTTGAGTGCACAAATAATGTGGCAGAATATGAAGCTTTGTTACTGAGATTACATGCTTTGAAAGATTTGGGAGCTCAAAAAATAAGACTCTTGGGAGATTCAAAGTTGGTGATAAATCAAGTAAATGAGAGCTATCAAACCAAGCATCCTCGGATGAGGGCTTATAGAAATGAAGTATGGGATATGTTGGGAAACTTCTTTACAAAGCATACAATTCAGGTAGTTCCCAGACATGAAAATTTGGTAGCTGATTCTTTAGCTGTGGCCGCCGAAAAATTTGAAACCCCTGTTGCAGGTCAGAGGGAGTACCAGGTGGAAATTGTGAATAGCCCCTCTATTCCTGATAATTCTAAATATTGGCAGGTGTTCGAAGATGACATGCAGATCAGGAGGTTCTTAGAACTCTCAGGAAAATTTGTGAATACTCCTATTGATACCAAAAATGACAATGACGAGAATATTCAAGATGAGGGAGAGCTTGAAAAAGAAGGGAATGGTGCTGAAAAGTTAAAGGGAACTCTAGGAGGTAAGGATATTATCCAATTAAAAAATAATTTCATACCAAGAGGTCTGATTCCTTTGGAAAAAAAATTTGATCAGAATGATGTTGCTAAAAATCCAAAAGTAAAGCCTGTTGATAATGCTGTTGAAGATAGAAATATTGGCACTAAAGAGAATCCTAAGATTGTGAAATTATCCAAGAAATTGCCCGAAAGAGAAAAAGAAGAATATGTGAAGTTAATGAAAAAATATACAGATGTCTTTGCGTGGAGTTATGAAGACCTGAAGGAGTATGATACATCTATCATACAGCATACTATTCCTATAAAGCCTGGAGAGAAACCTTTCAAGCAGAATCTCAGAAGGATAAACCCTAAGTTGCTCCCTATTATTGAGAAGGAAATTAAAAAGTTATTTGATGCCAAGATCATTGTCACTCTAAGGTTTTCAAAGTGGGTTGCAAACCTTGTTCCTGTTAGAAAGAAGAATGGAGAAATAAGATTGTGTATAGATTTCTGGAACTTGAACAAAGTTTCTATGAAGGATAATTATCCTTTGCCAAAGATGGACCATATACTGCAGAAAGTAGTTGGGGCTGAAAGAATTTCGATGTTGGATGGTTTTTTCGGCTACAATCAGATCAAAGTATTACCTGAAGATCAAGAAAAAACTGCTTTCACTACACCTTGGGGCACTTTTATGTATGCAAAGATGCCTTTTGGCTTAATGAATGTAGGAGCTACTTTCCAACGGGCTATGGACATTGTTTTTGCAGGGGAAATCAGGAATTTTGTAGTGATCTACATGGATGATATCACAGTCTATTCAAAATCTGACAGAGAGCATCTGCGTCATCTGGAGAAATTTTTCATGAAATGTAGGAAGTTTGGCATATCATTGAATCCAAAGAAGTCCAATTTTGCATTGGAAGAAGGAAAATTGTTGGGCCATATAATCAAAGGATGGAATAAAAATCGATCCTGAAAGGGTGAGTGCAATTCTGAAAGTAGGTGAACCCAGGAGTAAAAAAGAGATACAATCATTCTTGGGGCAAGTAAATTTTTTTAGAAGGTTTGTACCAAGTTTTGCTGAGATCTTAATGAATATCACAAATATGTTGAAGAAAGGTCACAAGATAAAATGGAATGTTGAAGCTAGAAAGTCTTTTTGGGAAATCAAAAAAGCAATATCAGAGGCTCCTATGTTGGTGAGCCTAGATTTTACCAAAGACTTCTAAGTATTTTCATATGCTTCAGAATATACTATAGCAGCAGTTCTATTACAGAAAAATGATGAGAATTTGGAACAGCCCATAGCATTTTTTAGCAAAATGTTAAGGGATGGAGAATTGAAATATGACATTATGGAGAAACAAGCTTATGCCTTAGTCAAAGCATTGAAGGATTTCAGAGTGTATATTCTGCATTCACATATAATTGCACATATTCCATCTGCTACAGTAAAGGGAATCTTGACACAACCAGATCCAGAAGGTAGAAGAGCAAAATGGATTGCTACATTATTGGAGTATGATATCGAAATAAATCCCACCAAGTTGGTTAAAGGACAAGGGTTAGCTAAAATGATGGCTAATTCAAATTACGAGGCATTGCAAATTAATTTCCTATCTCACCAAGCTAATCAGTTAGATACATAAGTGGAAGTAATGGCTAATTTTGTGGTGTCTCCATGGTATTCTGATACTGTATATGTCCTTCGAAATTTACAAGCACCAGAGGGAATGAGTAAGTCAAGAGCCTGATCCATAAAATTGAAAGCTGCCAAATTTTGTATTCTAAATCAATATCTTTATTGGAAAGACCCCGGAGGAGTGTTGCTGAATTGTCTTTTGGAAAACGAAGCTCAACATACAGTCAAAGAATTTCATAAGGGAGATTGTGGGGGACATCATTCTTGGAAAGTGACGGCAAACAAAATTCTAAGAGTAGGTTATTATTGGCCTACATTATTTTCGGATGTGCATAAAGAAACCAGCAAGTGTCATCAATGCCAAATTTTTGACGGAAAGAGAAAAGTACTTCCTCTCCCTTTGAATCCCATAACAGTAGAAGCTCCTTTCCAGCAGTGGGGTTTGGATTTTATCGGTGAGATAAACCCCAATTCATCAGGACAACACAAATGGATTTTGACAGCTACAGACTATTTTACAAAATGGATTGAAGATATTCCCACTAGAAGAGCCACTGAAACTGTAACCATGGAATTTCTTGAGGAAAATATATTGGCTCGATTTGGATGTCCCAGAAGAATAGTAACAGACAATGCAGCTGCGTTTAAATACAAGAAAATGATTGATTTCTGTCACAAGTATCATATAAGCCTCAATCATTCAAATTCCTATTATCTGCAGGGAAATGGGTTAGCTAAATCTTCTAATAAAAGCCTAGTAAGGATCATCAAGAAGCTATTAGAAGATAACAAAAGGTCCTGGCACACCAAGCTCAAGTATGCTCTCTGGGCTAACAGGATTAGTACCAAAAGGGCGATTGGCATGTCTCCGTTCCAACTGGTGTATGGGACTGAAGTTGTTTTTCCAGCGTCGTTAGGTGTTCCAGTCATGAGATATTTTCAAGATCAGCAGGAAGAACCAAATCACATGCAAAGGAGAATAAATCAGATTATTAGGTTAGAAGAACAAAGAAATAAGGCTTATGACAAGGTGCAGTTACATCAAGAAAAAATGAAAAGTACTTTTGATAGAAGAATCAAAGAAGAACAGTTTCATGTCGATGATTTGGTCTTGAAATGGGATGCTCCTAAAGAAGACAAACATGGGAAATTTGATCATATGTGGGTAGGTCCTTATGTTGTTGCTGGTTACAGAGGGCAAAACGCATTTCTACTGGAATATCTGAACAGGGTTCCTCTGGATAGTAACCCCGTCAATGGAAGGTATCTGAAACATTACCTGTCCTAAGGAGGAGGGTAAAATTTGTATTATAGCCTGTAAATACTCATTTCTCTTTACAAAGTCAACATGAATGGTAGGACGAATGTATTTGAAGCCCGCAGTGAAGGCCCTAAGATATAGGAGGCATGTTTTTCATTTCTAAAAACAAAAAATAATATATCTACGAAAAACAAAAAATGAGTTTTCTGGAAGTTATTGTGAAAAATCAAAAACAGGCACCTGGTCTATGAGTTCTTTGATACCTCGCGGGGAGGATATCATCCCCAGATGGAGCTAGTTGTTAATGACCCTACCTAGAAGAGGTTCGAAAAGATCATAGTGAAGAAAGGGTAATGGTCATTTATAATACTTTGGTTAAAATTTTATGGTATGAAAGTATGGCAAGGGGAGAAAACAATGAGTTATAAAAAGATCTAAAGGTACGAAGCGAAAAGACGGAGATCAACGGCCTGTATTGTCTCCGCTCCCAAAAATATGTAAGAAGGATAAGTACGTGTGGGTGTTTGATGTAATATATGGATCAACAGTCATCGATCCACTTGATGAGATCTACGATCTGTGTAAACTCCGCTTTGCGAACCTGCACGTTGGTTAAAACAAAGGATCCCGGTGGAATGGAGTACATCTCACTTGATCTAGCGGTGGGGAAATAAAGGCAAATTACATCCACGATCGTGGATGAATCCACAATGGGAACTTGCATGTTTGATCAGATGAGGACGCTCGGCGGAATTAGGTACGTGTCACTTGATCCGATGGCTGAAAAATAAAGGTGAAATAGATCGACGGTCAATGATGGATCCGGAGCGGGAATTTGCGCGATAGTTGGAAGTAAAGGGCGGTAGTGGAATAAAAACCATTGCACACATGGTCGACCATGGTGCATTCCGGAGGAAAAATAGGTTTGGTGGAAACCGCCAAAGGGAGCCTCAGAAGTGGGGTCCTATAAAAGCATAGTTGACTTGTTCGATGATTATGTTATTGGCACCGGACGATTGAAAAATACCTGCGTGCTCGTCAATCTTCGACTGTCAATTTCGAACGCACGTAGCCATGGTAACAGGTAAGGCTCAAACGCCCATAATTCATCTATCCGGTTACCGTTATCGACTGAAGTATGGACCAAGAAAAGGAATTGCAAGGGTCTGGTCGTATTTTAGATGACCGGGAAGACTATCTGGTTGATAGGAACTGAGGCGTGTGTGACCCTTTCCTATCCATAGGAAGTGTATCAGTCAGTAAAGAGAGGTTGTGGCATTATAATTCACAGGGCAATGATGTCTTAAATGTCTGTAAATCCTTCTTATATTATTTTTCCATCGAACAAACCTTGCATTTTCCTGAATTCATAGAGTGGTGCACGGTTAATTATTCCCCTTCTCAAAGAATCATTGTAAGTGAGTCTACTTCTCGAATACTCTATCAAATCAATGCCAGAGTCCTCCACAAAAACTTAAACCTGCCCGACAGTTACCCTGACAATCGTGAACCTGTAAATGAGTCTATTCTTGCTGAATTGTACAAAATGTGTATCACTGAAGTCCGTTGCGAATTCCTATCCAGTATTTTGAAAGAGGGTCAGTCATTAGACAGTCTTTTCCTACCTTACCATGTTCATATTTTCAAAAATGAAGTTCAGTTAGTGGTATCTTTGGTCTGTCAAATCTTAGGTCTTGACGATGATTGTCACGTAAATGAAGTTATCCTTGGTTTTTTATTAAAAATAAATTCGTTAGGTTCTGAGTCTCATTCGGTCCCTGTGTTGAGTCTAGATGAGTACTTGGTAGAAGCAATCCATCTTCAGTTAAGTGAATTCCCAAAAGTTAGGTTCTTTAAATTTCAAACTTACCTGTTGAACATGTTGTTATGTTCAAATGTCACTGAATTACAGTTTTTGAGTACCATCTTCTCTTCTGATTTGCCCAAGCAGATCAACATGTTTGATTTTTCCAATTCAATCATGTCAAAGATATATAAAATGTTGTTCGATGAAGTGTTTCCCTGTGTGCTAGAAGAGATGAAATTCCTGATGCAGTCCTCGCCTGAGGATCGAGTCGGAGACTGGTTCCTATATAAAGATTGTACTATTTTGAGGATATATGGATTCACTGGGGAACCATATAAGTTACCTGCTTTCCTCACTCCCAGAGTTTTTGTATTAGATTTCATGAGGCAAAGGTTGCACTCAGAGGAAGAACATTTTGGATCCTTTAAAAAATCTTCAAATATCAAATTCCCTCTCAAAGTTGGCTCTTTTATTTTCAAAAATAAAGGTGCCTTAGTGTTTTTTGAAAAGTTATTGGGAAGCATGGAATTTAAAAAAGAGCCAAAGGAAAATTATGATCCTCACCATATAATTTCCCTGAGGAAGCAGGCCAACAAAAACAAACCGTTTGAACACCAGTTTATTGAAGGATTGAATGAAACAGCAAATCTGTTGCAGTTTACGGAAACTCCAGGGTCTAATGGAGATGCAAGTACTTTACCAGTTATAGTATCACAAGTAACAGAGGGTCCTAATGTTTTGATTAAGAGGATTCTATCTGAAATTGAAAGCATGGAAGTGGATGAAGATGGGTCACACAAAAAGGAAAAATTGTTACAAGTTGGTGGAGTTTCAAGTGAAGAGATTTCTGATGATTTCAAGAGAGTTGCTTTAGTCCCAGTGAAATCTATACAAGTAAATCAATTTTCTTTTGAAAGTGTGGATAATTCAAAATCAAGTCCAATTTTCAAATCCAAGGAGGAGGTCAAGGCCAGTTACATGGAGAAGCGAAAGAAGTCTCTGGAAGAGACAAGAAATTTGCTTCCACGGGTAAGGAATTTAAGAAATCCAAAAACCTCCTTGATTTCTTCCCGAGATACAGAAAGAAATACCTTCAAATTGGACATGGTAAATAACAAAAAGATGACAGAGATGGAAGTAAGGTTGGACAACATTAGTGTACTCGACAAGATACAGCTACACAAGCAAACAAGTGACATTATTTATTCAGACCTATTGCAAGCTATGATGAGAATCAATAAGCTACAAATTTTGGTAGATAAGTTAGAGGTTCAAGTAAAACATGAAAAAGTTGAAAATAAGGCCAATGCCATTCAAATTAAAAAGTTACAAGCAGATATTATCAATTCAGGAAGTGAAAAAGATAACACCCAAGCAATCAGAAGAATGCTGGAAGAAAAGGACAACGCTCTCCAAGTTTTGAAGAAAAAGTTGAAGATCCCAAACACTGAGCATGTTCAATCATCTGAATTATTGGCACTGCAAGAAGAGAAATACAATATCTACCACGAGGTGATGGAACATAAAGGAAGAGCTGTTAAATTACAAGAGGAAAAAGACAGGTGGGAAACTAAACAGAGTGAGCTGATATCTCAAATCGCCCTGCTAAAAAAGGACCAAAATGATGAAAAGGAGATCATGGAGGAATTGATGAGTTAGACTCCCACATATGAGGACCTTTCTATTGTAAATATCAAGAATCCATTAAATAATTTTTCTGCAGATGATTTGTTAGTACCTATGTCCTAGGTAAGCCTAAAGGATGAAGAAATAAAAGAGTTAAAGGTAGAAAACGAAAAGATCAAGTCCGAATTAGCCAAAGTAAGTGAGAATAAAAATAAAATATTGCAAGACAGAAATTAGCTACAAAATAAATTCAATGAACTGAAAGAAAGAAACATTGGAAAAGGTCCTCTCCAAGGGGCAAAGCACATCATTTGAGACATCTTATCTATAGAAATCACTAAATTCAGGCACCATCTGAACTTTATCGATGATCAAAGCATATTGATCAATTTGGCCCGCCAAAGACTAAAGTTAGTGAATGAAAATATGGAGAGAAGACCCCTTACCACAGCCCAGAACACATTGAATTTTTTAAATTCATTAACATACCAAAAATTACATGATATGGGAATAAAGGACAGAATATCAATAGTACTATGGGCTAAAAGGTTTATCCACAAGCACCATTTAATGAAGACGGTCCAGGACAAGGCAGATGAAATGCTTTCACATGTTAATAACTTCAACCAGGTTTTCAAAGATCTATTTGAGGACGGCTTACCATCCTTTTGGGACAAGGAAGGACGGATTTTTTCTCAGGAGCACTATCACATCTTGTTAGTTCAAAGCCGCATGGATCATTCCAAATTTGATGATTTAGAAAAAGGCCTAACGGGGAAAGCTATTGTGGACAAATTGACAGAGGATTTCGAAATCTTACAAAATTTCATGATTATCAGGAGAGGATTGCCCAAGGTGTCATATGAAGCTTACATGGTGTTGGAAGTGTCAATTCAAGAGATGATGGAATATGATACCCCAAGCGCGGAGAAATGGAAAGCCATGGAAAGGTTTGGAAAGACAAAATACATCCTTCATTCATGAGAACAAATGTCGCGTGCTGAGGAGCTACTGGAATTGGCCTTGTACCAAGTTGATTTAATTTAATGATCTGTTAGGATTGAAGCTGTAGTTTATTCCTAAAAGTTAGGAATTTAGTTACAAGACTTTAATTAAGCCGGTCATTCAGTTATGAATCTTCTTGGAAGATGAATCAATTTATGTATATATTTGCATCTATTTTATTTGATAGGGGTTGGAACCCATCCTATTGTTGAGTGTTTTGAAAGACATATTATTTTTGAATAACAGAGCAAATGCATAAGAATTATCAGATATTCCTGTGTCATTTCCATTACAGTCCATATTTCTTTCCTTATGTGATTGTGTTTTCCAGTGTAACACTTCATTTTGTTTCTCTTCATATCTGAAACACAGTATTGGATGGTTAGAATTCATAATGTTTATGCTCTGATCATAGTTTGGATATTTTATACATTCTTCTACTAAAGTTAATATAGAACTCATCTTTGATGCTTTATATTAATGGGATGTTCATTGTCTCTTCTGTCTCACCTGAACTAAATGAATGACTGTGATGAAATGGTTACCTTGCCTTTGATAAATATCATGTATATGTCTTTGTGATATTTTTATTGTTATGTGACTCCATGCCTAGTGGTTATGTGTTGTTTCAACCATCTATATAAATCTTTGGATGTTAGTCATATCTGGTCTCATTAAATCTGTATTGAGCGATCCCTCTCTGGAAGAAAAACCAATTTCTTTCTAAAGTGGTTTTGCTGTTACCTTGGGATTTACCTTTACAACCTTGGGTACATTCTGAGTGCTAACACAGGGGAAGGAGCGATCGATCACCCAATTGAATTCGCAAATCGGAAGTTGTCTACTATGGAAAGAAACTATAAAACAATGCAAAGGGAAGGTTTGGCAACATTGTATGCATTACAAAAATTCCACCTCTACTTGTTGGGACAACATTTCAAAATTTTTACGAATCACTCAACACTTAAGTACTAAATTAACAAGCTTGTGTTGGGGGGGGAATATTTGTCGATGGTTATTACTATTCCTAGAGTTAGATTTCGAGATCATTGTGAAGTCAGGGCAATTGAATATAGGACCTGATGATTTGTCAAGGATAGAGACAAGCGAAGAGACAAGCAACATCACAGATGTATTACTTGATGCACGTTTGTTTAGAACTAGAATAGTGGGTGACCATTCTGAGAAAAATCTTCCATTTTTTATGAAAGGAAAAGTACCAGAAAAATTCACCACGATTCAAAAGAAGCAACTGGTCATCAACGTTGTGGATTTCTGGCTAATTAGAGGACAACTCTACAAAATGGTGTTGGATGAAATTTTGCGTTGATATGTTATGTCACATGAGCAGGAGAGAATATCGGCTGAGGCGCATGATGAAATTATAGGAGGACATTATGGAGGTCGCAAAACCACTAGAAAAATAATACAAGTTGGCTTATGAAGGCCGGCAATGCACAATGATGCTACAAATTATGCTAAAAGTTGTGACATCTGTCAGAGGACGGGGAAGCCATCGCAAAGGGATGAAATACTACTAGTACATTAGATAACTTTACGACCATTTGATAAATGGGCTATGGATTTTGTAGGACCCATCAATCCCCTAGGGAAATGGATTGGGGCACGATATCATCACTGCGATGGACTACTTGACACGATGGGTAGAGGCAGCACTAGTGAAGGATTGTATAGCTATGACAACAACTAGGTTCCTATTTGACAATGTGGTTACTCAGTTTGGTTATCCCAAGATACTGATGAGCGACTAAGGAACTCACTTTGTTAATCAGATGATTAGTGCAATGACAGAGGATTTTCAGATACAAAACATGAAGAGTACTCCATATCACCCACAATCAAATGGAGCAGTCGAAGCATTCAACAAAGTATTGGAAAATATGCTAATAAAGGTATGCAATGGGAATCACAATGATTGGGATCTTAAAATCCTCGCGATATTATGGGCCTACAAGACAACATGTAAAAGATTGACGGAAAAAATCCCATTCAAGCTCTTTTATGGACAAGAATTAGTAATATTGATGGAGTACATAGTTCCCAACCTACGCATAGCAGCAGTCACAGGCATCAGTGATGAAGGAGCAATTGAATAAATATTGGTGTAGTTGGTGCAACTCTAGGTGGATTGGTTCATCGCAGGTTTCCACCATCGAGTAGAGAAGGATTGACAAAAGGCATGGCATTCCCACCATGTAAAAGGAAATTACTTCCAGTGTGGAGATATGGTTCTCCTATACGATAACAGGTTCGTGAAGCACTCAAGAAATATATAGATGCATCAGTTAGGGTCGTTTGTGATTCATTTCATCACTGACGGAGGTGCAGTACAAATGTGGTAGTTAAACAGAGCATTACTACCGAAGCTAATAAATGGAAGTCGTCTAAATCCCTATTGGGATAGCCCGATGCGACATCAATGATAACCACACAAATGAAAAAAAAAAGCACCAGAAAAGGAAAAGTGTGTCATCGAATTGTACAAAAGTGTGTCGATAGAAAAGGAAGAGCGAATCGCAGTAAAGTTGGAAGCTTGGCGATATCAGATGAAGCGTGAAGTAGTTAAATCGAACAAAATGCAGCAATTAAACCATATGGGCGACGACACAAGTGGGAAATATGTGCATTTATGAGAAAATCGAACTGTTAGATTTGCATAATCGATGCTGGATTTGGTCAATCTTCGAGGGATTTGGAAATGATGAAAAAAATGGTTCGCACGAGAGCAACGAAGACTATAAGAATCATCCATGAGGCATGGGTCGAACCATTAATATAAGTGCAAAGACAAATCAGATCCAAGGAGAGTATAGGAGAGCAATGAAGAGTAAGGAGCAGAGAAGTAGAAAGGTCGCTATGGCACAAGTGATTAAGAAACAATGTGTATTTATTTCCACTATACAATGTACCAATAGTAGAAGAGAATCTAGAAATTTAGGGTGTATTAACATTGCCACCCAAAAACAAGAGGGCTGTGAATTACCTAACCTCTCCGGCATGACGGATTAAATCAAATCATAGTTCGACAAGTGTAGCAGAGGAAAAAATTGTCCGATCGATGATGGGAGGGGAGGAATCAACAGTAAGGAAAGGGCAGACAATCGATGATATCCCAGGGTATGTACCACTGCGGAAGGCAGGAGCACCAGTGGTATTCAACAGTAAGAATCAAAAGTATGCCATCAAGATTCTGACAACATTGAAGGGAGTACAAATAATGATGAACATTGTTATGCGGTTAAAAAAGTTGCAATACAATGATCATGAAATTTTGGAATACCCAAAATGCACAAAGGAGACATATGAACATAGTGTGCAGGGCGACAAGGGCCCTGTCACCAGAGATTTAGCGCAATGGGCATTGGTGTTTTATTGGTCTGGGATGCTCGTCATTGTTCACATTCCGCATTTTGGGAACTTAACGAAGGTTAAAGCCTGTGTCAAGTAGTTGCTGTCATTTTTTCATGGGGGGTATCTATGGTTGGATGCAAAGGTCCCCATCATGGTCGATTTGATATCACAAATCATCGGATTACCCAAGGCAGGGGTCAATCCATCCCAGTACTTTATAGGGAAGGACAATGACAAGAAGTTGGCAGCAAGGCTAAAGAAGAAGTATGATGTGATACACAATAAGAGGGTGTATGTTATTGATACCATTAATGACAAGGTAGTTCGAATCGTGGGAAAGTTGTTGCCCATGAAAATTGTGCACAAGAAAAGGAAAAACCAGTGCACGTCGAGAGTTATTGCATGTGCAGAGCAATGAACAGTGGCATTTTAGATGAATTGGGATCTATTTTGTTGAACCAGTTCATGGAATATGTTATATTGGCGTAAGAGGGGAGAGTACCATTTACATATCCATGGTTGTTGGTACCAATTGCACTTGTGGGTTCAATGGAAGCAAAGTACTATCAAGGAATGGATGTCGAAGCTGTCAAAACCTGTAGAGGAGCACGGTACTGGAACCTATGGGAGCTCAACAACAAGGAGCCACAATCTAACAACATCATTGAGTTATACTTGTATTTGGATGCACTACGGGATGCAACAGGTAAAGTTTTGCGACTCACAAACAAGGTCATGACAAAGTATAGGAGGATTGCATGGTTAGCGATAGGACCACACGCTATCCACATTCAAGAACAATAGGATGTGGAGAACTAATGGTTGACAGCACAGTACAAATTGACCAATGAAGAGTTGGACACCATCATCAATGAATTGCCACCATAGTGAAAAGTTCCATTTAGTGTGGAAGAACCATTGGATACAGAAACTAGACCACCACCAAATATTCCAATCGAGTAGGATAACCTAAAGGAATCTAAAGAGGACTCACAAGAGGAATCATCAGCATCTCAGACAGATTCTGAGTTGGAGAAGCAACAGGAAGATGCGCGGTCAAAGAACCGGTTTGAACAAGGTGAATGGGGTAGTACCACGAAGCTCTCAGACAAGCAAGCAAGCAAGATACTAGCCACAATTACTATGGCGGCCAGTGAATTCCAAGAAAGAATAATGCAACATTCCACAAGGTTTTTCCACCAGGTGAAGGGGTTTTTGCAATGTTTGTAAAACGTAGTATTGGAGACAAGGGCACTACATATGGAGGCACTGCAAAGAGCAGCTGAGGTAAGCATTCGCAAGAAAGTATGGATTGTACATATTTCACTACAAGCACTTACAAAAGGGGATGAAGATGTCGAAACCACATTGAAGAAATTCAACTTGATCGGCCTCAACATTAAACAACTCCCAATGCATTTGCTGAAATGAATCTAGAATGAAGTAAGTCAAGAAAGCAAAGACCATGAGGCACTGGTGCATGACCAATTGGTCAAGTCTCGAGAGAAAGTAGAGAGTGCAAAATCCCAGATTCAATGATTGAAGACAAAGCAGGAGGCAATTCCAAATGAAAATACCAAGTCTTTTGATGATAGGAACCGAATGGAGAGAGAAATCTTGGTTGCATGCGAAGAGATTCCAGACATCACCCCAAATATGTTCACTGAAGAAAAAGTGTTGCAACTAGGAAGAGTAGTCACTGATCTAAGGAAAGAAAATGCAGATTTGCAAGCACAAGCATTACCAAGCACACCGCCATAAAAACTTGCAGAAAGAAGAGGAGTAATTGAGGACACTGCGACAAAAATTGCAGAGAATGTGAAGGTGGTGCAAACAGTCGCAGAGGATATCACCAAGTTTTGACGGAATTTGGTGCAAGATGAATAGCTACATCAACTAGAAGCACAATTAAATGAATTAGAAGTGAAATTATCATCTCTGTAGGGATATCTCAAAGGTATTCCACCACTAGCGTAGGTAACCAAGGCGGTGCATCTTAAGGATTTGCAACAACGTGTCAATAAGGCACAAACAAGACACCAGAGGAGGTCATTGCAGTTAGGTGAGGTGCAGGGAGCAACAAAAGAAGTGGAAATCAGAGCCATGGAAGAGATTACAAAGATGAATGATGACTTAACCACAGTCCAGTAGATGAATGAGGAACACCGAACGGAGCAAGATGTGGAGTAGTCCGCAGCAATCAAAGAAAATGTTAAAGCGGTCATCAATGAAGTCAAAACTATCTACAATGCATTCAAGACAAAGTTGGATGCACCAATAATTTCCAACTGAGGTGGCTCAAGGATGTGCCACAAGTTTGCATTAGGGGCCTATTGGAAAGGGGATAGGATTCGTAGAGTGTGCTTCCACCATCGACAAAAAATACATCGACGGGAGAAAGAGTCAACTGCGCAGAAGAAGATATTGACAAGGATGGTCATTATGGTCAAGTTAGTTAGGAATTTTTGGTCTAGATTAGTTAGAAAGTCGGCTATGTGGATAATTTTGTAAAGGATAAATCCTATAAGTAAAATTAGTAGAGTCATTAGCATATATATAGTTGTGATGTTTTTTGGAGATATCGATTTTTATCATTGATCAAGGATGCGACCTCCTATATTGTAAAAGAGTCGATCTATGGATGAATGTATTTTCTGGTTTGAGGCTATTCGACCAAGGAATGCTTATATTTTGTGAGATGTTTTTGGAATCAATATAAGGATGATGATGATGATGAAAGTCTTGTTCTTATGTATGTTCCTATGAAATCTAATGATGGTGCGATATCTGGATTTACATGCTTGAATCCAAATGATGCAAAGTCTTGAAAGGATCATTGGGTTAATATATGTTGATCTTTTCCTTAAATAAATCTGAATTATGTTACTGCGATATCTGAGTTGGAATAGTTGTGAATAATGATAAGTATTAGATGTTATGAGTGATGCACAAACCCTAGATCTTTGATTAATGTTGAGATAGAGTAAGTGATAGTGTAGAAGTCCTCTTCCTCCTATAGAAATGTGGTTCCTGCAGCCCTCCCTCAAACATCTCGGGTGAGACTGCATCTGCTTCATAGCTGTTGTTGGATAGGGTAAAACCTATCCGGGTCGATGTTTAGGGAGATTGTGCCGATAGGTGTCGACAAATATGTGGAGTGAACCCTTGTCAACAAAGGTGTGTCAACACTGAGGGGAAATTTAGAAATTTCCAAACCGAGGCTCAAGGAGAACCATGATTATTGGATGCATATGGAGAATTAATTGAGATTTTTAAATTGACAACTTTTAGCTAACATGATGATGCAAAATACATGAACTTGTCAAAAATTTAACAGACTATCGAGAGGGTAAAATGATAATGGTTTTGTTCAAACTAAATATGAAAATGACCATTATGATGAGCCAAACATAATGAAACAAAATTTACGACACGACAATGTCGAGAGGGAAAGACAACAAATATCGAAGACTCAACTCAACCACACTATGATGATGCAAATGATGCAACTTGGTGGATCTGTTGAAGGGATAATATGGAACAAAAAATGGTGAAATACTATATAGACATAATAAGCATATCAAGTTGGATGTGACAATATAGATGAAATTATCTTGCAAAAAAGTTCTGTAGGTCCACCTATGGTGTCATGTTTCGACACTAGTTTGTGTCTCTAAATCCATCTACGATGTTACAATTTACTAAATTTTAACACTGCAGATGGATTCAAAGACCCCCCAGAAGGGGGTCACTACCAATGGATTTAAAGACCCCTATAAGGGGGTCAATGAATTGATTTGAAGTGTTAGAATTTAGTAAAATGTATAAATTCATTTTCAAAATTGCAATTTTCCATTGTCTGAGTGACACAACTAACAATGACCAATTCATATTCTTAATGGTATTGTTATGTTCTCATTTTTAGTTTCGTTACTTGTTATCTGGTCATATATTTTGTCCCGTGACCCAATTGGTCATTCCTCTAGTCATTTTTAGTTGGCTCACTCAATTTTGGTCATTTATACCTTGAAAAAACAATCGTGACCAATTGTTTTGGTCACCTAGTCATTTATCTCTCATTTTATATTAGTGGATGGAACATAGTACATCCACAGGAATAATTCCAAGGGGCCTCACCCTATCAGCACCAGTTTAGGAGCCTAACTTTAGATGTCCCAAAGAAATTAACCCTTGACCTTGACCTAGTGACGACTTGTCTACGAAATCTCCAACCAAATGAGCCAGCCCACGGAGCTGAACCAAATGTGATTTTATGATCCAAGCTTTTATTTTTATGAAAAGGTAACTTCAAAACAACAACGAATTAAATAGCAAGCAAGAAAATAAAGGTTGATATGCCTCTCGCTTTTGTGAAAACAATTTCTACCACTCGACTCTTTGACCAAATTTACAAGAAAGGTTTGATAAGAAACTTGACAGACGAACATTCTTAGACTTAAACAAGATAAAAAGTCCTACTAGGTAACAAGGTTTTTGAACATAATTTCCTTAAACAATAGGTAACCAAAATCACAAACAACTTAATTATGCTATAGTATTACACAAGTCTTACCACACTCACAATCAATGAAAAGAAAATGAAGCAAAGAACACCTCCAAAACGTTTCACAACTTTTTGAATCTATCTCAAGGAAAAACACTCTCAAACACCACCCAAATCACTTCATATAGGACATAGAAGGCTCTACAATCCTCAAAGAATCCAAGAAACCTAAGCCTTTTAGAAAAATAGGTATAGATATAAGAAAATACAATCTCTATTTAATTTGTACCTATTCAGAAGTAAAGTTGTTGAACATTCAGTTCTGTTATCACTAGAAAGTGAAAATTTACCCTACCATTCACTCATGTGACCACAAGAATGTTGTGCATTGGTGTTGTCATGGATGTCAAAAAAGAGACAAGCATGAAGCCAAAAAAATAATATGAATGTTGATGTCAAAGAATAAACAAACATGATTCCAAACAAAGAAAATGGATCTTGATGTCAAACAAGAAAAATATTGACGAATTTCAAACAAAAAGCATGATGTCTTGAACTTAGATGTCACAATTGATAATGGTAAATAATCCATATTGAAGAAATTATATAACTATAATCAATTCTCACAAGTGAGTAGGAAATGACTCTCTATGTAAGTGAATATATTTTGAAGAAAAAGAAGAAAGTTTAGGAAGTGCACAAATCGCACAAATACATGGGACTCATGTGCACAAATACCACCAAGTTAATGGACTTAAGTGTGTAAAACCCCATGAGGTTGAATTATCAAAAAGGATATGCTAACAAAATATGAAATGAAGTGTTTAGCTTTCCCAATAAGTAAGAGAGTTGGGGCATCACCAATGAAAAGAATCCCAACTTGTGGACTCATCGCTTGAGTAAGAAAAGGTATAAATAAGCAAGGGATGTAAGGATTGATGTAAGCTTGAAGATGAAGAATATGTGATATTTCTATTTGAAAAGACTCTAATTATGGGGTATTAATGGCTTGTTTATCTAGAATAAGTTTATATAGTAGAAATTTGATCGTGCAAAATTAATGAAGAAGAAAAAAAAATAGTGCGCAAATTAGAAGGATACCATGTACCAAGATGTGCAAACAAAATACACACTAAATGGCGTATATCACATAAGTGTTGAGGTGTTGATGTACATATTGCAAAGGTCGTAGATTGTAGAAGACGAAAGTGCCAAAGTATTGACATTATAGGATGTGCAGTCATAGACCGCAGATCATTGAGACATAGATTTTAGAGAAATTAGATGCAGATCGCAGATCTGTTACAAATTTATTCATTTGAGTGTGCCAAGAAGGGGCATGGAAAGGGATTTGATGCTTCCTTCCATTTGGTTCAAGCTAATAAAAGAGGAGGTCGGTTATTCCATTGAGTTGGTGTTGGAGAACACAAAAAAGGGATTCAATGCTTCCATTAAAGCGATGTTGATGAACAAGAAAAGGAGATTTTAGTCTTTAATCAGGTTGGTTCCCGACTACAAAAAGTTGTAGTTTTCACAAATAGAAATTATATCCATTCAGGTCAGTGGCTGAAATAAAAAATTTGATGCTTGCGCAAAAGGTAGATGTCCTTACAGGTTGGTGCATGTAATTAGTAATTTGATGCTTGCAATTAGGTTGGTACTCACATTTTGTAGATTGGTGTCTCCTATCCATGTAATATATATATATATATTCTTTATGCAATTGTGTCCTTTACTATTTTGGTAGAAAACATTTTGAAGTATAATTTATGAAGTGAAAATTGTGTAATCTGTGCATTATACTAATTCACCCCCCCCCCCCACCCCCACCCACCAGTTAGCATAAATAAGAATTCAACAAAGAAAGTGTTAATGACACTTGAGATGGACTAAAAAGAGAAAAAATAAGGGAAAATTCAATTTTGGGGAGAATTTTAAGGTATTTGGGATATGGATAAGCCTATCAGAGACTTAAAAACTCAAAATAGACTAAGAAATCAATCAACAAAGGCCCTATAGAGGTTGTCTCTCCCTAGTGGAATCACTAGTTATGTTGTTCAAAATTTTATTGTATGACTAGGTAAAGGTCACCAATGTATTGAGTAAATAAAAATTAACCTTAATGACTCTTTCTATAGGTTAAGAAGACACAAATTCGTGCATAAAACCACTTAGAAGACTCTAACGGGGAAATATAAGTTGGAAAAGGGATTATGTGAAAGAGGAGTATGTACCTTTTTTTAAGGTTCATCCTAGATGCTCCTTCTCTTCCTTTCCATGTTTTCTCATTATCACCCAACTCCAACCTGCATTATCAAAAAACACACCTTCCTCAAACAATTTTGACTACAATGAAGTATGTAAATAACTTGAAATATGAATAGAATATAAACTACCTAATCAATTTCAACATAAGCAATGAACCATTCTTCAAATCCATTATCAACATATGAAACACATGTTTGGGGGAGGGAAATATGTCAAGTTTCAATTATGAAAATGAAACAAGTACAAATCATACATTCTCATTTCTAGGCACCTTATCAAATTTGAATATCTGGTCTCTCTACTCTCGCACTCCAATAGTCCCACTTTGATCTATTGAATGTATATAAGGGATGAAGTTACTTGAGAGAAACAACTTCCACACTTAGATATATAGGGTATCAACAATAGGGGTTATTGATGTGAATGGGAATGAGGGGTATGATGAAGAGTGATATTACAACAAAATATTTCTATATTGGATGTCCTTTCCTTGGACCATCTCATCTCCTTTTAACTTTGGTGGCGATAGTTGGAGATAGTTTCCAAGTGGTTTAGTAGGTTACAACTGAGACAATTAGCTTGAGAAACTTTTGTAACTTCCAATTTCAAATTTTAATATTTGTTTTCGTGTAATTATGGGGAATTCTTTCCCTAACAAAAGAAAACATGTGAATGGTTCATTCCTTAATAGAGAACAAGGTGCGAATTGGTATTTTTTTATGTATTTGTGCCTTTGTCAAGGGAAACATGTGAATGATTCATGCCCTGCTAATGTACAATGAATATATTTTCTCTTTTATGGCTGCACCTTTTAGGATGAAGGGAAATGTGATGGGGTATTTACTTCAAATGCTCAGAGCCATGATTAGGGATCAAATCTTCCATCCATAAGTGTCATTTTTTTCTGAATGATCAACAACACTTTGATTGTCATCTTTTGAATTGTCAGCATGGACAGAGAAGTGCCAATTTGAGTTATAACAAAACCCCAAATAAATATGAATAGTGGGAAATACATAGTTATTGGATTTCATCAAATACTAGTGTAAAATGACATTATGGGTGGAATGATAGATATATCAATGATAATTCATAAATACACTATTTCCATGAATACAAGAAACATATCATATGCAGAGGAGAGATTCCAATAACTAGCATATTGAATTTAACGTAGAATTTTTCATAGGATTCCATTGAATGAAATTGTAAATAATTAAATCACATGGCAATAAAATTACACATAATTAAAAAAAATTATAACTAGAAACCCAAATGAGAAAACCATCTTTTAATGGTTGTTTATTAATGTTTATTCTACAATATCAACTTACAATGAAAATCACCCCTCCTTTGCATCCTCACCTCTTGTCTAGAAAAAATAAAAATCCCTTTCAAAGTCAAGTTACAAGAATATATATAAGAGAAAGGGGTAATGAGAAAGTCAAGAGATTGGTCTTTAATTTATCATTCTTCATTTTTCTCTCCTATTTTGATTTATCTTCTTCATTTAGTTCTTTTTTTTTCCTTTGTTTTATTTTATTTGATTATGTTTTATTTCTTTTAATATCTTTTTTATATATATACTTCATTAATTGTCAAATTTTGGTACTTATTCTTACAACCATTCTCTTATTTTTAGAATCTTAATGGATCACACATACCCATTGAAAGTATTTTTGGTCTCAAAAATATTTTAGGAAACCAATATCTCAATTAATTTTATTTTTATCTACTTATTTAGAACATGCCTCTAACTCTAGCTCCTTGCTATAGTTGTAAATAGAGATTTGACTTTAGCTCATGGATAAAGCTACTAGTTCTATTTCTAGCTATCACTTTGGCTCAAGTTCCTTTCTCTCATATTCCCATTGTGCAGAAGTATGATCACTAAATATCATATTTGAGAAATCTTTAAATCCAAAATATTCATCAGAGTTCATTCCCATATTTAGTGTTCAATAATTCTACATTCTTATACTTAGGGACATTTCATCTTAGAAATCAATGAAATCCGGGTCAAATTATGGCTTGTGCTTGTTGAGTGAGATCCTAAAATTTATGCCATCATGTGCCATCCCCATGAAAGGAGGCACAATTTTCCCTATTCTACTAGGATCAATTACTTTCCTATAGGTAACAATTCTCTTATGTGAGCATCAAACTCTATAATCCTTATATTTTGCAATTTTCCAATCATAATTCCTCCATTTCTTTACTCAAAAGAAGATATGATAACTTTGTTCAAGTAGTGTGTAAGTGCTTCACTTTTCCACTATACATCACCATTGACACCAAACCATATGCATTTAATGTCTTGCATGCCCCTACATGTTGGTCGTGGAAGACTTTGAACATTGATCTCATGCTCTGTCTATTGGAACATTCAGCTCCAGGCTTAGATCCATGTCAAGTTAACTATGTAGAAGTACTTTTAATTGTATCCAAAGTGGAGTCAAATGATATCTTTGTGTGGAATTCCTCATTTATTCCATAGTTCAAAGACTCTCTTCGATCATGGTTCTTTGATTCTTCTTGAAATTCTGTATTTACCAAATTTAAATAATTCCAACACATATACACCATACAATATTCATACCTAGCACAAATGATAAATTAGTGAATCTTCTATGTTGAAGTGTTGTAGCTATAAACAAAAATAGATAACAATGGAATTGTGTCCACCTTCCATTTACCATTGAACTATTATAATTGTTCACTCCTTAATATGTTGGCTCACACATTGCAAATAGTCAGTCATCAACCATATTGCATTGAATGAAAAATCATTCCATGTTTGATATCCTTCTATATTCTCTCACGCTTCCATCAAACAACTACTTTATTTGTTGGTGAGGATGACCTCTTGTGTTGTTGCAAATATATGGATACATATTTCTCCTTGGACTACAAGTAGAGAGCTCTTAATCCCCTTTATACTTCCACTAATACAAATTGGCTATTTTGCTACTATAAAAACAACTAAAATTTGTCTATAAGCAACTATTTGTTAGGTAATGACTACTGGTAACAAATTTCTAGACTCTTTTCTCCCATTTTAAATTTATTTGTATATAGTCATTAATTGGTTGACTTGATTTTTTTTTTTGCTAATGGGAAGAACCCCCCTGACTAGCAGGTTTTCCATTGGCTAAGTTACCACGAACTAGGGGAATCTAAGCCGTCAAAATCTCCCAGGGATCGCACCCGGCCTAGACCGCACCAACCATTACATGGTTGGATTTTTGGTATCTGTGGGATTTGAACCAACCACATTTTTGCTTAGGGGCTGTATTAACCATACCCCTCCACCAACTATTCTACATCTCATGGATGATTGGTTGACTTGATTCATCATATTGTAATATATTTAATAGTTTATCTAGTCATTAATTGCCACCATTTTATATTACATCTACTTGTTTATTTGGTCATTAATGGTCACCATTTTATAGTACTTTTACTCAATTGATTGGTCATTAATTGTCACCATTTTGCAGTACATTTACTCCTTTATTGGGTCATCAATTACCACCATTAACCCGATATAAAATAGAATGATAAATCTAGCCATAAAAAATCATGTTTTTGCATCAAATCACCAAAAAACAACCCCAAAACGAAAAGTGGTGATACTAGTATCATTCCTTTCTTTTTTAGCGTGTTAAAATTACAACATTTTGAAAACCACGGGAGGTTTTGTTGCAATCAAAACCCTAAATAAACCCTTGGATTGAGAAGTAGACCTCCTAAAATCACCTCATTTTTTATTGAAGATTAAATTTTAAAACAATCACTAAAAACAAAAACAAAAAGGAAACAAAAAATTTTAAAATTTGTGATTTAAAAAAAATAAAATAGTTAAAAATAGTTAAAACATTATAAAATTTATTAAAAAAATTATAAACATGGTTGTACTGAGTCAATTCTTCCATGAAGATAAAATCTCAATTGTCATAACGAATCAACAAGACTAATGAAGGCATTCTTAGTGATTAGTTGAAATAGCTCCACAAATGGTTTACCACTACACCAATTAATGTTAGGAATGGGTTGAGAATCGTGAGATTCTCAATACGGTTCCTATATTTCATTTCTAGAGGTTATAATAAAAAACTTATAAAAAGGCTCCTCTTGGAAGATGTTAGGAAAGAATTCAATTGTTAACAGCATGTGTTGTAACTCTATTATACTTTTTTGAATTTGTTAATAGGATTATGTTGGTTTCCACATTTTGTTAATGTATAACTCGAATTGTTTCAGTAGCCAGAAGCCAGAAGTAAGGGACTGTCACGTCGCCATCCCTCGTACCGACGAAGAGGACGCGACGAACACCACAATAACCGGGCAAACGGCCCCATGAACATAATCAAGAGAAATCAATGCTGGAATTAAAACTTACAAGCATACACAGATGCAGAATGAATCAACATTCATTGGAAGCAACACACATACATTTCCAGCATTTAACATGTTCATCGTAATTCATAGAACAATAGATATAATTGCAGAGATGAAATAACAGCAGCACTTATCTTTTGATGAAGAATTCACCCGCAACCAGCTACGTCGCTGCAATGTTCCACCCAACCATAGGCCAGCGTGCTCATCAATCTCTCAGCAACACTGCCACCCCCGAGTTGGGCATGATTCCTCCAAGGATAAGGGTCAATGCAGACTTACACATAGCCAAGGGACACAATCAGCAAACCAACACCACTGGGTTTACCCGGCCTTCAACAATCGGCCAAGCCAGCATAGTCCGAAGACCAACCACTGCATACCGCAACAACACAATCCCTTCACATCCCTATGAAGAAGCAAAGGCAACTGGTGACAGTCCCAAACGAAAAGTGAGACACAGATCAAGCCCACAAGGCAATTCATAGTTGTTCTTGGCCCTAACGTGGCCAAAACAACTCAGCTGCAACCCAAACCAAGGTCCTTCAGCAGCCACAAACACACAATGAATGATAGCAGCAATCCACAGTCCAAAATAGGGGAAACTCAACCGACAGATTGGAAATCAACAGCCCACAGCACACACCATCCCTCAAGGTAATGGCTGGGCAACTTACACAGTACCCAAACAGAGACATTGTTGATGGTGGACAATGTCTCACTAAAAATCCATAGCGGCCCCAAAACACAGTTGGACACCACAGCCAACAAAACGTGGGAAGAAACACCCATGCATAGTCCGAAATCGAAACAGAGATCGGACTCTCAACAGCATCCAACAGTCGTGGAAGAGCAACAACAACCCAAAACGTGGGTTACACAAACAGCAAGCCCGAATCATAGGTTAAACCAACAGCAAGGTAGAAATTGTGGATTAAAGCCACGGTCATTCACATACCAGCAGAAATCGTGCCCTGGAGGCCATGTCACCTGCTCGCTACATGCAGAATCAGAAAAGATCCGCGACTGGTGAGTGAGGAGCATAGAACAAGAATCCCAGCCTGCGCGAGGGTGAACAGCACGTCTCTCTGCGTGAGGTGAAACAGACAATGGTCTAAGCACGTGGATGAACAGAACAAAGGTGGACAGGAGGAAGCCAAACCCGTCTCTGCGTGAGACATAAACAGACCAAATCCTACGTGAGGATTACAGGCAATCGGGAGGACGAACAAACCATAATCGTGAAGGTTGGAAAACGTGGGGAAGAAGAGTGAATTTAGTCGTGGGTGGAGTGGGCGCGTGGGAAAGGGACTGACAGTCCTGCCACCCCACTCCCAAAGACAATAACTGCCTCAACCACCAACAGCCATTCAGTAATAACTCCCCAACTAACAAAACAAGCAATAAAGAGGTTGGATAAGACAAGAAAGGTGGCAAACAAACAAGGTAGTAACACATGGGTTTTTCCCCCATAAACCAAGGTTTGAAATCCCCCACCCCTTATCCTTTGGAACCATGCCCCTTTCATTCAACGTTGCACTGGCATAGCTGGTTGTGGTTTTAGTTTTAATTGATGTGCGTATTTACATGATGCCGAATTATAATGTGCCAAATGGCACGATAAACCATCGGCAACTATCCCCATTGCCGAAACACACACACAACCAAATCGATGGTGGGGATTTTTCCTTGAGCTCCTCACCACGATTAATTACAATATATACATCATGAAAACAGGGTCAAAACTGAGGACATTACATTCCCCTCCCCCTTGGAGTAACACCATCCTCGGTGTTCCATTACATATATATACAATACATATATAATTGCACATCAAAATTTCAAAATTGCAGATCTGTCCCACGTTCAATCATTTATGTTGAACGTTCAAGACCAAGCCCCTCGACTTCCATGGACTTCTCCTGCTGGTTCTCAGCTTCCAGCTGACCCCAAAGTCTAGGAAATTTGTGGCTATTTCCCTCATCATGTTCCCTCATCGGACAGTCCCAGTGTAAATGATGTCCTCCGCATCTCCAGCATTTCACTAGCTGCTTCATCTTTACCTACTCAATTTCCTTTGAGTCTTCCTGCCTGGACCGTTTCCTATTGGGTCGCTTGGAAAATTGTCTCGTTGCTGATCCACCTTCCTTTCCTTTGCCGATTGCTCCCAGAAGGCTTTTCACCTCTCTTTGCAAACCAATAGAGTCTTGCAAAATCTGGTAGTTCATCTCATTCTACCTTCTCTGTATCTTGAGCATCTCCCCAAGATTCTCTTGGGTCTTGGCAATCATTTGAAGGAGACTTCCAGCTAAGTCCAACAACTTTTGATCTGTTGCCATATTCAATGTGCACCACCTGGTTTCACTTTTCTCACCTGTGAAATGCACCATTGAAATTCTATCAGACCAAGCATAATATAGACATTAAAATCAGTCAATTAATTTTCCGATTTGGCATGACAGTCCAAGCCTTATCAAGGAGACTTTCATATTTTTCATGCCTTCCCAATAGGCACATGAGCTCATTCACGTCCATTCCTGGGCAGGAAATTAACTATTCCAGCATTCACAAATTTACTTAAGCAAATACACACATTTCATTCTCAATCATACATGCATTCAACAATCCTTTGTTTTCACAATGCATAAACATATATATATGTAATCAAAAGGCAAGAGAGAGCAGTAAGAGTTTTTCCCCTCTTTGTTTTGTTCCATCCTGGAACCCACACTATCACAGTGGCTTTTTATGCTCTCAGCCTCTTTCACTTTCACCGTGAATGCTGGACCAATCTCTCTTGGTCATGACACTTAGTGTCTTTGGTCTTTTCCAGACCTCTAAACCATGGAGTCTCTCCACATGGTTTGTCTCGGCTACTAGGACTCCCTCGTCTCACTAGCACCTTTTTCATTACCGCTCATTCCGAGCTTTCCAGGACAGTCACATGTCCACATGCACCCCTAGGATGCTCTCGTGGTCCTCGCTCCCAGCGATACCTATATCCAAACATTGAATAAATTCACATGTTTAGTTTATTCACATCAGTTTTATCTTGCTCTAGAGATAAACATCATAACCAATCATATACACATGTATATTCATAAGCAAAATAATCCAATACTTATTTGTATTGTGCGTTCCCTCGTTCGTCCACAGGATCTTGCTTCGCCTTGCAAGCCTTGGGATCGCCTATGGACTTAGATGTTAGGTCAGCACGCCAGCTGCTCCACAACATCAATTTTTTTTTTAAATGTCCAGCCAGTACATCCTTATGTCAACTGGGCTTGGAACTTTATCATGATCGTTTCCAGGTCTAGGATCTACTATGGATCCTCAGGCATATAACAGCCCATCATACACTTATACCAACATACACTCATATCAACAATACCCCTAACTCCACAACCCCTCACAACAACCATTTACCTTTACCTTTACCTTTTACCTTTTACCTTTTACCTGCCAACACAAGCAACACAAGCAATACAAGCAAACTTGTTAGCGTTATTGCTCTAAAACTGTAATCACATTTCATATCATTCGGTCATAATGGATACTAAATCAATACATGTTCTGCATATGGAGTTTAACAATTAAACATGCATATTCTTAGCAAGGGTTACATAACACTTATCCATTTTCCGTCGCAGTATGCCTTTATATCTGTTAGGCACCGTCAAGGAGTTGGGAAAGGCTGAATGCTATGCTGGTGAGCTCCCTGCAGAGCTAGGAACACCTACACCAGAACTAGCCTGACTTCTAAAACACCCACACACACCTAACACAAGGAATCAGTCCCTTCTCTGCTACTCAGTCCCTCAGGCCCTCCATTCCCTTCCAGTGCTATCCTGGGGTCATGGAGAAGAAAGTCATCCCTCTAGCTCTGTCTGTGTGGTTTCCAATCACCAGGTTATTAAGCAAACTAAGCCCCCATCCTTGCTTCCTTTTCACATGTCTCACCGACATAATCTATACCATCTCACTCATGTTATCACCAAACATGCAGTGCAGATGAGACATTTTCAAAATGTCCAATGGTGTTTCACCCGAAACCCATTTCCAAGATAAGGGAAGACCTTCCCATGAAGTTTGTCTCTTGCAGGTCATCACACATGATATTCCTACAATGTGTATCCCTGACACATTCATCAAATAGCCAAACAGTCAATCATTACCTGATAATACAATCAAATTGATCTTTCCATAACCAAGCAATGACATTGGTAATCAAATTCAATAAGAATTTGCAATTCTATCTAGTACAGAAATTGACTTGCTCAATTGTGGGTTTCTTGTAAGCAGCACTACTGTGCCCATTATAATTTTATGCTTACTATCATAATATGATTACCCACTTACCATGCGTCCCTCCTGACACAATCTTATACTAGCCAACAATGATTAGTAGTCGTTAGCACTTCTTAAATCCGAAATTCACAATTCAAATTTAACAATCCAACTATTATGCACATCAACTATTTTCACAACCATGAGACTCTTCTCATAAAGTTTGGCTCTTTTTACATGGTAGATTCTGTCATTGGTCAGGGTCTTACCTCTCACTGCCATGCTCGAAATAATCTACCTGAAACATGAGCTTCAAACATCCAACACAATCTTATGCAAGCCAATAGTGGCTAGTAGTTGTCAGTAATTTCTTAAATTCGAAATTCACAATTCGAATTTTAACAACCTATTATGCATATCATATGGTAGATTCTGGCATTGGTCAGGTTCTTACCTCACACTGCCATGCTCGAAATAATATACCTGAAACATAAGATTCAACATCCAAACACAAGCTTATGCAAGCCAGTAGTGACTAGTAGTTGTCAGCAATTCCTTAAATTTGAAATTCACAATTCAAATTTAATAAGCTTTTTCACATGGTAGATTCTGGCATTGGTCAGGGTCTTACCTCTCACTGCCATGCTAGAAATAATCTACCTGAAACATGAACTTCAATCAACCAAACACTTGGTAAGTCTGGATGCATATAACCTTTTCATTGCTACAACCATCACTGAAGCATTTTCAGAATTTATAAAAAAAATTCAAATACTCCCAGCTGTTAGTCACATCAATGCTTATCAAAGCTCATTTAATTCATGCAATCATTATCATATTAACATTGCAAGGTGTAGTCATATCATTCATGCAATTAAATGAAGTGTTTAGATACTCCTTACTTCACAAGCGTATCATTCATACCACCTTGCTCTTCCACAGAGCATTTCTGGCAGCTAATTGATCATGACTATCCTGCATTCATAAAAACCCTTGAAATGATTCCTGAATTGCCATAAATTCATCATTTCAGTCATTAGTTATTCATAATAACACATGCATTTATCTCAATGCATTCAACATGCCATGGCCTAGCCATGTCCACTTCACGCAGGATGCCTTACTATAATCAATGTCATCAACATATATAGACATGACACCTTTCTACATTCCAATATTCACATGGTATGAGGTCTCTTACCTGTACCAATTCATGGAATTTATCATAAGCAAACTCTTAACTGCCTGGGTCGTACTTACACCCTTCATATGACCAATTTGGTTGGTCCTTTGCAGGAGTTTGCAGAGTTTGCTCACCAACTTTTGTCCTGGACTTGTTGCTTTACACCTTCTCCATAGGGTTGTTGGTCTCATTCCTCAGCATCAGCAACATATTCATCCGGGTCCATGTCATCGTTGTTTTTTCCACTAATTCCAACATCAAAGCAATGATTATCATTAGTGGTTCATTATATATATAATTTCCAATAATCTTACCAACATGTAATATCCTATGCATGCCATACATATCCTCATACATTTCAAGCATAAATTTAGGAAATGTAGTTATAATCAGTAAGACAGAGTTTTAAGGAAACTTCCCTTTTCAAGTCTTTCATCCTGGCATGGAACTACTCTTCCATACAACAGCTGATTGACTTCATAGTCCTTTCTACCCCTGGGCATGCACTATCCAGACTTGTCCATTTGATAGCAGTGACCATCACTAGCACTTTGCTGCTTCATGCTTAAATTCTAGTCACTTATCCTTGTTCCCTACGAGATAAGCTTTCCAACACCTATCCCCATGCTTCATTCCGACCTCGGGTGTGAAAACCACACCACTTCTAAGAATGAAGACTTTCACCAAATCTTTGCATTTTTACACACCGCTGCATTTTGGACTAGACGCCAACTTCAGCCAACTGTAAATCATGAAAAACAACTGAAAATCCCACTTTAAAAACCCAAAATTTCCTTTGTCAAAATCGGGTCTCAGATCCACTAATCATTCCACAGAATCGGCTCTCGGAACCACTAATTCTTTCGATGTTTCGGTGGTCCCTCACGTCGGAAGACTTAGTGCTTTTGCTTCCGCAACGGCCGCTCACGAAACACTTTCTTCTTCCGATCGGCATCGGCAGTCGAGGGTCTTTCTCGTCGGAAGTTTAGTGACTTTCACTTCCGCAACGGCGGAACATGAGACGCTTTCTCTTCCACAACGGCGGAACATGAAATGCTATTTCCTTCCGATTATGGCTGCCGCATCAGCTACCCAACATCTAAACTTTTCCGACAGTTTCCATACTTAGTCGAATTTTCAAAATTTCTTCTTCTTCCACTGACGGCATCGGAAGTCCAAACCACTAACTTCTCCGTCGTTTTGGATCCCCAAACGACTAATTCCTCCGTTGTTTATTCTTTTCGCCGGCGAACAACTTCACCCGCAGCCGCAATGGCGGAACATCGTCTGCTATATCTTGCCGATGTTCACCACTAAAGTCCGCCGACCTCCGATGTTTTCTTGCCTTAGAAAAATTTTCAACAAATTTCCTTCTCATCAGCTGTCGGATGTCTTTTGCTTCAGGTGGTTAGTCCTTTAGGTAGCCGCAACGGCGGCCCACCAAACTCATTCTTCTTCCGACCGGCGAACTAATTCTAACCGGTGTCGGTAGTCCCTTCTCATCGGAAGGTCTAATGCCTTTTTTTTCTTCTGCAACGACGGCACACCAAAGACAAACTCCTTCCGACGGCCGCCCTTTACTTAGAGAAATTTTAACTTCGGGCGTCAGCGGCCTTTCTCATCAGAAGACTTAGTGCTTTGGCTTCCGCAACGGTGGCACGCAAAACCTTATCTTCTTCCAGTGGCAGTCTTTCTTCGTCGGATGGCTTAGCACTTTTCTCTTCCACAACGGCGGACGCTTGACCCACTAAGTACTTCCGTGTCGGTAATCGGATGACTTTCTCGTCGGGTACGCTTCCTCTAACTCTTCCGCAATGGCGGTAATCGTTCACCCTTTTTCCGCTGACAATTTCTTCACTTAGACAAATTTTGAAATGAAAAATTTGTCTTTCTTCTTTCCGCCGAATATATCACCTGTCGGCAGTCGGACCACTTTCCCTTCAGATGCTTAGTTGCTTCTTCATCCGCAACGGTGGACGTCGATCCACTATTTTCTTCCGACGGACACCGGACACTTAGAAATTTTCCAAAATTTTCCCTCCGACTGTGCTCCATCGGGCACGCTTCCACTTAGCCTTCCGCAACAGTGGAATTCAATCCCACTAAGTGTTTCGCCGACTGTTCAACACTTTGGCGAACTTCCTTCCAAATTTTCTTCCACCGGCATACTTCCTCCTAACTCTTCCACTACGGCGGAAGTCCATTTCACTAACCCTTCTGCCACAGCGGAAGTCTTTCCCGCTGGCTCTTCCGACTGCTCCAACACTTAGACCATTTTTGAAGTTTGTTGCTGCCATCTCAAATTCTAATCTCTGCTGGAGAGAAGGTAATTCTACTTCTGTCACTGCATCTTCTTGGCCCATAGAGGCCCACTGTTGTAACCTTTGCTCTGATACCATACTGTCACGTCCCCATCCCTCAGACCGGCGAAGAGGACGCGACGAACACCGCAATAACCGGGAAAACAGCCCCATGAACATAATCAAGAGAAATCAATGCTGGAATTAAAACTTACAAGCATACACAGATGCAGAATGAATCAACATTCATCGGAAGCAACACACATACATTTCCAGCATTTAACATGTTCATCGTAATTCATAGAACAATAGATATAATTGCAGAGATGAAATAACAGCAGCACTTATCTTTTGATGAAGAATTCACCCGCAACCAGCTACGTCGCTGCAACGTTCCACCCAACCATAGGCCAGCGTGCTCATCAATCTCTCAGCAACGCTACCACCCCCGAGCTGGGCATGATTCCTCCAAGGATAAGGGTCAATGCAGGCTTACACATAGCCAAGGGACACAATCAGCAAACCAACACCACTGGGTTTACCCGGCCTTCAACAATCGTCCAAGCCAGCACAGTCTGAAGACCAACCACTGCATACCGCAGCAACACAATCCCTTCACAGCCCTATGAAGAAGCAAAGGCAATCGGTGACAGTCCCAAATGAAAAGTGAGACACAGCTCAAGCCCACAAGGCAATTCAGAGTTGTTCTTGGCCCTAACATGGCCAAAACAACTCAGCTGCAACCCAAACCAGGGTCCTTCAGCAGCCACAAACACATAATGAATGATAGTAGCAATCCATAGTCCAAAACAGGGGAAACTCAACTGACAGATTGGAAATCAATAGCCCACAAAACACACCATCCCTCAAGGTAATGGTTGGGAAACTTACACAGTCCCCAAATAGAGACATTGTTGATGACGGACAACGGCTCACTAAGAATCCATAGCGGCCCCAAAACACAGTTGGACACCACAGCCAACAAAACGTGGGAAGAAACACCCATGTACAGTCCGAAATCGAAATAGAGATCGGACTCTCAACAGCATCCAACAGTCGTGGAAGAGCAACAACAACCCAAAATGTGGGTTACATAAACAACAAGCCCGAATCACAGGTTAAACCAACAGCAAGGTAGAAATCGTGGATTAAAGCCACTGTCATTCACATACCAGCAGAAATTGTGCCCTGGAGGCCGTGTCACCTGCTCGCTGCGTGCATAATCAGAAAAGATCCGCGACTGGTGCGTGAGGAGCACAGAACAAGAATCCCAGCCTGCGCGAGGGTGAACAGCATGTCTCTCTGTGTGAGGCAAAACGAACAATGGTCTAAGCACATGGATGAACAAAACAACGGTGCACAGGAGGAAGCCGAACCCGTCTCTGCATGAGACATAAACAGACCAACTCCTACATGAGGATTACAAGAAATCGGGAGGATGAACAGACCATAATCGTGAAGGTTGGAAAACATGGGGAAGAAGAGTGAATGCAGTCGTGGGTGGAGTGGGCGCGTTGGCAAGGGACTGACAGTCCTGCCACCCCACTCCCAAAGACAATAACTGCCTCAACCACCAGCGGCCATTCAGCAATAACTCCCCAACTAACAAAACAAGTAATAAAGAGGTTGGATAAGACAAGAAAGGTGGCAAACAAACAAGGTAGTAACACATGGGTTTTTCCCCCATAAAACAAGGTTTGACATCCCCCACCCCTTATCCTTTCAAACCATGCCCTTTTCATTCAACATTGCACTGGCGTAGCTGGTTGTGGTTTTAGTTTTAATTGATGTGCGTATTTACATGATGCCAAATTATAATGTACCAAATGGCACGATAAACCATCGGCAACTATCCCCATTGCCGAAACACACACACAACCAAATCGATGGTGGGGCTTTTGCCTTGAGCTCCTCACCACGATTAATTATAATATATACATCATGCAAACGGGGTCAAAACTGGGGACATTACAGGGACCCCTTCCGTGAGCAAGTGTTGTTGTGTGATTTATTTTGGTTAGATGTTTCCAGTTAGTTAATTCATTTGTTAGTGATTGATTGTTAATTGTTGTCACTACATTATTGACTAATGATTTAGGAGTGGTTAGTTCATTTATGATTAGTTGTTTGTATTATTATTATATTGTCTTCATAATAAATTTGTTTCTTTTCTTCCTATTACGATTCATTAAGTAGGAGTATTTATTCCATTATAGAAGGGATTTCTGAAGTGTGTATTTCATTTTTGTAGCCATTACTTTATTTATGAATAGTGCTTTATATATATTTGTGTGTGTGTGTTTTAATTCAACAGTGTGATTTCATTCACAACAAGAGAGTTTCTTTCAATTCCATTTGTGTGAGCATATAAGATATCCAATGCAAAAAGGAAACAATTTCTTACATAGACCTTGCATAACAACCTTGAAATAACATGACACCGCTTGGGTTGATAATTAATGTATAGGGAGAATTAGTTGTCTTATAAAGACAGTTAAAGGCACCAACGTTTTTGTGTCATTTCTAGGAAGGTTATTGAAGGAACAAAAGTTCAAATCTAGCATTAGTTTTAGTTGCATTGTCTTTGGTTCTGCTAAGATCTGAGTGATAAATATAGAAGGTACGAACCTATGCATCCTCCATCAATCTCTGTAGTGATATTTCCATGGTGGACTCTTATCTCACCATAGCATATAAATCATGATTTAAAGTATTTTTGGTTCTTTTGAGGCATAAGCCATAAATTCAGAAGGTAAACACCTACACATCTACCACCAATTTTGTAGTAAGATTTATGTGGTAGAATACCATCTCACCGGTATCATTAGACTTAGATGCATGAATAAAACTGTGAATCCTAAAGGAAGAGGAAGACCCCCAAAAACTAATAATATTGTAGATAGAGGAGGTCGGGTTAGAAAGATCAAGGGCACATAATGTACATACAATCAATTATCTAAATGGAAGAATTAGAATCAACATTTCATAATTCCATCGGGGTGGCATCTCAGGAAAGGACTAGCCTTTAGTCTCCCTCTGAAGCAAATTCATTTGTAGCAACATGACCTAATACTAGGGAATTGACAAAAGGAAAGGGAGAGATAAGGGACCTATATTGTAGGAAGAAATCAATCCACAACTCTATCTATAAACAACGTCCTCTATAGAAGCAGAAGCTAAGCTCCATATTCTAACTAAAGTACAAGTGGAGATAATAAAAATGACACCTAAACATCAAATCCCAGACACCGCATGTGAACCAGTTCTTGAAATACCTACTCTTGTCCCAGACCAATGAAATTCTATTAAACCACCTACATCTAAGTGAAATGATTATGATCCACTTTAGCGGGTGCCTTTTGATTACAAGATCCCATAAGAGTATTGGAGGTTGTTGGAAAATATGGCCAACCCTACATCCATGATTGAATTCCCAATTGTTGATACACATGGTGGCACGCCAATGAAACTTATTTCCCTATCATCCCTTCCCAACTTCCATGGTATAGTGAAGATCAAAACACCTTTCTTTTTTAGTTTGATGTGTTATTCTGAAGCTATGAGTATACCACAAACTTACATAAATTGAAGTTATTTCCTTCTACATTGAAGGGATCAACATTAAGGTGGTTTATGGGACTAGGTGGTGGAGCCATAAGTTCATGGGATCAGATGAATCAATATTTTCTTGAGAAGTACCAGGACTACTACAAATCACAAGAATTGAGAGGATATATCTTCAAAATGAATAAGAAGGAAGAAGAAAATTTGGAATATTATGTTGAGTGCTTCCAGTATAATCTACAAAGATCTCCACATGCTACCTTGGGAAAATATATTTTGAAGGCAATTTTGATTCCATGAATGAGAGATGAGTGGTTGGATATGCTGAATTTCATGGGTAAAGGAGACATTTCAAAAAATATATACGATATCATTTGTGAATTATGATGAAGGTGTTTACAAGGAGCTTCTAGAAACAAACCTAAAATAATAGATATTTCTGGCAAAGCTACAAAGTTAGCAAATGGAGGAGTAACACATGTGGAAATTGGTACCTTTTTAGATAATTTTTAGACTGATATCCTTAGCACATTGTCTTCACAGTTGGATTCTTTTTAGGAAAACAAAAGACATATTGAACCCGAGAAGGAATTAGCTATCTTATATCCATGTTGTAGATAGAAGCACTCTTCAAAGGAATGCTCAATCAAGACTATTGGAGTCTATGCAATTTGTGAACATGATCATCTTATAAAATCATGCCCATTAATTTCAGGATTGAAAGCAATATATTAGGGGTGTAGAAATTGAGGCTCTGATACCATGTGCAAACACAATATAGGGATCTAGCTACAAGATATTTCTCACAAGCATGCACAAGAATAATAGAGAGAGGAATAATGAGATTGAATCAGAAGCAAATTGGAAAATGACCCGTAAATATTTTCATGTATTATTGATCAACATAGTGTACATAAATAATACATCTCTGAGAGATAAAATCGAGTTTCTTAGGAGACAACTCATGCTAGATCATAAAGCAGGCTTACTAAATATGATAAACCCCCATAGGTGACTAAATAACTTTCCAAATCAGTTAAGGATCCCATGAATTGGATAAATCATGAGTAATAGAAAAGCATGCTAATCATGGAATCTGGAGATAAAATCATGGAGGATGGGTTGGACACAAAAGATATCAATTTCCTAGTTGACTAACTTTACCTTATCTAGTGAAAAGCAGGAATAAAGCAGTATAACGATAGAATCTGCAAGAAGGTGCAGTTACTATAATGGGAAGTCAATAAAATTGGAAAAATATAACCAGAACCAGTATGAAGGAGCTCTTAGGATATATATGGAAAGTATTGACCAAGTGGTGCAAGTGGATGCCAACTATCTAGGCTAGTACATAGAATTAAGTTAAATAACCAATCTCTATGTACATAACCTTTTTCATTGAATACTACATCTCTACTCTTAATGATTTTGTGATTTTCATAATCCCATAAGCGATAACCAAAATCGTCGACCCTGTATCTAATAAAGGTACATTTCTTGGATTTAGCCTCAAGATTTGTTCTATTTTCTTTATCAATATGGGCAAATGCTTCACAACTAAAAGTTTTCATAAATGAGTAGTTTACCTTTTTACTTGTCCATGCCTCCACTAGAATTCCACCATCCAAAGTGCTTGAAGGCCCTTTATTTATTAAATAAACAACAATATCTACAACATGAGCCTAAAGCTGTAAGGAAAACCCTACATGCAATCTCATATACCTTGCACGCTCCATGATAGTTATATTCATCCTTTCTGACACACCATTTTCTTGTGGTGTTCATGGGACTATCTTCTCTTTGTGAATCCCATTATATGAACATTAATTATCAAACTCCTTGCTGTAGTATTCATCTCGATTATCAAATCTTATACATTTGAACTTTTTTCTTGTCTCATTCTCAACCAAAGATTTCCACTTCTTAAAAGTAGCAAACACACAAGATTTTTTTCTAATGCAATAAACCCAAGTTTTTCTAGTTTCATCATCAATAAAAGTAACATAATAACGATATCCACCAAGAGATTGTACCTGATCTGATCCCTATACATATGTATGCACAAGATCTAACTTTTCACTCTTAATTTGTTTCTCAACCCTAAAAAATATAACTCTCTTTCATTTTCCATAAACACAATTCTCACAAAATTTCAAACATACCTACTTCAGATCTGGAAGCATTTTCCTTGAGTGGAGAATCTGCATCCCCTTCTCACTTATTTGGCCAAGCCTATGATGCCACAACACTGCACTCGTTTCCATGGAAGCTACAAAGATGGAATAATCAGTATTATGAGGACACAAATACAACGTAGCTATCCTATCTCATTTTTCTATTACCAGTGCTCCTTTAGTGATGTTCCACCACATTTTTCCAAACGTAGACAAACAACCGCTATCTCCCAACTACCTTGTTGAGATCAGACTTCTTTTCATAGCAAGAATATACCTTACATATTTTAGCATACATTCAATTCCATTATTTAACTACCCATTCCAACAATTTTACATGATTCATCATCCCCCAATAAAACATGTCCAAAAACAACTTGAACATAATCATGAAAGAATTTCCTATGGGGTGTAGCATGACATGAAGCCCCTGAATCTACTACCTAGTAATCACTAGTATTATCTAATGCGAGAATCAAAGCATCTTGTAACACATCACCTGCTACATTTTCTTCCTGTGTAGTCTCCTATTTCCCGTCCCCTTTCTTCTCTGGAGCGTTGCAGTCTTTCTTTAGATGTCCTTTCTTACCATAATTCTAGCACTCTATATTTCCAAATATGGACTTGGATTTTCCCTTTCTAGACTTGCTATGATTACCTGTTCTCCTTCCTCTCTCCTTTTGTCTCCCCCTACTCTCCATGGTCAACACATTATCTGATGTCTTACCTATGCCTTTTCTTCGCATTTCCTCGCTAAGAATAACACCAACATCGTCATCAAATTTAAGAGTGTTTGAACCAAGGACATAGTTACTTAAATCCATGACCAAGCTATTCCAGCTTTCTGGCAATGAGCACAAGATTAGAAGAGCCCTAACCTCATCATCAAAGTTCACTTTTACAGAACTTAGTTGACTAGCAAGCATATTAAATGCATTTAAATGGTCAACAACAGATCCACCTTCTGACATCTTCATATTAAATAAATGCGTCATTAAAAATACTGTGTTTGAAACTGAGGGTTTTTCATATATATTATCCAATGTGCTCATCAAACCCTCTTTTTTCTTTTCTTTTGTGATATTGAAACCCACTGATGAAGCCAGGAACAACCGTATTGTTTCCAGTTCCTTTTTTCAAGAACCTCCCATTCTTCATCCTTCATAGTCGTCGGTTGTTTTGTTTTTCCTCCCAACGGTAGGTATAGATCCTTCTGGTACACATAGTCCTCCATCTGCATCTTCCATAACTGGTAGTTTTGGTCGTTAAATTTATCGACCCTAAACTTTCCTTCTTCTTCCATTGCTCCCACTCGAACCAAGAACCCTTCTTTCATGCGAGTTTACCAACCAAATAAACCTTTTGGATTTGATACCAATTGGGACTTTACATCATTTAGGGAGTGCTATATTTTGTTATGAAATGAGGTAATAGGGATCATTCCTAAATGGATTTTTATGATTACTTGTGCATGCATTATAAGTACTTTTATCAAGATCAACATCTACTATGAGATCCAAGGCTTCTTTGATTAATTTCACCATATAAGCCACATGGGGAATTTTTTTTTTAAATCATGAAGTTTAACGTTTTTATGTTAAAATGATTTTTCTGTTCATGTGTGGAACCAAAGGTTATAATTAGACCATAAATTTATAGTAGTGTGAGGGTGATGAATGATCAACACATGTGAAGTAACCACTTTGGAGGAAGGAATTAGAAAATTGGAGATTGTATCCTTGGCCCTAGGATCATGTAACCACCTTACACATAGTTTGAGTAGGAATCATTAATTTGAGTGGTCATTCTTGGATGACACGCCATCTTTCTTAGAGGACCACTTGACATTTGGACACCTAGACTTGGAGAACATACCAGGGACTTTAGATTTGTAAAACCATAATGTGTCATGGCATTCATGCCTGGTGTAGACCTCCACTTGGGATGTTGCTATAAACATATGCTAGGATGTTCTTTTGGACTTAGTCTATGTATTATTAGTGGTCTCCTTCACCAAATCATAGAAATGGAGGAGAGTGTATTTTCTAAACATAACAACTTGTATTGTGTCTTAGAGATGTGATAAATGGTGTGATTCTAGCAATTGGAGGATGATGAAAGAATAATTATTTACTATTGTAACAAGGATGGCACTCATGAGGGGCATGTGTTAGGGTCCCTTGGCTTGTGCGATGCAAGTGTAGATCTAAAGGTTGGATGGATGGTGTGATGCTAGTTTATTGTTGGAATCTTGGAGATGTTATTATAGCATGGTTGGATGCCTTGCTAGGAAATGTTTTTTATGGTTGGTGTTCATAGTAATTTTGGATTCCCTAGGTATGGCTTGAGAAGTTTGGGAGAAGTCCTTTCCTATGATAAAGAAAAAGGAATCAATACACTAGCTTCATAAAAGTTGAGGTATTTGTATTTTATCTTTATATGGTGATAATAAAGAGTTGTAAATTGATGTACTAAACTATCTTAATGTGGATTTGGTTTGCATTACTTTGAGCAAGTTTCATGGATATTTTGATATCCTACTTTATTGGGACAACAAGGATGAAATACTGAGTGATTTGACATGCCCTGGATGGAACTTCATATTTGAAAGGTGTTGTTATATTTATGTTGTTAATGAATGTAATTTTTAGATATGAATATTTTGATTAAATCATGCCCTAACAGATATTCCATGAATGAAGTGTTAAAGTGCGTCTATGCAATGTTTATTACTTGAATTTGTTGATACTAGTGGTTGGCAAATTTGAGCTATTTGTAGGTATGTTTCTAAATATTTCAATTCATCTCTAAGGCTAAAAGTTCTAATTGATAAATATGTGATTTCATTGAAGTGAAGTGGAAATCTTAGATTGACCATATATTTGAATTCTATATACTCTATTTGTTGGCTCCGTTATAATCATGTCTATTTCATGAAAGAACATCCTAGAAAAGAATACAACTAAACTCAAATAGTCTAGATTGTCCAACCTTATGAGCCTCTATACAATCAATGTTTTAGTGGATAATTACAAATGTGCAGGTGTTGAAGTGATTCATTATTGTTGCACAAGTGTTGAAGTGATTCATTGTTGTTTCCTTACATTATTATTGGTAATTAAAACAACTTGCAAATTCATTCTTACATAGACACTTTTCCATGTTGCATACTTATCAATTCTCAAGTAAGTATTTAAGTAACTTGCACTCTTTAAGAACAAGGTAGCACACCTATTTTTTTGGTTTAAGTAATTTACACTCTTCAAAAACAAGGTAGCACACCTATTGTTTTGGTTTTGGTTTGAATAATTTAAAAGTTGCATGATCAATCTCTTTCCGTTAATAAAAAGATTCCTGTCAAGCAATAAAAAGATTCCTATCTCATAGTGTTGTTGAATGATAAATACCAAATAAATAAGCAAAATCTAATCTATTAACTTATTATTGCAAATAAAACTAGACATGAAACCCTTACAAAGCTACGGAGCTCTTTAATCTCATCCAATTGTCATCTTTGATCATTACCAATTGGATGATCCACATCATTACTAGTTGATCATAGTTGACCAGATCAACTAAGTCCATATCATCACTAATTATAAATTGTCATGTAAAATCTATATAACATCATTCTATATCTATGTTTAGCTATATTAAAAAATAATACTGAAATTCAATAAAATGGTAAAACTAAATGTTTCTAGGTCAATTTGAGAGGGGAAATGGAAAAACTATAAACTCTTTGAGAATATTTAAAATAACTATCATGTACAGTGTATAGAGAGCTCCCAAAACTTAGATGTAATGGCACCAGTAAACTACAAATAGAACACATATACACTTCAACTATCTATTAAAATAAGCCATTATCACATTCACTCCCTCTGTGTCGTGGCCAAGATATATCATCCCATGGAATGTTGTTGAAGATGAACATGACGTCCTACAAAAAACTCAGTGGATCGTGGTCATGAGTCGCGTCTTCTCAAGACGTAACACTTGAGTCGCGTTTTGGATAGGATTCTTCTTGAAGAGCACTTTACACACCCGTTAACGAACGTGACGGACCATACTACTATTTTGAGGAGTTAGTTGAGGGGTGTTCTTCTAGGAAGAGTAATATATTATTATCTTAGCTCATGCATCTTGGAGGGTGCACTTTGTGGCTTCTTCTATGTGGACATTTGAGAACAATATCCTATGTCAAAGAATATTATACCGTATTTTGCATGCAAACATCTTAGACAATGCACTAGATATGGACATCTTATCTTGCATGCAAGCATCTTAAATGGTGCACTAGATATGAACATCTTATATGCATACTTAAAAAATGAAGATATTTGCTGAAAATGATGCTTCCTTTTATTCATAATCTTCGAACATTTGATATACAAAAGGCTCCGTCATTTTCTGTAGATTCTACTCTCTTCACTTCGCTAATTTCTCAAATCTTCTAAAACTGAAACCACCAATTGACAATTTCCATTAAAAATGAGGTAAATCTAATATACAATAAAATACAATATTTGTCTAACTAAATCCCATATTCCTTAATAAATACACTTTATTCTTTAATTTTTTTTGCCTCAAGGTATGTGTCAAAGGGGGAGCACTTCCCTCATGTGTTGTACCCTAAACGTTTTTCAACAAAGAAAAAATCAGACTCTTTGCGAATCTTGAGCATTCCGCGTACTTGAGTCGCGTTTTCTCAGGACGTAACAGAGAGAGCTCCATTTGCCACCATTCTTCTTTTCCATATACAGATGGTGCAACATCTCCTCAAGCTTTTCAAGGGAGAGCCCCTTCGTCTCAGGCACAAAGAGAATAACGAAAACCAAGGTGATAATCGCTATAACCATGAATACCAGAAATGTCTTGGAGACACCGATAGAACCTGTAAGACTCAAGAAAGTCTCTGACACGATGAGATTGGAGATCCACAGACTCGTGGCTGCAAGTCCTCCGCCGATTCCTCTGTATTGAAGTGGGTAGATTTCTGAATTCACTGCCCACGGTACGATTCCCATGCCAGGCGAAAAAAAGCAGATGTACAGAGCCATTCCCATTATGGCAAGCCACCCAAACTGGCTGGGGCATCCTCGGGTGAACCACGAGCTGCTAGAATGGCGCAGATTATGGCACATATCTTGCACAGTTTGATTGGACACCAGACAGGTTCCAGTAAAGCTGTGACCCTGTAACAATCACACCATTGAGATTTAAAATTCTTGAATTGTCGGTTCACTAATTTCTCATGCAAAGCAATAATAATAAAAGTACAGAATCTCAATGATATAATACCTTATTGGCTGGTTCTGATTGACAGAATCCACAACTGTTGGTGAGGCACTCAATACAGGTCCAAGGCTGATTTGCAGTTTGATAAGCTGGGCAAACATAGTCGCTTTCTGTCCGGCCCAAAGATTTCAATCTTCGGGGGCTGAGTACGGGAGGAGAGTTAGTCTCTGTGTAATGGAATACTCCCGTGAGCATGGCAAGCGAGAGGATAACTCCACTCAAGCTCAAGATTGCAAGCATCCTCCTTCCCGTTTTGTCAATGAGATACATTCCCAATAAGGAACCCAGTGCATTCAGTCCTGATGTTATCAACGATAGGAGCAAAGCTGTTGTGTTCGATGCAAAGCCTGCCAGTTGAACAATTGCGGGACTGTAATACATGACAGTGTTTATCCCTACAAACTGTTGCAGGACCTGTTACAAAACAAATATTGAATCCAAGAGTTAGTTAGCTGAACCATTAACCATGCATAAAGCGCTTTAAAAGCAATATTCCACATGCTCATCATGGATCCATAGTATGAATGAATCCGTTATGCACAATAAAAGAGATTCCTTAGTTTTGGGGAAAAAATGCAGTGAGCGAAAAGGGAGTTTCTGTGTAAAACTAAAATGGAAGTTTCTGTTTTTTCTGTGAGATTATCTTTAGCAAACTACTAAACTATACTGTGAAATAAAAGATGATAGTAAGTATTTACCGAAAGTCCGACTCCTGCCACCACAGCAGGTCTAAGTTCCGGTGATTTTATCAAGCTAAGAACTTTATCCTTCATTTTGTTCCCCTTTTCTGCAGCAATGGAAGCCTCGAGAGCCGCAACCTCAATCCCCACTTCTTCTTCAGGATAGAGCTTTCTGAGAATCGCCACTGATTTGTCAACCTTATTCTGCATTGCATTTCGTTTTTCATTTGCACACACCATGCATGGATTAATAACAATTTGGAGAATTGCTTGTTTATAGAATTTTCAATAGGAAAACAAGGAATTAGCTACGAACCTGTTTGTATAACCAGCGGGGAGATTCCGGTAAATAAATCATCAAAACCAGCTGAAGCAGAGCTGGTACGCCTGCAACACCGAGCATCCAACGCCATGTCCCTGGTACCTGAGAAACGAAGGGTATCAATATATATATAGATCAATATAATAGGGCTCCAGAATTATGTTTTAGATTTTGGCATACCTTAGTGAAGGCGAGATTGATGAGATAGGAGAGAAACTGTCCTCCGGTTATCATAAGACTGTTGGTACTAACTAATGCTCCTCTTATTTTAGCAGGAGAAGCCTCTGAAATGTAGAGTGGGACGCTTACAGAGGCGATTCCTACACCTATACCAACGAGTACACGGCCAAGAATGAGAACAGATGGATCGGGTGCCACAGCCATGACAACTGCTCCCGCAGCAAACACCGCATCCGCAATAAGAATCGACGGCCGCCGCCCAATATAGTCGCTCAAGAATCCTCCTACTGCCGACCCAATTATAGCGGCTGCAATGGTCACGCTCACTATAGTCTCCTGTAAGAAGCAAGATTCACGGCAAATCCAAATTATAACGTTACGTTTCTAAATTTCAGATGAATCTGCAGTGAAAAAATATTGAAGTTCTAGGCCCCACGCAATGGCTAGATTATCTGCTTACCTGCAAGATTACACTTTTATTTACTGCTTCGAAATCATCTCGAATGTATAGCAAAGCCCCAGATATCACTCCTGAAATTTAGAAACACAGATTTAAATAGCCAGCTGATAAAACAGAGTTATCGAACTCAGGCATTCAAGATCTCTAATTAGTTTTAATGCTGTGAAAAACAGTGTCTGTTGTGAAGTTACCTGTGTCATATCCGAAGAGGAGACCGCCGACCCCTGCAGAAAATGCGAGCTGCAAAATAAATGGATTCTTCAAAATTATAGACCAAAACGTTTTGAATTCCTGGTCGCTTGTTCCATGCGCTCCTCTCTCCATTATAATAGCTTACCAGAAGAGGATTTAGCTTCACAATATATAATTTTATTATGACTTTCTCGGCCTAGCAGGTTTAAATATTGCAATACCTGAAAAACCAAATTATTTTGTATTCAGCTTAGCAGCTTAAAGACAGAGAAACACATTTATCGATTAAATGAAAGCAGATTCAGATATTTATTCACATGACAAACTGATTTTTTTTACTAACATGCAGAAACCATTTCAAAATATAAAGACATATATTGGATCGTGGAGAAACAATCTAATAAAAGGTACTTTTAACAAGTATTTGACCCAAAGATCATTACTCCAGTTTTTCAGGTCGAAAAAAATCCAAGAACTGATTAACGCTCTATAACTTCCTTTTTCATGAGAGACGCGTGTCATCTTTTTGCGTCTGACAGTCATGTTCGAACTATCTCTTACACTACATGATGATCCAATCTCTTGCATAAACAAACAAAACTACATTCCATGTTTTTTTTCCTCAAAACAGTCATCCTAATCCATGTCCGCACGACAGTCCCAATAAAACCAGCTGACTATAGACTCAATTAAAACAGTAGAGTTAAGTTAACTTTAACATCAATGTTAATAAAGTTGTAATATAAGGTGAATAAAATCATACAGAATCAAAAGTTTTGTAAGGTAGAGATCATATTTATTTAAGTAATATTTGAGTGGAAATTTAGCAATATTTTTTCTATATTTCATGGATGGTAAGGGTGGTAAACTGACAATTCCTTAGCAGAAGCCTAATCTTAAAGAGTTCTGAGGCTAGAACTAACGACCTTCCCCAAAACCTAAGGAGTATGAGCACTTCTTACCAATTGAGCTAACCCTTGAGGCTAACTGCAGAGACCCAACTTAGTTGCACTAAGTGGTGAAGGGCTAGAAACTCCTTATAGAGATTTAAACTTGGATTTCCCTCGGGGTCAACCATAAGACTCCAGGATTAACTCCCATCTTTAACCTCATAAATCATGCAACTTTATTTTATATGTATAAAATTTTATTTTATAGATTTTAATTTATTTTAAATTAATTTAGTTAATAAAAATTTAAAACAAAGTCATTTTAATATTAAAATTGATTAAAACATAAATTAATTTACCTATTAACTTTAGGTATTTAAAAGTCAAACGCATCTCTTTGATCAGTCTACACCTACCCCAGTTTAAACCTTAACCATCTACATCAAAATTCTCAAAATTATGAATAAGTCAGAACTAAAGCATCTCTTTATCAGTCTACACTTACCCCAATTTAAACCTGAACTATTTACATCAAAATTCTGCCTTCCCACCAGCAGAAAAGATTATAAATTGCTCACTTAAAAATGAGTACGGCTGCTATAAATACCTGTATTCATTGTACCCTTTATTCCCTGCTAGTAAACCCTCAAAGTAGAGTTTCTAGTGATCAAAACCCTCTCTTTGAGCACCATCACATTTTGATAAAGTTTGATAGTTGTATGTGAAATCTATAAACCTCTATAAATTTGATACATAACATTAATTCCAACTTGTATAAACATTAAAACTTCACGATTATGAATCAGATGTGAGATATCTCTGTAAAGTTGGGAAGTCACCTGTTCAATTCTTGTGATCCCTTCAGTTAGATCATATTTATTAAAAAACTTCAGTTAGATCATGTTTATTAAAACTTCATCTACTATCCAGCTCTGATTCTTACCTGGAACAGATGTAAATTCCAATGTCGATAGAAGGCCTAGCGAACTTCCAGCGATGTCATCTGCTATTCTCCTTCAAGGCGATGTGAGGATATTGGTTGCTTTGAGATCTGTTTAAATAGATTCATGAAAAAGGAACAAAATAGAATCCTAGTGATAAGAAATGAAGATATATTTTATCTTTTTGGTCATAGAATAACACAGGGTCGATGAATGCGTGGCCTATAAATAGAGGGGATTGGAAATAAAATCATGAAGTAAAGAGATTGGAAATAGATTTTGCTCCATACAGATGTCAGACCAGAAGCTATTATACTTTCCCTGTTGACTTTTGAATTTATTATTATTATTTTCCCGTTTCTAAGGTAAAGTAAGAATATGTGTCATATTTCTAGGCAAAGTAGAAGAGCATGGCGCCACAACCCAACCAAGAGATCACACCGAAGCAGATAAATAGATTCCATGTTTTGTAATCTAACTCTCATCAGTATGGTCTATTTGAATATGAATTCAAATAAACTGTGCACCAATGGTATTGAAGTTAGACATGACTGAAATTTTTAAGGAGATGCTTGCAACTAATAATTGTAAATACTTTAACTTTACTCAGAATGCCTCAGAAATGTATGAGGGAATGCCTCCACTAAAAATATCTCTACAAAAAAATGGTTATGAGGGAATGCCTCTACTAAAAAATCTGAGATATCAGAAGTATCAAGCTGCAACAATGCTGAAAATTTTGTAAGATCAGAATCTGTAAATTTATAACCATCATGATCTATTGCTATCAGACTAGCAATTTTCAAAAACTTCTAATTATATCTTTTGTTATCATTCCGAATCTGTCAATATCTCATGACATTTTTGTTTTAGTTGATATGTAATATGGCTAGTAAATTAGACATTTTTTTTTCAGACTTGATGTCTACCTATCTTTTCTTTTTTAATTAATATGTAGATGAAGAAAAGGACAACTCATTAAGCATCAAAATTTATAATATTCTTGTAATATCACTTTAACTTTCTCAAAAAAATCAGAGCAGACTATGTTTTCAACAATGCAACGATCACAAGCTATTACCATAAATGTGGCAAAGCCAATCCATTCTCAACAGGTAATAAGGATACTCATAGTGACTGATTTCTATCTATAAATGTGCAAAATTATGTAGTCATCATTAAATAGTGAGAATAGTTTACAAATTTTTTAACAGTTAGTAAAAGAATACTTATTATTAGTTACTATCTACAAATATGACAAAATTTATCAAAACTTAGTTGCCAACAAGTACTGAGTATCATTATAAACACTTTCCTATCAAATACCTAATAATTCACCTATTTTCTTTTGTAAAAAAATCTCTTAACCTATTTTCTTTTATTAAAAAAAACTCTTATTTAAGCAAAACTAATGTCCTTTGTAATCATCCCAAGATTACTTGTCATATTTTAACTAACCTTGATCCAATACATTAAAGCAGACCCTACCTGGATTGAGATTATAACGGTCCTATCTGTAGCTATACCTATACCAACCCCAGCGTAAGATAACGGACACAAACGGCCCCTTTTTTCGATGTGTTTTCTGCAACTTTTGTCTTGATTATGGCAATTGCAATTCAATTTCAGTAATTGCAGATCTACAATCTCAAAAAAACTTGCAATAATTGCAGATCAACAATCTCAAAAACCTACGACTGTAATTTTAGATTTTCAAGATCTCTGAATCTATTCAGGTCATTTAAATTGTAATTTGACCGACATTTAGATTTTCAAGATCTCTGAATCTATTCAGGTCATTCAAATTGTAATTTGACCAACAAAAGTTGTGTACTTCGATGTACCTAATTTCGACGAGAAGATTTCTCAATCTATTCAGAACATTCAAATTTTAATTTGAACAAATAAAACTGGTGCAATCCGATCTCTGAATTTATTGAGATGAACTTCATTTCGACGAGGATCGAGAGGATTGAGTTATTGGAATACCCTTATGAATTTTTGGTTTCAATCAGAATATTTAAATCATAGAATTTTTTTTCTTTATCTAATCTAAAATCTAAAATTTAAAATAAAATAAAAACTAAGTTCTCACAGTATACTAAATTAGTAAAAGCATAGCCATCAAATCTTAAACTTTGGCATTAATATTCAAATCATACTCAATGACGGCATGGCCTATGTCATACTAAAAACTAAGTTATATTGGATTTTAATTAAAAATTGAAATCACATTGGATAATTAACTGCTAAAGTCTAGAGAGATGTATATACCTTACTTTCTTTGGATTTGCACCGATAGCTTCTTACCAGTTTTGACAAAAATTTTGGAAAAAATATTTTGGTTTTTTCTTTGAATGGAATTGTAAAATTTAACTATCTTGATTTGAACCTATTACCTCTTTCCAAGAAACACATATTCATTTAGGTCACCATAAATCATACAAAAATTATAATATAAAATTAAAATTTATTAAAAAAAACATTTTTCTATATATACACATATGCACATTAATAAATTCATTTTAAATAAAAAATTGAACTTATTTTTTTTAGCACTTCCCTTACCTCAAAATAGATGGAAACAAATACTCTGAAGTAGATGCCAAAGAGTTCTCTTTGCAAGTGATATCCAAGATATGACTCCTCCCAATTGACAACTCAATATGTGGAAAAGCCACCAATATTTGTACTTTGCCAAAGAGTTCTCCTTGCAAGTGATACCGTGTATGGAAATGGAAAGGCCTTTGTTGTGCCAAAGGAGAATGGTAGACTTTGACTTGTTTGATCATTGGAATTTGGTTATATAATATTGAACTTTTTGACTTGTTAGATTATCAAATTTTGGTTATATAATATTAAACTAGTCAAATTGAAATTTTTATGAAATTATATTTTTGAAAATATAATATTCCCAAATATTTTTATTATCTCAACAATTAATATTTACAATTTCAATAATTTCTTTGAATTCTTAAAATATAATACTTCTTTGCTTGGCAACTTGTTTTATTATTGATATCCGGATCAAATTAGCATCTTAGATCTATCATATTTTATTGTATCAAGAGAAGAGAATATCAATGGAAGTGTACCCTAATTACATTTAGGGTATAATTAAAAATCATGTTGTCTTATACCAATAGAAGGGAGTATCATGATGTAATAAATAGAGATAAATAAAGTGTAAAATAAAATGTTTATGTTTTATTTTATTAATAAAGCTGAGATTTTTTTGGGGTGCATAATGCATTTTTTAAGAAATTTATGAAGTATATCTCTTCATTTCAAGGATGGTATTAACTTTTTATTTTTCGTCATTCTAAAAATGATACTTTTTCTCATTCTAAAAATGATATCCATGGTAAATTGAATTATTGGTCAACAATCAACAATTAACTCCTAAAAAGAAAAGATTTGTCACAATGTAAGATTTAAATTTTGGTTAAGAAAATAATAACTTTTTCGCAATAACTTTAACTTCTCCCAACTAGCATGAAAAACTTTATATATCTATACAATGTTTCAAGAATATAATTTATATTTAAAATTTTAAAAATAATCTAAATGTTTTAACCTATCATAATCACAAAGGAATTTTATTAGGTGCATGAATGTAAGGAGGAAGAGTTTGGGATAGAAGGATTGTTAGAAATTCAGAAGGGAATTTTATTTTTAAAAACTAATGAGAAATCCAATTCCATATTAATGATTTAAATATTTATATAATATTTTAAAATATCTAGTTTATATTAGAGAATTTTTATTAAGTTATTGAATGCAAAAAAATAAATTAATTCGATTAAAAAGTTTGTTAAAAAATTGAAAACAAAATTATACCATATAATATTTTAAAAATAAAAATATTTTGTTAATATCCAGATTTCTTTATTAAATCCTAATTGATATTGAAACGTTTTTATTAAATGCTTAAATGTTAAAAAAGAATGGGTTACCTATTTAAAAAATAAAAAACAAAATTAGTCCATGTCATGGATTTAACATTATTATAATCATATAATTAATATATATTAATTGATTTTTTTCATTTGAAAAGGTTTCACTTATTTTTTATTAATTTCTAATAAACAATATAATAATCATATAGTTAAATATATTAATAAAAAATATAATAATCATATAGTTAGTGTATATTAGTTTATTAGTTTTTTTCTTATTTTAAGGAAAATGGGAAAATTTTAAAAATACTTTTCACCTTTTTAATTCACAATTAAAACAAGTCATCAACATCAATAATTTAGCTAACCTATTATATTAATTGATCAACTCTTATATTAATTAATTAACCTCTTGTATAGCTTAAGTGGGCCTTAAAGGTTAAGAATATGTGTTTCCTTAAAGAGGTTATAAGTTCAAATCCAAAGGAACTTATGGTATGTACACCAACTCTTTACATCATTTATTGCATTGTCACAAGTGGTGTTGTTTCCACATCAACTACTTGTTTCTCATTTCACTAAATTAGATTTTAGTAATCCTAGTCTTCTATGTGCTCTATGTTTCTCATTTCACTTTTAGTATTTGGTAATCTTAGTCATACATGCATGTGCTCTATGCTTAATGCAAAGTAAAGAAATAGCCCCAACTAATGGATTCTATACTAATCTAAACTACATAGAATAACTGCAATGAAATTAAAATAACAAAAATACAAGATACAATTTAGATATACAATAAAATATTCAATATAGTTTTTTTTGTATTACTTAGGGTTACAAACAAATTACAATGTGAACATGTGTACTCTAGGATTGCACAAGTTTACAACCTCTCAAATTGTTCACTTATATCAACAACCCAAGCATTCTTTTTGTGTTGTTACTCTGCACATAATGTATAATCTCATAATTCTTCTCTCATTTTTGCAATATAAAAACTGCACAAATGGTCATCCTCATTAGTATCTGGCAATCTTTGGCATCAATTTTCTCAAATTCCAATAGTTGTCATGCATCCATCAATCAAGTTCATCCTCTTCACCTCTACTTGCATCTTTCTCAATAACAAATCTCCACCACATAAGAATAGCCTCGTGAACACACTATTTTCACTCTCTTCTATAGGATTCCGACCAAACTTGTATGATTAAGGTAATTTCATTATTACAAGTTTGATTTTCTCCATTTCAATAATGTTATCTAGTCCAAAATATGTCTAGAGGGAACAAAACCACTTGTCGTAATTTATTCCAAACTGGGAAAACTAGAAATGTCATGATAGAAATTGAGATAGACTAGATTCATTCTACAAAACAACACTAATATATATTGTGTAGATATTCTAGGAAATTTGTGGGGAATAACTATGTCAAACAACACTATAAACTATTAAGATTACCTTGTGTTACTTTCAAAGGCATTTATTGATCATCAAATAAATATTGATAGTCTCATTAGACCCATTAAACATGTTAGAGAACTAATCCATCTTAGTACCATGGTCATACACCTAGGATACATTTCATTAGCTTCTAATCTATGTCATATGGTCCAAAACTTAGGCTATGTTGATTAACCTTGGTCTATTGGGTGTTTTGGACTCGTTTATTGCAGTTGAGGTGCTCCACTTTGATCATTTTGACAGTCCAGGTGCCCTCATTAATGACAGATCAGTCTTGGTGTGCTCCCCATCCCTTAAATTAGGGAAACTATTTGACCATAGGTGCTAGTGCATGTATTTGGTGGGTTTTGGCTATCCTTGGGCATTTATTATTTCCTAGAGACACTCCCACTCACCCATGTGCTCACCCATGCCTATATTTCCCTCATTTATGTCTCAATATGCCCCATCCATGTCCACATAGGCATTCATGACTGTTTGAGATGGTTTGAGAGCTCATTGGTCCACTTAGGGGGGTTTGAGGTCAAATCCTAGCCTCACACATGTATGCATCCAGATGGCCTCCAAACACTAATTATGTATCCCTAATGTAATATAAACATGATCCATACATATTTACATGTTGGACAGACATAATAATATCAACTTTTGACTACATTTGTGTATGTTAATTTTACTCTTTCTATTGTTTTTGTGCATAATTGTTTGTAAACTTGAATTGTGAGAATACCCTTGGCTCCTAGATCATACTGTGAATCAATTATCACATGGTATCATATCTCTTTGGAGCTACAAATCAAAACCAGAGCATTTGATTTTTTTTTTAGGGAATTTTCCAGAAAAAAAAATGAGTGTTTGCATTGCAGGTACAAGCATGGTGAGGTCGAAAGGCTTGTTTAGAGTCACCATGGGGACTGAGACCGAACCCAACTCTGTTATGGAGAAATCGAAGTACTTCAATAGACTTGATGAGGCATTTGGAATGCTTTGTCTCAACATTTTGAGAGACCTACTCTTCCATGTAGACATTATGACAAATACCAATGAACTATGGCTAAATCTAGAGTCGTTATTTGGGAGGAATGATGAGATGAGAGGCCACCAGCTTGAAAATGAGTTGATCTCACTAAACCCAACTCACTTTGAGAAAATCCAGGACTTCTTCACCAAGTTCAAATCATTGGTGCTTCAACTAAAACAGTGTGGCATAGAAAAGAAAGAGGAGAAATTTATATTGTCCCTACTTTTGAAGTTAGGGCCAAAGTATTCAGTGTTTGTGTCAACATCCCACTCTAGCAAGCTCACAAACTGAAATTGGAGGATGCCGTCATTGGAAGACTTCATGGAGTCACTGACTCAAGAGAAAGATAAGCTGGTGCAAATGGGTACCATCAAATCTAGTAAGGATCAAGCCCTTCCTATAGGAGTTTCGAATCCATCCAAAGGAAAGAAGAAAGCCAGATATTTTAAGTAGCAAGACAAGAAGAAGCAAGAGAAGCCCAAATCTTCAAATGGGGTTTTGAATCCTAGCAAGAATAAAGACAAGAAGAAGAAAGATAAGACCAAATGCACTTATTGTCACAAGGGGTGGCATCCAAAGAGTGCTTGCATGAGGAATACCATTGACATGATGGTGCAACTGCTTGAGAAGAACAACATCCCTCTGCCAGAAGGCACAAGGAAGAAAGATGGTGGTTCAAGCTAAGACAATGAAGAAAGGTTCCATGATTTGGTTGTTGGTTCTTCAAGCTCTTCTTCCTTCATCATAGATTCATATGCCTCTAGGAACATGGCCTCCATGCATGATTCCTTCTTGACCCTGCATCCTCACAGTGGTCCATCCATTCTAATGGGTGATGATTCAGAAATCCAAGCCAAAGAGATTAACAGGATTGATCTTGAAGATGGGTACTTCAACAATGTGTTGTTTGTGCCTGATCTAGCATCGAACCTACTATTTTTCTATCAGATGACACAAAATGGTATAGTCAAGAGAGTATATTTTACTCAAAATAATGTAGAGATATCAGAAGTATCTACAGGGCAAGTTGTGGCAGTGGGTTTTGCTGACCATGATTCGAGAATGTACAAATTCTCCCATTTCCTTCCATACTCACAAGGGAATAAGATTCTTTCACATAACAATGAGACAAGCAAGTTGTGTCATGATAGATATGGTCATCTCAACTAGAAGTACCTTTAGTCATTGAGCAAAGAAAACATGGTGGAAGGGCTTCCTAGCATCAAGTTTTCCAATGGCACATGCAAACGATGTGTAGTGGGAAAGCATGCAAAGCACAAATATGAGGGTGTGTGCAAGAAGTTGAGGGTCTCTTTTGGCACGTTAGATGCAATACAAAATTGAAAAAACAGACATCCATCAACTTGCATGGATATTTTGAGACACTTACACAATGAATCTTGCGATCAGTAAAAAACAAGAAATGTAGGAAATTGAATGACCTTTCCAAATATGTAATTTTTTTCTATGTAAAATGATGTTAACTATCTAAAGTTAGATATTTTTTAACAGGCACTTTTTAGTTTTGGGACAAATTATAAGGTATATGTTTTTGTGGGTGTAGCATCTAAGTGTCTAAATGATGGAATAAACTTACGAAAACCGGTATACATATAGAGAACATATAGGATTGGTGCACAACTATTTTTACAATAATAAAAATAAAAATTTTAAATTTGTTTTTAATTATCTAAGAGATAAAACCTCGAAAATGGTACATCAATTGTGGGTACAGCATTTGAATGTCTTAATGCAATTATTTGGAAATGGTTTTTTTATAGCATGTAGAGGTTGGTGTTCTTTAGTGCACCATACAATTTTTTTTTAAATGGTTGAGAAACGAAAGAGATATGGATGAAACACTAACAATGTGTTTTTTGAGTTGAGGAGTGATGACAGAAGATAAATAA
>LPNX010226986.1:381083-433583 GCA_001517045.1 Pseudotsuga menziesii | reverse complement strand
CCAAATAGCAGTGAAGAGCAAAGAGAAGTTCTAAAGGAATATCACTTCTACATAAGTGATGATAGGTGCCATGACTTCCACTATGTACGTCATTGCTTCATCATGTTCTATGATCATTTGAAGGGCAGGAACATACAGATGGATCGACACTAGATTTGGTTTGATGGATGTGCTGGTCAGTTAAAAAATGCACGCATATTTCAATGGTTGTGTTCATTGCATAAAACTACAAAGTTCCACATATGTGGAATTATTATGAGACTAGGCATGGTAAAGGAGAGCATGATGGAGCCGGAGCATGTGTCAAAACAATCCTACGAAGAGAGGAATTGAAATTATCTACAATATCTACTATTTGAAATGCTCAATCTATAGTCAGGTGGTGCACGCCAGTAATGGGAGAGGAATCAACTATGCGAGTAGAATCCACAAAAAAGAGACATGTGGCGAGATTTTTTTGGGAGGTGGTAGACATAGATTGTTCACATGCATGGGAATGCAAGACTATTCTTGGGACTCATGGCTTTCATTCGGTTTGAAGCTTTGATAACCTAGTATTTGAAATTTGGACCATAAAACTAGCTTGTTTTTTCCCGCCTTATTGTGATGGTGACTAGGATGTGTGTGAATCATTGGATTGGGTTGATGGATGGGATCGCATATCACTTCCACTTGATCAGTGTGCAATTGTTGAGTTAACCCCATTGGAAGAAGACCAATCGTCTATTTCTATAGATTTTGATCATGTATCAGACCTTGTACAACATGGTATGATGCATTTCCTTAACATTTTTTTGTAAAATTTATGTAGTCTTGAAACTCACATTAATGGCCTTGTATCACAAAAAAAATATTTGATCATATACCTACAATCATACTATGCAGGACACATATACACAGTGGTTTCCTCAAAAGATAGTGAATGGGGTGGTGATTACTGGTTGGAACGTTGTATAGAGGGAAAGCAAACCCTCATTATGTCCATGACTGATGATGAAAACAACCACTTCCCCATCGAGTCTATGGTTGTTAAAGGTGAATACCTTACACATGAAAACAATGCAAGAAAGAAGGGTGGATATGTTTACAAGGATTACAAACCAGGTGCAAGTGTGTATCACTTTACCAACTTAATCATTGGTACAAACCTTTAGGTACGAACAATTCCTAGCCGAAATTCATCGAAGGTACGCTACTTCTTACCGGATACAGAGCACGAGAGACTAATGGAGACCATCATTATAAGAGATGATCCGGAGGGCTTGGTTTTATGATAATAGGTGGGATCTAGCATGATGAGGTATGTATCATAATTTTAATTTTCCTATGTATGTTTCTTATGAATATGTCAATTTTGTGTTCTTGATATGCGAAATTTTCCATAATGTTGTTTATAAATATGCCAAAAGTTCTCTTGTATGTCAAGTTAATGAACATGCCAAATTTTACATATAATCAGTAAACCATATATATCAATCATATGAACATTTCAAGATCTCATTCACATGATATACATAACATTAGAATACATACATGTACCTCTGTAGGTCATACCTATCAAAGTTCTTTGTAGGCTATCTTACAGGACTAAAACCCTAATTTTTCAAGTAGGTAATATTGTCAATGTTTTCAGCCAATATATACAACTAGGATGATGGAAGCAAGATGCTGCAACAATAAACTTATGCTTTAAGGCTTGTATAATTTCCTTCTTGACAACTCACCTCTTATACCCGCATGTCCATTGCCAAAGGGGTAGTGCCTAGTAGTGTTGGAATTTCATCTCATTTTTTTAATTGAGAAGTTTAATTTCTACTTAAAAGATAATAAAAGATAATAAGATATTTATTTAACTTTGTTTTTAGTTGATTATGTTTTTTTGAACATTGAAAGTGGAAGAAAATAACCTACTAATATTGACACAAACAACTCAAAATTAACATGCTTCAACATTATCCATATGAAGTATTCAAAAGTAACATGAGCTAACATCATGCATGTGAAGTAGGTCAACATCATGCATGTGAAGATATTAAGTGATAAACTTAATAAAAAAACAAAATTTAGAACCTCTCATGCTTTCGAAAGGTTAATGTTTCATGCAATGCACAATAGAAAATTTTGGGAGGTTGACATGTTGGGTCATTGGTGTAATTGAAATTGTGATATTTTAATTTTCAATTAAAAGATATGATTTTATTAAGGAGTTTAATTTCCAATTAAAAGATAACAATAAACTCATTTACTCATGTTTCTCATTGATCATGTATTATAAAAATCCTGAAACAAAACAACATACTAGCAATGATATAGACAACTCAAAAGTAACATTAAGTCATTGATGCACGAAAAGCCACGGACAGTGGGGATGCGGTTGGCGTTGCCATATTTCCCATGCCCAAACACACTAGCAAGATTTGACAGAATACAAAATTGCGGCTCCGTGAGGTTTTTTGCGCACTAGGCCCAAGTCCACTAGGTGTCCCTGAACGGTATCTGGAGGTGACCTGCAACTCACCATAGATCGATGTTCGAGCCTTCGATTGACGAACCAATAATTCTGTTGGATTCGTGACATGGGATTGTAGCTAGGGGGGGGCCTATCCCTCCTGTCCATTTCCCGGGGACCTCCATCTACGATGGTTTCTGAAGCTATGGTTTCGCTCAGTATGGGGACAATGCAGTCACGCCAATGAGGGCCAAAGCTGGAAAGCCATAGATGGTGGGGATGCAGTTGGCGTTGCCATATTTCCCATGCCAAAACACACTAGCAGGAGTTGAAAGATTTCAAAATTGCGGCTCTGTGAGGTTTTTTGTGCACCGGGCACAAGTCCACCAGCTGTCCCTGAATGGTATCTGAAGGTGACCTGCAACTCGCCATAGATCGATGCTCAGGCCTTCGATCGACGAACCATCAATTTCATTGGATTCATGATGTGGGATTTTAGCTAAGGGGGGCCTCTCCCTCCTATCCATTTCCCGGTGACCTCCGTCTACGGTGGTTTCTGAAGCTAGGGGTTTGCTCAGTAGGGGAAAATGCAGTCACACCAATGAGGGCCAAAGCTGGAAAGCCACAGATGGTGGGGATGAGGTTCGCATTGCCATATTTCCCATGCCCAAACATGCTAGCAGGAGTTGAAGGAAGTCAAAATTGCGGCTCCGTGAGGTTTTTTGCGCATTGGGCCCAAGTTCACCAGGTGTCCTTGAACGGTATCTAGAGGTGACTTGCAACTCGCCATAGATTGATGATCGGGCCTCTGATCGATGAACCGTCAATTCCGTTGGATTCATGACATGGGATTTTAGCTAGGGGGGGGCCTCTCCCTCCTGTCCATTGACCGGTGACCTCTGTCTATGGTGGTTTCTGAAGCTAGGGTTTCACTCAGTAGGGGACAATGTAGTCACACCAACAAGGGCCAAAGCTGGAAAGCCACAGACGGTGGGGATGCAGTTGGTGTTGCCATATTTCCCATGCCCAAACATGTAAGCAGGAGTTGAAGGAATACAAAATTGTGGCTTCATGATGTTTTTTGCGCAGTGGGCACAAGTCCACTAGGTGTCCCTGAACGGTATTTGGAGGTGACCTACAACTCGCCATAGATTGATGCTCAAGCCTCCAATCGATGAACTGTCGATTCTGTTGGATTCGTGACGTGGGATTTTAGCTAGGTGGGGGGCTCTCCCTCCTGTCCATTGCTCGATGACCTCCGTCTATGATGGTTTCTAAAGCTACGATTTCACTCAGTAGGGGACAATGCAGTCACGCCAACGAGGGCCAAAGCTATAAAGCCACAGACGGTGGGGATGCGGTTGGAATTGCCATATTTCCCATGCCCAAACACGCTAGGAGGAGTTGATGGAATTCAAAATTGTGGCTTTGTGAGGTTTTTTGCGCACAGGGCACAAGTCCACCAGGTGTCCCTGAACGGTATTTGGAGGTGACTTGCAACTCACTATAGATCGATGCTCGGGCCTTCGATCGATGAACCGTCAATTCCGTTGGATTTGTGACGTGGGATTTTAGCTAGGAGGGGGCCTCTCCCTCCTATCCATTGCCCGATGACCTCCATCTATGGTGTTTTCTGAAGCAAGGGTTTCACTCAGTAGGGGACAATGCAGTCACGCCAACGAGGGCCAAAGCTGGAAATCCACGGACGGTGGGGATGCAGTTGGCGTTTCCATATTTCCCATGCCCAAACATGCTAGCAAGAGTTGACAGAATTCAAAATTGTGGCTTTGTGAGGTTTTTTACACACCGGGCACAAGTCCACTAGGTGTCCCTGAACAGTATCTAGAGGTGACTTGCAACTCGTCATAGATCGATGCTTGGGCCTCCGATCGATGAACTATCAATTTTGTTGGATTTGTGATGTGGGATTCTAGCTAGGGGGGGCCTCTCCCTCCTGTCCATTTCCCGATGACCTCCATCTACAGTGGTTTCTGAAGCTAGGGTTTCACTCAGTAGGGGACAATGCAGTCATGCCAACGAGGGCCAAAGTTGGAAATCCATGGACGGTGGGGATGTGGTTGGCGTTACAATATTACCCATGCCCAAACATACTAGTAGGAGTTAAGAGAATACAAATTTGCGGGTCCCTGAGGTTTTTTGCGCATCGGGCACAAGTCCACCAGGTGTCCCTGAATGGTATCTAGAGGTGACCTGCAACTCGCCATAGATCGATGCTCGGGCCTCCGATCGATGAACCATCGATTCCTTTGGATTCATGACATGGGATTTTAGCTAGGGGGGGGCCTCTCCCTTCTGTCCATTTCCTGGTGACCTCCATCTACGGTGGTTTCTAAAGCTAGGGTTTTGCTTAGTAGCAGACAATGCAGTCACGCTAATGAGGGCCAAAGATGGACAATGCATTTCATGCCAACGAAGGCCAAACTTGGAAAACCCTATCCCTAACTAGGGTTTATTGTTTAACATGCATGGCCCATAACCATAACCCTACCAAGGAAACCCTAATCCTAACCCTAATCTTATCTTACTGTCACAGCTCAATTCAGAATCAATCTAATGTCCAACTCAATTTTTTCAAATCCAGTGGACTTATGCTTCAAATCATGTTGATTCATGAAGTTGGTTCTCGGTCTTTGGATTCTATTGTAGTTCCTTTAATGCTGAGTGATTAGTCATTGGGTGCATGAGGTTTGTTGAATAGTGTTGTTGGTTGTTGATGAAATGTGGAGCATGTATTGCACTTAGTTTTATTAAATTGCACTTGAGCATTGACTTAACTTGTAATTTAATGAATCCAAACTCACAATTTTTAATTAGATATATCCAATTGGTGTGCAAGTAGTGAGTTCATTGAAACCTTGAAATTTACATTGTATTGCACTTATATTTATTAAATTACATGAGCAAGAACTTTGACTTTAGTGTGCATGTATTGAGATCATTGAAACCTTTAAATATAATAGTTTTTTCTTTTGACATAGTGCATTCATAAGTAATAGATAATCCTCACAAATCAATACAATATATTGACACAAGAACATGTGGAAACCAAAGAACAAATTCAAAGTGAAATGTATCATTCATTTATAACTGAAATGTCAATGTACATGTCTCCAAAAGTACATATATATCCAAAAGTATCCAAAAGTACATATATATCCAAAAGTAACCAGAAGTACATGTGTCTCCACAACTATCCAAGACTATCCAAGCCACATGTACATGTATCCAAAACTATCCAAGCCACATGTACATGTAAGTGAAATGTCAATGTACATGTCTCCAAAAGTACATGTATCCAAAACTGTCCAAGCCACATGTACATGTATCGAAATGTACATATCCCATAAGACACATCAAAACTCAAGCTTCCTCTTGTTCTTTCTCGAGGTTGATCCTGTAGGCACAACTCTAGGACCAGTGTGCATCTCTGGATCCTTCAAATTAAATATCAATTGTTAAATTCAACTAACTATGTACTAATACATTAGCTCAATAAAATACCATATCTAAATTAACTCAACAATAATCAAAATGTTAATGGACATTGCATGAAACAATTGGTCATTAATGGACATCTCACCTCAGTGAGAGACTGTGACAAAGGGGATTGTGTTTCTTGTGTAGCAGATGGAGCTGTTGGTTGAACATCAAGGATGGTTGCATCCATGGTTGAACCAGAGGGGGCAGGAACTATTGTTGGTGGTGGTGGCTACAATCACAAAATGTTGAAATAGTTAGACATGTGCATTAATAAACAATAGACAACAATAACACACTATGTATAGATCATGTTCAAATAGTTGTACCTCTCTGTGGCTTGTTGTTATTGCAGATACCACATTGACTGCTGCATCAATAACTCTTGCTGCTAGTGGATACAATCACCAAATGTTGAAATAGTTAGACATGCATGAATAACCATACGCTAACAATAATAAACTATGTAACGATCATGTTGAAATAGTTGTACCTTTGTGTGACTTGTTGCCATTATAGATGCAGCACTGACTGCTGCATCAACCATACCTGTCAGGTTTTCAATAGTAAACTCTGGCTCCTGATGCAGTAAACATGCAAATCAAACATTAACAAAACATTTTATGCACTGTATTTCAAGTTAACCAAGAAATATCATCGAAGGATATACATTACCATGGTATCAGTATCTCCATGGTCGTGGACAATTGGACTCTTTCTAGGAGTAGGCCGCCTCATATACACATGACCCTTGTTCACATATGGCCTATGAGGAGATACAACTCCAGGAAATGGTACAGGTGTTTTGGTTGGTGCCTATAGTTAACAAGAGTTCATGTAGTTAGACATGCATGATTCAATGAACATACATGTATTTAAAAAATGACATTTTTTAAATGTTTAAAATGTTTACCTCCATCACTGCTTCCCCCGTGAAGGATCTGGCATCTGCCAGTTTAATAATTGTAAATATTAGACCGTAGATAGCATTAGTGAACTAACATGTACAATGTGTGGAAATTAACAAATTAATAAGTATTAAAAAACTGACATTTTTAAAATGTTTACCTCGGTGTGAGATACAACAATGGGTGCTATATGAATCTCTCCACCAACCAAGGGATCAGTGGATGGAATTTCATGCCCAGATATTTCCTCAGTCGATACGACCATGGATCCTACCTCCATCACTACTTTCCCCCGTGAAGGATTTGGCATTTGCAAGTTTAATAATTGTAAATATTTGACTGTAGATAACATTAGTGAACTAACATGTAAAGTATGTGGAAATTAACAAATTAACAAGTATTAAAAAACTGAAATTTTAAAATGTTTACCTCGGTGTGAGATACGACAATGTGTGCTATAGGAATCTCTCCACCAACTAAGGGATCATTGGATGGAATGTCATGCCCCTTTGTAGAGTGTGGAACATGAAACTCTGGGGCGTTGCTGCCGGCACAAAGCATCAATGCAAGTTCACAAAATTAATATATTAGCTCAAACTATACATATGTGTACAAAGAGGAAAATAAATGAAGAATTTATTACAATTAACCATCTACATACATAACTCAAAAACCCAGTGAAGACAACATCTGACGAAATACCATAGCAGGGACGACCACATGATGTGCACTCGTGAGGCTCAAAAGTAGGCTGGGAATGTGCTGATGGTGCTGCACTAGTAGATGGTCCTGCACTAGATGGGGGTACTACACTAGTGGGTGGTACTGCACTAGAATATGGTCCTGCATCATGACGACCTGGTGTATGTACCACACCAAGGATAACTGTCCTGTCCTCACCCATATGTTGAACCATAGTGCTATGGCGAACAACTGCTCATGCCAAACTCAAATATGCATCACGTGTCTATGGAATAACACGATGTACAGGTGGGACATCTGGCCCAAGAAACTGCCTGCAAGGTGTAGGGATAGGGTGATCAGAGTCTCAAAGCCTGGCATTGGGTCGGTTTTGGGGCATCCCCCCATCAATCCCCTGAAACGGCAATATATCAAAATAGTTTACGTGTTTACCCAACATGAACTCTGCATACATCTTCCGAAGGAAATACAGGGGGATTTCCCTGTTGTTGTGTGGTGGCATATCAAAAACCATATACCATCTCTCCATCCAGTTATCAACAAATGGCTGATATGTGCACCACTCAATAGATATATGTGGCCTATTTTCATTTGGGATTTCCCCCGTGCGAGGGTCCCTAAACAATGAAAATATATGCTCTTTGGTAATTTTCAAATTTTTTATTACACTGTAGCCAAGCCCATCAGCGTACTCTTGTCTTTTTCTTTCTCTATATGATGTAATATCATATAGTATGTTGCTTGACAATGTAATAGTCTCAAAAATTGCATCCAAAGTGGATGCAAGTGAACGTCGAATCCTATCACCACCACTAAAAGTAGTACCGAGTCCTCTCAACTGGGCAAGCTCAATCAATATTTAAGCATTGGTGTCCATGGTCGCAACTACAATAAAAAAATCAATAAAGAAATCATTAGAAATGTATACATGGTATATAATGACATCTCTTCAAAATTGAAAATGTAAATTAAGGAATACTCAAGTAAGCAATATAATGGCATTCACTTACATACATTTAAAACTTAAAATTAAACATTTAACAATTATATGTGAGTTTCGTTCAACTTATTTCTAGAAGTTAAGGCACTTCTTCACCCTCATTGGTGACTTTTCCATGCACACTTGTGTTTAAACTTCTTTGAATTTAGGAGTGCTATTTTGACATGTTTTGGCCTTTACATCCCTTGGATATGTAAAAGAAAGGGGAAAGGGACTATTAAAACATGTGAGGCAAGAAAAGGGGTGATACAGGGCTGCCACCATATCCTCTAAATATAATTGAATCGATCATAGTTGGGAACACTCTCACAATGCAAACTAGGTAGTTCATGGGTGTTCACCATTTCCATTGTTGTATAACCATGGAAACCAACCAAAAGTTACATGGAAAAATGGAGAATTTGTGGACAAGACTACAATTGGTTGTAGATGAGCTTAGAGACTCGACATGTAGAAATATATTACCCATTGTTTTTGCTATTTTAAAAAATGGTTGATAAACCTAGTGATGCAGGGGCATAGACTGTTTGAGTAAAGTCATTTATGTCTTTGCTAGATCAAGGGATCTTAGGGAGACCTAGGGTCTCACATGTTTCTAATTTTCTTTATTATGTTTATAGGATAAAAGAAGCAGAATTCATGTTCTTGTGTTTGCTAACATGGGTTTCTTACACCTTGTGCCTTATACCGTATTTTTATGTTAGTTATACCAATTGGTGTGTAACATCTAGGGCTTCTATTGTAATTGGAACATAGGCTAGGTTGTCCATTACTCTCTCTTGCATATTGTGGAGAATTATGAGATATGTGTTGTTTAGAACCCTACTCGGTATTAATTTTGTGTCTCTCTTATAGTATATTTGTTCCTTTTTGTTTATGACTCTCAATCTCATTATGATGTGGGATTTCTATATTTCTTTGTCTTTAATTTGAATGTAGATATATATTGTTTTTTTAATTGTTAAAACCCTTGGCTTATAATTTTAGCCTCCTTCCACACACACTCTATACTTGTGTTTGTTTTATATATTTCTAGCCTTTTGGAACATTGAATATCTATTAGACATGATGTTTTTGTTTCTTATAGCCTCTTTTAGTTTGAATCCATCAAACATTAGCTTGGGAGTTGTTGGGTTGATTATTCTATTAAAAAAATATATTATAGGTTAAAAATTAACAAAAAAGAATGCTTTGGGTGATTGAATTACCTGGTTGGATGACAATTCACCAGTGGAATCTCCTCCCCTCGAACTAAATCAGCTCCTCGAACAATCCTAAGCACCTAATTTGCTCCAAAACGCTCCAAATCGCCGTTGGTTTTGCGTTCCTGATAGGTAGAATAGGCCGCGGGTTTCGGGACTGTGTATATAAAATAATTTTAGTTTTCCAAATCGCGTATGCATTTTAGAACTACAGATCACGAGTGAGTTTTGTAGTTATATAATGCATACATGATATGGTTTACTATCCTACATGTCCCATGACATGTCAGGCTTGGGTTGAACCATAGCAAGTGCTATGTAACAGAAACGTGTTGTATTTTTTGGTAACGTGATCATGTTTTTGAAAACTAGGATTGCATCTAAAAGGTCCCTCATCTTCTTGCACTGACCCATGAGAAAGGAAAGGAAATGATATCTACCCAAGTACTAGATATGATCCATTCAGACCTCATATGGCCTTCAAGTGAGCTGAGAAAACCATTCAAGTAGCTGGGGACTTACTAGAGACCACTAGGCTCTAGAAAGACTAGATCTCAATTTCACAATGCGTACTCAACTTATGAATTGAATCTATCTAAGAGGTGCTTCATGATGGTTATTTATGATCCTCATACATATCAGGAATCATCACTTGACCCAATATTTCAAACATCCATGCAAGAAGAGTTCAATTCATTGCAAGACAATGAGACTTGGGAATTGGTTCCCCTGCCCTCCAAGAGGAAACTAGTGCAATGTAAGTGGGTCTATAGTACCAAAGTGGTTGTTGATTGTTTTGATATCAATTATAATACCAAGTTTGTTTCCAAAGGATTCTCTCAATTCCAAGGAGTGGAATATACAGAGACATTTGCACCGGTTGCAAAGATGGACTCTATCATGCTAGTTTTAGTCATTGTTGCATCTAAGTGCTGGGAGGTTCGACACATGGATGTGAAGAGTGAATTTATTCATGGTGATATTCATGAGGAGATCTATATGAATCAGCATGAATTTTTCATTCATGATCCTTCATTTGTATGCAGGTTAATTAAGTCTCTCTATGGCCTCAAGCAATCCCCTAGGGCTTGGTATGCCAAGATGGACAATTTTCTGCTATCGCTTGACTTTGAAAAATGTAAATATGATCCTAATGTATATTTGTAGAATGTTGGTGGTTTATTGTAGGTCATAGTACTATATGTTGATGAAATTTTGATTACAGGTATCTACACTAATGAAATTGGATCAATTAATTCTTCTTTTCACAGTGAATTCTCCATGATTGACCTTGTTTTTTTGAGACAATTTATTGGATTAGAAATTGAGAAATATAAAGTAGGTATTAAGGTCAGCCAACCAAAGTATGTTCTAGACCTTTTATTGAAGTTTAAAATGAATAAAAAATAAATAATATTTCATTATGTGCAAGGAACCAAACACTTTTGGGTACACTATGCTGGTGATTCTCCACTAGAACTAGTTGGATTTACTGATTCTGATTGGGATGGAGATTCCATTGATAGAAAATTCACTTCAGGTTATCTATTCATGCTTGAAAATGGTCCCATATTTTGGTCAAGCAAGAAACAACACACTATATCCCTCTCTTCATTTGAGGTCGAGTACAAAGGATCAATGAACACAGCTACACAATGTGTGTGGTTGTAAGGTATTCTTGGGGAACTTGGATTTGCATTTGATTCACCCACAATCATTTGGTGTGACAATCAAAGCGAAATAAATATTTCCATTGATCTAGTGCAAATACATAGGATCAAGCATATTGAGATACACATGTACTACATATAGAGCATGGTGCACGGGGAGGTGATATCCTTGTAGTATTTCCTATCTACAGAGCAAATTGCTGACATATTCACCAAGAGCTTCACAGAGAAGACATTCACCTATCTGAGATCCCTTCTTGGAGTGGGTAACACATGGTGATGGATGATATTAACTTCCATATTTTTCTCCATTTCCATTTTAGTGGGGAGGTTTCTGTAATGTGCCATTTTAGGAATTTTACTAAATGACCAATGTTTTCACTTTTTCCCCAATTTTGACCTTAACTAGTTTTGATGTCTAGACCTCCAAATTGGCCCAAATGCTTCCAAATTTTCTCTGAAGGTACATGAATGATAATATAAATTAAATATCATGTTCATGTATTTTTTTTTACCTCCCAATTACTTCTTAAAACTTGTTTAATGTTCTGTTCAAAGTAGGAGTCCTTACTAGCAAATTGGGGCTCTAATTCCCCCAGGTAATTGCCGAAAATGGCTTCACAAAGGATCCCAAAGTCACTTGAATTTATGAACAGAGGCTGGGTATGTGTAAGGTAAATTTTAAAATTCTCATATGCATCATGGTTTAGTTTATAAAGGTTGTTATGACTCTTTCCAAAACAACTCCAAGTCACAATTTCAACCCTTGGGGACAATGCACCAAATCTTCTCCCAATGCAATAAAAATGAGTAAAATGGATTCCAATGCTTAAGTAATGAACAAAAAACTTGAAATACACATTAATTATAGTCCATACATCATACATTTATCATATATACATTCATCCATTTGAAATAATAAGCATTACTATGGCATATATCAAAATAGAGTGGAAATGGTCATTGTTTGCTCCTTAAAAGTCATTTTGACATACAACTCTTCGGAATTTCAACTTGAAAATTTTTGAGAATTAATAAAAGAGAATAATGAAATGGTTGCAATCATAAATGGAAAATTAAAGTCTCTCCCAATTCGAAATCATCACCATTACAATGGTTCACAACAAGATAGTGGGGAAATGACACTGTTTCTTCATTGTTCAACATTTTTACATGAATTATTTGGGGTATTTCTACCTGAGAGTATTATGAACGTGAACTAAAAATCATATACATCAGAAAATAATATAATTGGCATTATAATATTCCCCAAAGAGATCAATAGCTCACCCAAAGTGCAATCCCTCCATTGGCATGAATATGGTGTGAAAACTGGAAATAGTTGAGAGAGAGTGCTGCAATAGAAGAATCCACATGATTTCCTGTAGCTTACACCTAAAAATAATACTCTATTAAATCTCCATGAAATACCTAAGTGGAATTTCCAAACACCAACTAGGATGGGAATCTTTCACCCTTGAAATTGGCTTAAGTAAGAAAACTAGTCATCCACTAGCTCTCACAAACTAGTCTTCTCATGGATGACCCCTGTATTTTATAAACATTATTGGTCTTCTAAGGTTCCAAATCCATCCATAAACCAAATCCAAGTCGAATTGGTTTGGCTTCTCATGCTATGCCATGTGGCCTCTCTCTTCACCTTCCCTCTTCTCCCAAATTTGAGTACGAGCCTCTTGGCCTTCTCCAAATCCCAAATTCGACCTCTAAGATGCTCTATTCAGTCCTGACATGTCAGTATGTCATTATTTCAGCCTTCATATCTTACTTGTGTCATAATTTTCATAGAATCTCCATCATTGGTGTCATAGATGTCATAAATGTAAGGGGAATCTAGCCAAGTGTCCATGAAACTCCTATTTGGATCTTCCTCTCCCATGTAAGTTACAATTCATCCCAAATTATACATATGAAGTATATGGAAAATTATATTAACATCATAATCCATCCCAAAATATTAGACTTCCCATAGATTCGAAATTACAAGAGGAGGATGCCATTTAACATACGAATTCTAGCTTGAGTGGGCCCCATAGTATCCATGTGTCTCAATTATCCATAGACATTTCATTTTTATCTTGTATTTATTCAATAATATCAATTATTAAATATTTATCCCCTTCTAATTTATAAACATCATTTATTATCCCCTTTATTCCAAATCTCAAATCTTCCACCCCCAACCTAGGAAACTAGTGATTTTCCTCCTTGGCAATTATTTGACTTTTATCATCCATTTGACAAATTTCATGAATATGGAAAATGTGATTTGGCCATTGTGACCCAATGCAAAATTTGGGACATTACAAATACTCCCTTCCCAATATTGCTTGTCCTCAAGCACTTTCAAACATGGTTGTTGAAGAACCTGCTTTATGTATGATTCTTTGAAGTTGCCACTGAGCTGCCCAGCTTGAGTCTTTGAGATTCCATGAAGATTTCAGAGAGGATCCACCATTATTTCTGCTGCAATACTCTGATTAACATCACTTTATTAAGTGGGGAATCCATATCCCATACTTCTTGTTTCCTGAAGAATTTGAAATCAATGGGACTAAAAACTATCCCAGGGTCCCATTGCTTGCATTGCACTCCAACAATTAAGAGTGATATCCAACCCATACCATTTGGAAAGAGAATTATTGGATCCCATTTTCTTGTACGCATTCTTCCAAACATCATGAATGCATAATATATATCATCAAATTATATAACAACATAATAAGAATGTACATCAAGGAGGTTCCTCACCAAGAAATCATGAAAGTGCTTATACCTCCTAGTGAGTAGACTACCATTTCTCAAGCACATACATGCTTAAACTGACCAATCAAATCTGCTCCAATGACATAGATGAGTATCCCATGTACTATAATTCTGCTCCAAAAGGAAGTGATATGCATCAAAATATTCAGCCATGCATTCTTTCATCCAAGAAGTGAATGAAGAATCTCCACTCAAATTTGAACCAAATAGTGAGAAATAGAAACAAGGAGACTTCAAATGACTCAAAGAAGTATTACCCATACATCCATGAATGAGTGAATCATAAAGATATGACAATGTATGTGGCTGGTAACAAAAATGTTCTCCTATCATAAGTCTATTCACCTTAGTGTTGGATGAAGTTCCTCCAACATCAAATGAACCAAGTGTTGAGCAATAAAACCATGAATCTTCAAGTGACTCAAATGCATATCATAGGTGCATCCATGTAGATGTGCATCATCAGAAAGTAACAAGGAATGCTACTAAAAATGTGAATAATAATGTGCTCCAAATGATATGTAATGTGCATCAATATAATCATCCATGTGTTCTTTCATCCAATAAGTGAATGGAGAACCTCCACCAAAATCTGAACAAAATAAGGAGCAAGGAAAACATGAAGACTTCAAGTGGCTCAAAGAATTCTCATCAATACACTCATGAATATGTATATCATTATGTAACATCAGAGGATGTTTCTGCCAATAATAATTTTCTCCAATCATATAATTCTTCACCCAAGTGTGGGATGAAGTTCCTCCAACTTCAAATACACTAGGAAAGGAGCAAGTAAAATCATGAGTCTCCAAGTGACTCAAGTGAACATCATAGGTGCACCCATGTAGATGTGTATAATCATATTGTAAACGAAGGATGCTGCTGAAAATGTAAATAAGATGGTGCTCTAATAATTCCATCATCAAAATGAGAAATAGAATGTCCATGCTCTTCATGTGGCACCATAAAAAAGAAACCTTTCACCCATACTTCATTAGGATGACTGCTGCAAAATTTAGAAGTGTAGGATGTAGGAGAAAGAACCAACTCACCAAAATGACCAGTAAGTGAAAAATTGTCATAATGTGAAGGATCCATATGGGTAGGATTATGCAGCTCCTTCAAGAGTGTGAAACCTTTGTCATATATTGGTTCCAATGTAGAGGAATCATGCTCTTCTTTAAAAATTGCATACCCTTCATCAAGAGACAATTCAAGTTCCTCTTCCACCACATAAAGTGTTTGGATCTATTCAAGTTCATATTCAAACACATAAAGTACATTCAAATTTCCAATTTTCTTATGATCCACCATGTCATGAGAATCCTCCAAACAATCTACCATTTGACAATCTGAAACAGGAGGAAAAACAAGTGTCTTGCAACTTTTCAAGAAGTTGCTCATTTTGAATTGTGAGCTTATGAATAACTTCATTATTCTTCAAGTAGGATTCATGTAACCATTCACTAAGATCAATGAAATTTTTTCTATAAAAAATCAAAGACATTAAATTACCTTTGATGTTGCACATTGCTCTTTGGATCTTCTCCATGTCTTCAAGGGGGGATGGCTCCTCCAAAGAAGTAGCTCTCCAACAAGAATTTGATACCAATGCTTGAGTGTCATAGAGTATGCTAAGGGCCTATTGGATCTTATTTTCATTAATATTTAAGGACCCTTCAAGAAAATGAGGCTCTTGCAAATGAAACTCCTCATATTCTTTCTTCTTGCTTGGACCAACTTCATGAAGCTCAAGTGGTGATGGGGAAGTTGATCTTGTTTCTTCTTCAAGTGCTACAAGGTCTTCATTTTCATGTTTAATGGAATTTTGGCTTACAGAAACATTTTGAAATCTGATCTATATGTCACCAACATAGAGTTGTGAGAACCCATCAGTAGGTACTCCTTCATAGTTCAAGCATCCATCAGTAGATGCTCTTTGGTCCATGTCCATAGTAGAATTTGTTTCAGAATGATATTCAATAGTTTCAAGGTACTCTTATTCCTTCTCATGTGATGTTTCCTCATCTTTTTCAAAGTAATTTTGGAGTGAATTTATATCCTCTTCATGTAATACTTCTTCTACTTCACCTATTTCAGAACTAGGTGGTTCATGGGTCTCCTCCTTTTGCTCCTTCAAACAAGCTGATGCATTTTCCCCCTTAGTTTTCTTAAAATCAATATATTTTTTCCAACTTTGGATAACCAAAAACTCGAATCCTTTCATAATATTCTTCGTCATGTATTTAAGGATAGGTTCCATGCTTTTTATTATCTCCTCACCATCATATGAGGTTCTCTTTTCTTGCCTAGTCATAGTTTCCAAAGAACTGCCTTCTTCTCCTACTTTTTTTTTCCCTTCAACAAAAGCACTTTTGGGTTTCAATATATAATGGTGGTCCCTGAATTATTGTACTCATAAATATTAGACCAAATCATGTGCCAATATTATGCTCTTATACCACTATAATGTCCCCTTTTAGGAATTTTACTAAATGACCAATTTGTTTCACTTTTTCCCCAATTTTGACCTTAACTAGTTTTGATGTCTATACCTCCAAATTGACCCAAATTCTTCCAAATTTTCTCTAAAGGTACATGAATGATAATATAAATTAAATATTATGTTCATTTATGTTTTTTGAACTCCCAATTACTTCTGAAAACTTGTTTAATGTTCTGTTCAAAGTAGGAGTCTTTACTAGCAAATTGGGGCTCCAATTCCCCCTGGGTAATTGCCAGAAATGGCTTCACAAAGGATCCCAAAGTCACTTGAATTTATGAACAGAGGCTGGGTATGTGTAATTTAACTTTTAAAAGTCTCATATGCATCATGGTTTAGTTCATACAGGCTGTTATGACTCTTTCCAAAATAGCTCCAAGTTGCAATTTCGACCCTTGGGAAAAATGCACCAAATCTTCTCCCAATGCAATAAAATGAGTAAAATGGCTTCCAATGATTAATTAATGAAAATTATACTTGAAATAAACATTAATTACAGTCCATACATCATACATTTATCATATATACATTCCTCCATTCGAAATAATAAGCATTACCATTGCATATATCAAAATAGAGTGGAAATGGTCATTGTTTGCTCCTTAAAAGTCATTTTGACATACAACTCTTGGGAATTTAGACTTGAAACTTTATGAGAATGAATAATATATAATAATTAAATGATTAAAATCATAAATTGACAATTAAATTCTCTCCCAATTTGAAATCATCATCATTACAATGGTTCACAACAAGATAGTGGGGAAATGACACTGTTTCTTCATTGTTCAACATTTTTACATGAATTCTTTGGGGTATTTAAACCTGAGAGTATTCTGAACATGAAATAAAAATCATATACATCAGAACATAAGATAATGGGCATCATAATCTTCCCCAAAGAGATCAATATCTCACCCAAAGCGTAATCCCTCCATTGGCATCAATAAGGTGTGAAAGCAGGAAATAGTTGAGAGAGAGTACTGCAATAGGAGAATCCAGATGATTGGGCCTGTAGCTTACACCTAAAAATAAGACTCCATTAAAGCTCCATGAAAGGCCTGAGTGGCATTTCCAAACACCAACTAGGATGGGAATCTTTCACGCTCGAAGTTGGCTTAAGCAAGAAAACTAGTCATCCACTAGCTCTCACAATTCACAAATGAGCAAAAGCTTCTTCTCATGGATGATCCCTATATTTTATTAACATTATTGGTATTCTAAGGTCACAAATCCATATAGAAACCAAATCCAAGTCGAATTTGTGTGGCTTCTCATGCTATGCCATGTGGCCTCTCTCTTCACCTTCCCTCTTCTTCCAAATTTGGGTAGGAGCCTCTTGGCCTTTTTCAACTCCCAAATTCGACCTATAAGATGCTCTATTCAGTTCTAAACTGTCAGTATGTCATTATTTCAGCCTTTATATTTGACTTGTTTCATAACTGTCATAGAATCTCCATCATTGGTGTCATAGATGTCATAAATATAAGGGGTATCTAGCCAAGTGTCCATGAAACTCCCATTTGGCTCTTCCTCTCCCATGTAATATGCAATTCATCCCAAATTATACCTATGAAGTATATGGACAAGTATATTAACATCATAATCCATCCCAAAACATTAGACTTCCCATAGATTCGAAATTACAAGAGGAGGATGCCATATAACATAGGAATTCTAGATTGAGTGGGCCCCATAGTCTCCATGTGTCTCCATTCTCCATAGACATTTCATTTTTCTCTTGTATTTATTCAATAATTTCAATTATTAAATATTTATCCCCTTCTAATGTATAAACATAATTTATTATCCCCCTTATTCCAAATCTCAAAGCTTCCACCCCTAACCTAGGAAACTAGTGATTTTCCTCCTTGGCAATTATTTGACTTTTAGCATCCATTTGAAAACTTTCATGAATATGGAAAATGTGATTTGGCCATTGTGACCCAATGCAAAATTTGGGATATTACAGTTTTGTTCCCATGAGGTTTTCCTCCTTACCTTGTTTTTATGGACAAATAAATTTTTTGTATGAGGTGACTTGAGCCTTAGTTTCCAAGGCCTCAATAATATGTTTAAGATGTACTAAGTTAGGATTAAGGGGGTGTGTTAGAGCACTAATATACCTAAGTACCATGATCATACACCTATGATACATTTCATTAGCTTCTAATCTATGTCATATGGTCCAAAACATAGGCTATGTTGATCAACCTTGGTCTATTGAATGTTTTGGACTCATTTATTGCAGTTGAGGTGCTCCAATTTGATCACTCTAAAAGTCTAGTCACCCCCATTAATGAAACACCATTCTTGGTGCACTCCTCATCCCTTAAATTAGGGAAATTTTTTGACCATAGGCATTAGTGCATGTATTTTGTGGTTTTTGGATCTCCTTGGGCATTTATTGCTGCCTAGAGCTACTCCCACTCACCCATGTGCTCACCCACGCCTATCCTGCTGTCATTTATGTCTCAACATGATCCATCCATGTGCACACAGGCATTCGTGACCATTTGGGATGGTTTGGGAACTCATTGGTCCACCTAAGGGGGTTTTGAGGTCAAATCCTAGCCTGACACATGTATGCATCTGGATGGCCTCCAAAGGATAACAATTTCTCCCTAATGTAATATAAACTTGATCCAAACATATTTACATGTTGTACAATCATAATAATATGAGTTATTGACTACATTTGTGTATGTTAATTTTACTCTTTCTACTGTTTTTGTGCATAATTGTGTGTAAACTTGAATTGTGAGAATCCCCTTGGCTCTTAGATCCTACTATGAATGAATTCTCATGAGATGGAGTTTCCAACCATTTCAAGTCTCTATAAGTGTGCCAAATTTTTTATATGGGGAATTTAATTAACCTATTGTGCTTTTAGTATCCCATCCTTATTCATATTCTCATTAAACTCATATAGATTTTTGGTGGAGGCATGAATATCATTCACTTTTTTTTTTTATGTGAACACATGTTGATTTCATGACACAAAAATACCATTGAAGAGTTTTGTACAACTCTCGATCACTATTTTAATTCTTTTAAAGTCTCAACAAAGAATTTATTTGAACACGTTGTTTGAAGTTAATGTAAGGTTAAGAAATATCTATATTAAGAAATAAGAATAATCTCTAGATAAGGTATGACAATAAAAACTCTTATCCAATAATTCATTTACATAAAACATTCATCTCATATTAGAGATCATTTTATGCTTTCAACTAGTCCATATGACGACAAATCCCCTTGATTTTGTAAAAACCAAAGGGGACCCCATTATAATTTTGCAAGTATGTAGCTTTGTTTTTCCTTGCTTGGTTTGAAAGGGTAAATTCGGTGATCATTTCTTTTATCTTATCTTTTACTCATTATTTTTGTCAAAAAGTTACTCTTCTATCCTTTAAGTATTTTTTCCTCCTACTGGTTGAAGAACACTTGTACGATCTTATTTGACCTTTGCTTATTTGATTGTACATTTCACTTTGAAAGAATTCAATTATTTGGGTTTTACGACATTCTTGTCAAATTTTAGTATTAATTGGTTAATGAGTACTTTGGCTGATTGAATTAGATTAAGCAAACATTCATCTTTATAAATTCTTGGAAAATTTATAGAGAGTATTTTCAGAATCTGGGATTGTGAAGGTACTCTTAATCTTGAAATATTTATTTCATTGCAAAATCATTTGCAAGATAATTATTATGAATTATGAAAATCATTATTTAAAATTCATTTAGCTGGTGCTAAATCAGTTTTCATATATAATTAATTTGATTTTGATTATGATTTGCTTTTATGAATCTTGTATATCTGATCTTTAATCTAGTCTCCTAGATCATTTTGTCATGATTTTAATCTTTTATTAATTTGCACAGGCCATTATTAGAGGTATGATTCGAGAAGAAAATATTTTATGATTTCTAAAACCTCAATAGTTCAATTTCTCATCTAAAACCTACACGATTTACCTACAAACATAGTTGAAGAATTAGGGGAGGTAAGCTGTGTAAAAACTGATAAAACTAAAGGGTAAAAACCTGCAACGATTTGAAAATAAAGTTTGATTAGACTGGCGGCAAAACTTGAAAATAAGAAAGGTCAAATCATAAACAAGCTGTCTCTGTAAATAAAAAATTGTTAAAACATCAAGAAAAATCCTAAATAAAGATTGTGAGGCTCAAAACCCAGTTATCTGAAGCTAGGAAAATAACACGCAAAATTTAATCATCGTTAGTCAATTTTTTTGTGATTTTATTGGTACACATGGTAAGTATCTAATTCTTCAAATTCTGTTTATTGAGCTGTTATAGACACCCATGTAGAATCAGTGATTCTACAGGAGTGTCATTGTTAACTCCTTTTTTCATTATTTTATCAGTGATTACAACACTAATGAAATTCTTCACGTGTCACACGTACCCTATATTTTCGTTGTGGATCATTCATTCTATTGAATGATTATTTATTTGGAAGTTGGACCCTGTCGATGTGTGAATGCTACAACGATTTTGTTAAAAATGCTCTTGTTTCCACATCTTTCCACCTATTTGGGTTTGATCCACTTCAACTTACTCGGTTCATCACTTCTGTATTCATGCATAACAGTTTTTATTTCAAGATATCGTGGAAGCTTAAGAAAAACTATGTTTTGTCTAAGAATTTCAAGATATCTTCCATATCATTAATCTCAACTGGTTATTCAAGGAGTCGGTTACATTTTCACTATTCTGGGTAGAGTTATTGTAATTATTTGGATGAATCATATGTGAGTCACAAACTTGTGGATGGGTTATATAAAGGGCCAGATACTTTGTAAAAGAGGGTGGTTTCTCCACAGAGTAGAAGGAATTTTATGCTCTTCTCTATTCTGTTTTCCTACTTGTAATCTTTTCATTCATGAGAAGGAGTGGAGACACTACCAGTGGGGGTTGGGAGGAAGCACTCCGCAGAATGAGAAAAGTTTCTTTCTTGATTTTTGTATTTGTTTTTCTGAATCGTGTTTTTTGAACATAGAACCAGCAGATGTTACCTTTCAACCAGCTTTCTTCTAGTTGTTGATTTCACTTTGTAATTTTTTATGAAGATGGAAATGAAGGCTAGAGATTGCTCACTGGTCATGGTCATTTTCAGGAAACCAAGTGTGTTCAATGATGTTCTGTAAGATTTTACCTTACACATTTGATTACTAGTTAAATGAAATCATATTTTTGTATTCAGATTTTTCATGTTTGACTGTGTGAAATGATTAAACAGTTTGATTAAAGATTAATTTTAATTTGTATTATTTGTTTATCTTTAATTAAATTGACGTTCTTATTTAAAGGGTTATTTACTTTGTTTTTAAACCATAAAACTATCATTTTATGCAGCAAAAACTCTTATATTAAAATTTTTTGGCGGGATACTATTTTCCTTATATTATTTAGATAAAATAGAAAATAGTTTAGATAGAATTTAGGTCAGATTTATTTTAAATAACTATTTTCCTTAGATTATTTAGATAAAATAGAAAATAGTTTAGATAGAATTTAGATCAGATTTCTTTTAAATAACTGTAATTTTAGGTTCCTATCAGCTTTCAAATCTCTTTGCAGTTTAGCAGTTGTTAAAATGTTTGTTGCAATTATTTAAAAAACTACATCTTATGTTAGTTTTGAATTTCATATTAGTTATAATATATTTCAATTGTATTTTAGTAATTCATATCATTAGTTTGTGAGACTCTCCTTTTGAGAGAAAACCCAAGCAAGCAGAAGCGCCTTTATTCCCATGAGATCTAGCCATACCAAACATACCAAGGGCTGCAGTAAGAATCTTGTATGGGCTAATTATTTGTAGTTGGCCTAGTTCACTAAACTCGGCCAACACATTTCTGGTGAATATTGTCTTATGCTTGTTTCCTTTATTAAGAGAAAATATAATAAAGAAGAAGATAATTGCTCACAAAAGTCATCACAGCGTGCAACAATATTTTTACTAGAGATCCCATAGGAATTAGATTCGAGGATCAATTTCATAAATAATTTTACATACCAAAAAATCTTCATAATTGATAATATACACTCCCTCTAGAATTTTTTTTCATGTGGTTCACGACACCGAAGATCGGTGATCGCTACATCCATGGAACCTCCCACCCCCCTGCCCCCGATATTCCACGAGTAATGTGGGAAGGCCACATATTGTCACTAGAAAGGAGGCCCAACAAGAGCATCAAATATGCCCATTTAAGAGCTTAGTGTGCCACTTACTATGATTTAACCTGGGTGGGGAGGGTAACAATCATTCCTCCCAACCACCTAGGGTATGTCCATTAGTGCACTACACTCCCCCCATACTTTACCTCCATAGGGCTTCATTTACAATGCCTGACACTCCTGAAAAAAAATGATTAAGGCTTCCTTTCCTTAAGGTTCTCTCCTCTTCCCTAACAACTCCCTTAGTTGTGACCCCTAAATTGACTATCCAATAATTAATCAATCACTCAAAATTCAAAACAGATAATGAAAAATGATTCTAGAGTAAGTTGTTAAATGCTTTACATGTTGGTGGTATTCAATTACCACAATATTCCAACTTCCACTTCTTTAGTTACAAAGGAATTCCACATCTTAGTAACAGTCACTAGTTGTCCAATGTTAGGATATTTAGACACTTAGGAGTTAGTGAAGATCAACTTGTGTAATATATCCGTTAGGTAAAAGTGTGTTTTTTTAGTATGCATTAGTATGCATTTGTAAATATTCTAATCTGACAATCACAATATGTTCTAGACATAGAGTGATCTGACGGTTCAACTTCTCTTAGATCATGCCTACCATTGATCTGTGGCTTAACACCCAATTGGTCCATGATCTCTATTTAAAGAGCATGGAGGGTCCTTAGCTAGTTGATTGATTATGAGAAGCTCATGTAACTTTCTTTCTTTTCCATAATAAATTGCTCCAAGTAGCTATTTGGCTGGGCCCATGGACTGTTTCCCTCTCGAGGGTTTTAACCACGTGACAAACATCGGTGTATTGATCTGTGATTCATTTGTGTGAAGTGGTTGCTCTAGGTGTTCGATCTTTTGGGAGTACCCTGTGTACCCGAACAATATTGTGATACACATCTATGCTTTTTATTTCAATTGTTTAATGCTTCCATGATCATGGAAATTCAATTAACCTTGACTACATTTCATCTATTTTATTGTCAAAGCTTACCCATACTCTCGTAGTGGGAAGAATTTTGCTAATTTTAGTAATCTTACCATTTATATCTTTTGAGATCAATAATAGTTTTCTCACAGAGAGCATGTTGCATGTGTAAGTTTGCATTGTATTAATCAGTTATACAAAAAAAGTACAGAATAAGAAGTACTCTGGACAGGTGAATGGGGTGGTCTAAACTACCACCCCAGTCCATCAAAAATAGAAAATTCTTTAGTAGTGGTGTGAGGAGGCATAAAAACCCATACAGCAGATGGGAGCCTGCTACATAGACAAAAGTTTATACAAAAATTGCAGAGTTCGTAAAAAAAAACCACAATTACCCATGTAAAATATGGGGGGCTATGTCGAAGTATACGATTCAGGAAAGTTTATGAGAAAACCATAAAAATAAAAACAACATATACATAGTTATAAACAGAAGAAATCAGTATAGAGAAAAACTGCAAAGAAACAAGCTCACTGCAGAGCGTCGCTGGTAGTAACCATAGGGTCTTGCTTCTCCTGGGTCTCCTCAAGAATTGGGCAAGGTCCATAGAGTTCCTCGTCCGTAGACGGTTCACTGAGCTTAATCGGGAGGGGAGAAGTTTTGCAGACAGAAGCATCAGGCTCATGTGCCCGTTTAGGATGCTGAGCAATGGTGGACAGTATCGAAAAATGCATCGTTGATGAGTGTGGTGTGGTAGGAACCGAGCCAACGTTCATTGAACTTAATAGAGCTATGGAAATGTTGCCGCTACCCCCATCTCCCATGGAGCCGAGTCCCATGGATAACTTTTTCCATGCAGTCATAGCATCTCTATGAGTAATAACAATGTCTAATTCCAAAATTTTGGATTTATCCTAGAGAACAGAGCTACGAGTATGGGTCTACGTACCAATTATTTCTTCCATAAGCAAACCCATCATGTTTTTAACAATCCAGTAATGGTTCAGGCTACCACCACCAATTCCATGAGCAAGGTTTTCATTGACGAGCCCGGTTTCCCAATCATTAATCAGATTGTGAACCAGCAAAGAAATCTCATTAGCATATCCATCCACCCATAACAGGTGCGCCCCTCATTGTGCACGACTGCGACCACTGCTAGCTCGATAGGCATACCATGTTTCTAAGACATGGTATAATGGTTCAGACGTATAACAAAGACCAGCAATGGCGTATATGACAAATCTCTCAATAGAAACTGGTAAGAATAAGAATGCAAATAGATCAGTCCAAATAGGAACAAGTCAAACTAGAAGAGAAGGAGAATGACCAAGCTCAAGACAAGAGTGCTTGGATGAGGAAGAGACCGACGGAATTTGAAAATAGGCTTCATGTCCATGATAATATCATTAGAAGGTGTATCAGCCATTAAAGGGGAGTAAATATTGTAGTACCCCTTCCTGTCCTTATAAATAGAGCCGAAACGTCATGCAGCCATCAGGTGAAGTGACCGCAGGGTCAAATACTACTTTGGCTGGTAAGCATCAGTGTCCTCCATTGTAGTAGATACATGTCGACATGGAATTGTCAAGAGAGACCAATTAATTTTGTCTCAGAAGGAGTGGAGGGGGAGGAGGGTGATGAGTCGTGCTAGCCATTGTGGCATTCCCGCTCTTAAGAACTTTGTTTCGGTTTTGACACATGTCTTCCACTATGGGGTTTGCTGGAGCAGTGGAGGCACGCCTGTTTATAACAAACGTGAAGGCTATGTCATCAAAGTTCCCATCATTAAAACGCATATGATGACCAACCTGTCCTGCTTCAGAAACCAGCCCCACTTCATCAATGCATAGGAATTGCGAGGTAGGTGGTGATGGAATGAGATGGATGTTTGATCATGGTTCAACCATGGTAGCCCTATCTATTCCATCATTTCCAACCAGGATTTCATCACCCACATTCAAGGTATAGGAATATTTGTTGGCCAGAAGGTTTCACTTGTTGACCAGACTCAAGTTGGTGAAGTTTCTCAGGCCTCCCTTTGTCAATGGAGAGGATTGGAGGACACCTTCATTTGCGAGAAAATCCACTACTGAATTACCAGATCGCTTCACATGGTGAAAAGAGATTTCCCGATTATGCGAGAGAAGGATTCCTAGGCATGAGAGACTATGCTCTAAATGCCAACTAGGAGAGATTTTGCACATATGAGTTCCATGCATTAGCTTGGACGCCATATCAAGGATAATCTGAGAGTCCCCTTCCACAATTAGAGGGAAAACATTTCCTTCAATGGCAATTTTGATTTCAGCGATGAGGTCCTTTAGCTCAGTTGTATTATTGGTGTTGTGACCTATATTCCCATGATATATGAGAAGGATATTTCCAGTGTGATTTCTAACAACGCCTCCAAACCCGAAAAGATTAGGGTTTCCTTTAATTTGACGCTCCATCAAAATTGATTTTTAGGACACTCTTAGTGGGGGGGTTCCAAAGGATAGGGAGAGCAATAGTATCCTTGGAGCTGGAGGGACCAACAAGGACGGAGAGATGAAAATTCCAATTATCCAACATTATTTTCTCAAGGGGAGAGACTGCGAAATCATTTAGAGTCTAGAGCCTTACAGAGAGAGTTTCCTGAAGGTTTTAGGTGAAGATATCCTAGATCGCCTCTAAAGTGAGATGTTTGTCTAAGAAAATGCGACGATTCCTTTATTTCCAGATGTTCCATACACGGAAGCCAGGAATGAGTTCCCAGAGAAGAATTAGAATGGAACTTTGAAAGGGGTTTACATCCATTGCTGAAGAGTTTCTATAATGTTACCTGTTATCCATATGAAATGACACATTTTCTCAGCCACCTTATCCCATAACTTACTAGCAAAAGCACAGGAATCCAAAAGATGATCAATGGATTCAGAGTGCCTATTACAGATAACACACCATGAAGGTCCAGAGAATCCTCTTTTGAGAATATTTTCCCACGTAAGAATACGTCTGTGGGACAGTAACCAAAGAAAAGTAGAAATTTTGAGCCATAGATTAGGATTCCATATTTTCTTCCATTTAATGAGAGAAGGCTCCCTCTGATGAGAAATGGAAAGAGAGTACGCTTTCTTCACCGTGAAAGTTCTTGATGGTTTGTAACCCCATATAAGGATGTTAGGGCCATGCTTGATACGAATCCTTCTTTATTGAATTTCATGCCAAATGGTCTCCAAGAGCTCAGACTCAATTCTATCTCTCCGGTTGTTGGGATTTTGCCAATGTCAAAAAGGAGACTAGATGTCCTTCGTCCAAAGGTCATCTACAAGAGTGTTGAGATTTTGCTGAGGATATAATTAAATATCTTCCTGCAAAAAAATACTGCTAATGCTGGGGAGTTACTCCCAAGCGTCATGCCATAGGAGAGAATTGAGACCGTTCTGAATTTCCCAAAATTTGTGTTGTTGTATTAGAGCACGCTGGGTGTTAGGTGCTTTCCAGATCGAGGAACCTGGAGGATTTAGGTCAAATATTATAAGAGTATCAGAGGTATGATCTCTATAATACTTGTATTTCCATAGTTGTGCCCAGGGAAAATTGATTTTGTGTTATCTATTTCCACCAAATCTTGGCCAATAAGACCTGGTTACTGATTTCTGGATCTCAAATCCTAAGCCCTCCTTCCAACTTAGGGAGATAGATATGTTTCCAACTTACAAGTGACCATCTTTGTCGGTTATTATTACTTCCCCAAAGAAAGTTTTTTTGGAGTTTTTTTATATGCTAGAGTACCCACTTGGGAGACACAAGTACCGATAAAATATATAGAGGCATGGATTCCAAATAGATTTGAGGAGGACAAGACAGCTTGGCAGATTAAGGGAACAAAATGTCCAGGAAGATATGTGTGTTTCCAGTTAGTTCGGAAGTTCTTTCCAGGAAGTGTGCTTGATGGTTAAATCAAAGAGCGGAGCTCCAAGGTATTTAGAAGATAGAGTAGCCACAGAAATATTAAGAATGCGGGAAATATTGTTTTGACTAATGATACTGGTTTTGTAGAAGAAAAGTTGAGACTTATCTAGATTGATGGAGGTGCCCGAAGCTTTAGAGAAGGTAGTCAGAATGGAATTCAAAGTACGAGCTTCCTGAACCGAAGGATGGCCAAAAAGTAGTTTGTCATCCACAAATTGTTGATAAACATTGGAAGGGGCTCCATGGATCGAGATACCATGTAGATAATTGGAGAGTAAGGTTGATTTAAGCATTCTTCCCAAGCCTCTAGATATTAAAATGAAAAGAAAGGGAGAAAGTGGATCTTCTTGTCTTACCCGACGAGAGGGGGTGAAGGTAGACAAGGGTTTTCCATTGACCAGAATAGAGTAGAACATAGAGGAGATTAAATCCATGACCCATTTGGTCTAGGTTTGATAGAATCCAAAAGAAAGAAGATTTCTTTCAATAAAACCCCAACTCAATTTGTCAAAAAATTTGGAGAAATTCAACTTGAGAAGCATCCCATGGGTTTTGGAGTTTTTCAAGGAGTGAGTTATTTCATGTGCTAATATAATGCCATCCAGAATCTAAGGTCCCTCCACATAGACATATTGCTCAGGGGAAATGTGTAAAGGAAGAAGGGGTTTGAGGTGATTGGCTACCACTTTGGAGATGATTTTATAAGTGACATTAAACAAAGATATAGGGCGTAACTTACCGGGATGATCATCTTTGGCCTCCTTGGGAATGAGAGTAAGGTGAGTATCATTGAGGATGGGGAGAACCCATTTTTTCTTTCTTGATTCTTCAACAACTGCCATAACTTCATTTTTGAGCATCTCCTAGCAGTGATGGAAAAAATTGATGGTAAAATCGTCCGGACCTGGGGTTTTCCTTCCACCATTTGTTTTATTGTTGTCTCCACTTCTTGCATTGAGATGGGTTTCATAAGCGAATCATTGTGCTCCTGAGTGACTAGAGAAGGGATATGTACTAGGAACTGCTGGATGGATTCTTCTTTATTATCATTAGGTTCAGTAAGCAACTTTTTATAGAATCCTAGAAGTTCTTTTTCCAAGTTTGCGTGCTCTTCCAAGATGGAGCCATCATCAGTTTTGAGTCTAATGATCTGGTTGCTCATTATGTACTGGAGAGTGGAACAATGAAAGAAGGTGGTATTTATTTCCCCCTCTTTAAGCCAGTCGACTCTGGATTTTTGTTGCCAAAATATTTCTTCATGTTCACAACGTTAATTAAGGCGAAGTAGTAGATCATTTTCTTTAGTTTTAATTTCCAGTGTGTACCCAGTATCCATGATCCTTTGTTGCATAGTTTCCATCTCATGCTGGATGGATTCCTTCTATTTGAAAATGTTTCCAAAAGTACATTTATTCCATGTTCGTAGGTTATACCTGAGAATCTAAAGCTTCTAATGCATGATGGACATTTTAGAACGTCCCGTGACTTGCATGTTGGTCCACCATTCTTCCATAGTACTATTGAATTCTGCATGCTTAAGCCAGAATTTTTCAAAACAAAAGGGGTGATAGAGGAGAGTACCTACACTAGGCCAGGAAAGGGATATGGGTAAGTGGTTAGAGCCAGTAGTGAGAAGGACAGTTGAGCCCAGGATACCCCCAAGAGATAGAGTATTATAAGAGATAAGGAAATGGTCTAGACGTTTGGCAATGTGGTTCCTACCCCCTCCCTTATTATTCCAGGTGAAAAATCCAAAGGTTGGAATGAAATAAATTAGGTCATTATTAGACATGAAATATTTGAACGCCTGATCGACCTTGGAGAGAGACCGCATTCCCCCTTTCTTTTCCTCTAGAGTGAGGATCATATTGAAGTATTCTCCAATAATAATTGGGGAATCAGAGTGGGAATGCACAAACCAGTCAAGATAGTGGATAAAATGAGTCTTGAGGATGGGAGTTTGCGGCCCATAAGTGTTGAGGAGATGACCTTTAATAGTTGTGCCAAGGATATGAAAGATAGCAGATAAATAATGAGCGATGGAGGAAAAGTGACTAAGAGATACCTACATAGGATTTCAGATGATGGAAATACCTCCCGAGGCTCCTTTAGCATCAATGGCCATGTTATGACTACCTTTCCAAATTCTGGTAAAAATATTCGCAAGATCTTCACTCGAACATTTGGTTTCTTAGAGAAAGAGGACATAAGGTTTCTCCTGCATAATTTTTCATTTTAACATTCTCTGTTTAGAATTTCCATTGAGGTAACGGACATTCCAGGAGATGAGCTTCATGGGATACCTTGGGAGGCAAAGGAGAAGAATTTTGTTAGCTGAGCATACTGGCCTAACTCTTTGAGCGCATTGCCAAGTCTGTTTAATTGCTGCAAGTCAACTTTACGACCTCTTTTTTTGTTCTCCTTGGGAATTTTTTGTTTATCTTTTTGTGACAGGTGATAGACCCCAAGCTTATTCTACTCTTTGGATTTGACAAGAGCTTCCTGGAGAGTTTGTATTTGTCATGCAGGAATGGAATCAAAGGATTTTTTAGTGCAAGCATCCTCCATACTTCCAAGGTCCAGCTCCCCTGGTTCTTGATCTTTTAACTCTTCCTCCATGAATTCCTGAGCTTGAACATCTACAGGTGATACTCGAGGATTCGATGAATACATTAGCCAAGGTGTAGTGGCTATATCGCTAAGATTAGCCTGAGCTGGAAGAATTTATGATTCCATTAAGTGCACAGATGATTGCATAGGCGTGTGGTATTGAGACTTCGAATTGTTGGTGTTGATTTCCATATGTTTTTCTTTAGATGTTGTTTCATCTTGATTGTTCAGGGATTTGAAGCTGTTACTAGTACTGGGAATATCCTCTTGATTTTCTGGCCCAACTTTCTGTTGATAGCACTTTTTTCCCCATTTTCTTGAATCCTTCGGCATCTGACTCCCCATTATTTGGGTTGTTCGTCTTGATTCTATTGAGCAGATAGTCTCTAAAGAGGTGTCCATGCTCATGACATTTTTGACAGCGAAAAGGAACATGCTTATAGTCGAGAGGTTGTATCCAGTCTGAATCCTTATGAGAGAGGCATATAGTGTCAAAAAGAGCTTTTGCAATGTTCATATAAACACATATCCTAGCATAGGAGGTGAATTTGTTCATTTTGGTCTGATCAATCGATCTGACATATGTTCCCAGATTGTTTTTTATTTCTTTAAGGGTCTCCTCATCCCAGTATTCTTATGGGAGAGATAACATACGGATCCAGACTGGCGCCCATGAGAAGTCCTCTTTTTCTGGACTGAATCTTTTCGTCCAATTGCGAAGGTAAAGACCAGCAGAATTGAAGAAGTAAGGACCACCTTCTTCAACTCTTGATTTGTCATCAAGATGATGAAAAATGACGATAAAAAAACCTTTGGATCTAAGTTGTAAATCAAAGTGAGCCTTCAGTTTCCATTTAGCTACAATCCATCCACACAAGGCCTATTTAGTTGGCCAAAATCCCATGAATTTTCCTATGAGTGCATGATCTTTCATCTTTTGTGCACGAGCATTGATCCTTTTAATGGGGAGATGAAAGAAAGGCTGATTCTCAGTTATGGAAATGTAGGTTTCGGTGTTGGACTACGCCTTTTCCTAAATCTTGATCAGTGATTTTCCTGGAGAATTCAGGCCTTGGTGACCCTCAAAAATCAGAATTTCTTTCGATCCAATTTGAATAGTAATGGGTGGTGAGGATGTCAACTAGTCGGTTGGATCTCCACCATGAATGTTGGAAATAACATGGGAAGGGTTTGTGGACCCTCCCCTTGCTAGCGCCATGAAATAAAGCCATAAAGAAATACAGATGAGTAAGTTATATCCAAAATTTAGCCTATGAGCTCCAAGAAAGCCATCCCATTCATCTATTGAAGTTCTCACTGAGAGAATGTTAATCACAAATGTCAATATGTTTTTTATTATTTCAATCAAACCTATTGAATTAAACCATCTTAATCCAATTAAGTATGACTTACTCAATGGGATCGATTTTTCATGATTAAAAGTAACTACCAAAATTTTATCATACTTTCCAGTTTGGGTTTTGTGGTATCGGATCCTTGGTGACAAAATACATTTTGAAATTCTCAAAATACTACCCCCAATTTTGATTGTCCGATAAAAAACATTAGACTTACTATAATGAGTCCATCCTATTGGAATTTTCTTAGTTCATCAGGTGCAGTAACCCTGATGACAGATCCCCAATACCGGATGACCAATAGTTGTTTAATATTTATCGTTTTGGCATGATCATGATAATATTATCCTTATCTAAAGTCCTAATGTTGAGAATGTGTCATCATATTTTTATTACTCGGGATTCTTGTGACACTAATCTAGTCAATCCATGATAAACTTTTCCCAATTTGATATACATTGGATTAACCTATAAGAATTCATTTTGTGATAGACCCTGATTATCCATTTTAAACGTCTTGATATATTAATTCCTATCTCATTGGAATATTTTAGTTGTATTAAAGGGATAAACTTTTTAAATCCTAATTATTGGATTGTATTTTATCAGATTCACCATTATACCTCTTGTTTATCATTATTGAGGGTTGTTTCACAAATGCAATTGACTGATGCTCTATCGAATACCTTCATATCAACATTTTTTAATCAAACATTTAAATTTAGTACCATGAAACCTATTCTAATTGGCATGCCTAGATATGGTGTCTTGAATATATCCTATTGGAAAAATCTTCCTCATTGAGGGCTACACATGAGAAAAGATCAATTATCTCATGTAATTTAATTAATTGCAATGAATCAAACATATTAGGTAAATAAAAAGGAGATATCTTGTCATTACTCTTTATCATTATCTTCCTTAATCTTGTTAGGGAAGCCAAGGTCATTTACATTTTACCCTATTACTGAAAGTTTAGATGTTTTAGTTCAAAGCATGAGATAAAACTATCTTATGTTTGAAATTCTCTTATTTAATAATTATTGATTATCAAGCTCAATATTTCGAACTTGTGTTTACATTGTAGGATTCCTTGCACTCAAAATATAAAAGGCATAAGGAAATAGAGAGACAATGTTTAAAGGAGAATTTAAGGAAATTCCCAACCCCTAAAGAGATGTTGCTTCAGTCACATTCACATATATAAATCATTTGTTAGGTGCTCATAATGCCCCCAACTGGGATGGAATATATCAAATGTTCATGAATGAAGAATTCTCAAAATATAATGAAGATTTGGAGGACTTCTATAATATAAAGAAGAGTGGAATTTATCTTATTGTTGTTAGGCGTGCAGTGCTTCCCTATAATCATGTTGTCAGATGGGTGTTTGAGCACATCAATCCACCCACCAGATTGATAATGAATAGAGTCAAGGTTACGATAACATCTTTATAGTCAGACTCATTTGGAAAAATGTTTAAGCTAAAAAATTAGAGTTATTGTTAAATCCAATGTTTCACAATGAATACAAAGCCAAGAATCTAAATTTAGTGGAAGTACTAAAAGAATGGTGGACAAAAGACAAAACCTTCTCAGAAAAGGCTAGCCAATTTTATTCCACGTAGTACTTGAGTTAACAATATAGGTTTCTAATTACCATGATTTTTATACTATATGGTGAATAGGGATCCTCTCGTTTTCGATTAGAATGGATTTTTCTAGTTCATTATGTTTCCAAAACAATACAAGATCTCAACTAGGAAACCATCTTGTCGACCAACTTACTAGGTTTTTCCAGGTCCATAAAAGAGGTGCAGAGTACAAAAACCACCATATTTTGTATGTATTCCTATTTATTAGATGCAATTTGTTCTTCAAATCCTTTTCCCCAAATGGGATGGGAGTGGAATCTGAATCCCCTCCTGTGCACATGTATTGTTGTTAATTGTGGTCCTCCAATTACATTACATACTTTTATGACATTTGTGACTATTTTTATAATGTTCCCATCCATCAATCTAACCAATGGAGGGGATATTTATGAATTATGGGGTTCTAAATTTCATTCCATGTCCATATTACAAATTTATAAACATTTAAAATGTCTGTAGATGCATAATAAAAAGACAGAACAAAAATAAACTCTATCCACACACACACCATGCATATACTAGCATATTAACCCCAGGAATAATAATAAAATCATTACACATTCAAATACAAAAAACTACTTATCTTTAAACAAAGAAGATCCAAGCAACTGGTTGTGTAAGAAATGTTTTTCACTTAATTGTAAGCACTCTATCCAACATATACTATTTTTTATTAGAGACCACCCACAAGATAGGGCGTTATGAGGCCACCAAGGTGAAGGGAACTCCTATAGGATTCTCTCTCTCTCTCTCATCTGTTATGAATAAAATAACCATAATAATAATAAACATCAACATATATATATATATATAGAAATAACAATGACAATAACAACAAACAATAATAGTATAATAATATAATATTAATTAGTAAAAAGGTGTAACTCTTTATGAAGAGTTGCATTAGACACCCTTTAAACAATTATATATACGGGAAATTCGATCTTGTAAAATATCATATCTATTTTATCAACTCATGGATTATTTGTATTTTAGAAAGTGGAAGTTCGAGTTATAGTAAACGGATTTTTACCGTTACAATGGTATCAGAGAGAAGTTACGATTATGGTTTCTAGGGTTTCCCTAAAAAATAGGACCTTGTCCTTAAAAACTAAAAATAAGATAAAAATAAAAAAGGTAAAAGTAAAACCCCCAAAAAAGAGGTAAAATTAAAACAAAACAAAAAAAGTAAAAGTAAAACCCAAAAAAAGAGGTAAAAGTGAAACAAAAAAAAGGGGTAAAAGTAAAACCCCATGTGGTTTCTTAATAAGTGGGTTTGGGTTTATTCTCCAAAAATAAAAATTGAGATTTGAACCTCGGTGGGAAAGGTAACAGTCATTCCTCCCAACCACCCAATCTACACCATTTTACAAAACTTAAGGGGAAAAAAATCTAAAAGTGCATAATAATTGTTATTAAGAAGCAAGTGAGATTTGAACATAGGTGGGGAAGGTAATAATAATTCCTCCCAACCACCCAATCTACAAGAACTCTTTAGGGGAAGAAAATTAATTATTTCAACCTTCAAAAAAATTAAATTATTATTATTAATTAATAATTGTGTGAAGTACAATTATTAAATTACGAGAGAAAAGAAAAACAAGACAAAATCAAATAAGACAAGAAGTCAGTCAAAAGGAAAAGAAACTATCGTCAAAGAACACCAGAATTCAGGAATTATGGCAAATTCTAAATCAGAATTGCAGTCCCAACTACAAGTAGCATTGAACAAAGCATTTGACATGAGAAATATGGATATTTCTAAGGGATTCATAGAGCATGAGAATCATTATCTAAAAATCCATATTGAGAGATTATCTGCTCAAATTGAGGAATTAATGAGTAAAAAATATACCAATCAAAATGTACAAAACCAAAAATTCATGAAAGATGCAGTCAAGAATAAAGAAGAAATAAAATGATTAAATAAAATCATCAAGGACAAAGATGACAAAATCACACAAATTTAGACAAATGTAAGATGCAAGAAGTAGAGAATTGTCACCTTCAGCAACAGATTGAGGAACTCCAGCAGAAAGAGGATGACTCAAAAAAAAGCGCACAAGTTGGAAATTACAAAATTCAATAACACATTAACAAGCAACACTGAAGAAATATATCGATTAAGAAATCATAATAAAATATTAGTTATGAAGATCAAGAAGTTAAAGAGTACCAAGAAGGTAGACAACTCGAATGAAGACATTGAAGGAAAAGTCCTATAAAAACAAGAAGAAAATCAATGCCTTCTAAATCTTAATCGAGAACTAGAGAAACAAATCGAGAAGTTAAAAGAGGACAAAAGTCACAAGACGAAAGGTTCAAGAAGATTCAGAGTAAAAACAATCTATTGGAGAACAAAATAGCACAAATCCAGAAAGAAGCATCTAGACTGTATGAAAAACAAATTCAAGTTGAGCAAGTAAATTCAGTCATCATCACAGATAAAAAATAAGTCAATACATCTGAAGAAAAAACAACACGAACTCCTTATCGATGCCCCAATTATAAACATTATTTTGACCAACGACAAGGTCAAAATGAACACACACATACGAGAGATGATGTCAGATGAGTAAGAATATCAAATCAAAATACAAAACAACAAAAAAGAAGACCTACCCCACAAAGTGATCAAATAACTTCGATAAAAATAGATTTGGGATGGACCACATAAGAGACGATGCATAAGTTATTCTAGGTGTATAAATAATATATCAATGCTATGAGCGATGATTCTAAGAAGAAGCAGAGGAAATAGATCTTGCTACTAAGAATTANAATCACATGAATGAAGAGATGAATATTGGTGTGTATCCTTCCATTGAATAATGATGAATAATAGTGTATATAAATAGTACATCCCTCATAGGAAAATCAAGTTGTATGGAGACAGTTCATAAAGCTCAAAAAGGCCGACTTACCAAAATATAGAAAACCCCCATAGATGGTTAAAGCACTTCCCAAATATATCAAGGACCTCACAAATTGGAAAAATCATGAGTGAGTTGTCAAGGAGATGGAAAAAAACATTCTAATCCTAGAAAATGGAGGAAAACTCATGAAGGATGGGTTGGCAATAAAAGCACCCAATTTCCTAGTTTTGACTAGCTTTACCTTATCTATAGAAAAGTAGGAAAAGCATAATAAAGAAGAATATGCTGTAAAGTGTTGTATACTAATTCTAGATGGTCAAAATGTGGTAAATATCAACCCAGAACTAGAAATAAATCATTCCTAGGATATAGATGGCATGTATTGAATTTAAGGTGCAAGTGGATGCCAACTAATTAAGCTAGTGGATGAATAATTAATCAAATAATGAATAATTATTTTATCCTAAGTTATGAGTGGATTTAATATATTCCAACACCCCCCTATAAGTCCAACTTTATGATGGTATGAAAAAATATATAGATGCATATAGGGCTCATCAACAAGGCTATGGTCACCCTTTAACAATTATTATGTCTAGAAAAGTAAGGAAAGAGGCAAAACCACATGGGGAAAATCCTCCCTCAAGAAAGGATAAGGAAAAAATTTGAAATAATATGTCTTCAACATATCCTCATATTCACTTGAATGAGCTGAATGAACATATTCTGGATGGAAGACTTGTTGAAGAGATCATGAACTCCATGATCACGCGTTAGAGAGTAGAACCTGCAAGAAGGAAGAGGAGAGACTCCTTGTTTCTCATCATCTTATGAAGTAGGAGCATTATCTGAATGCTTCTTTCTTCTGTCAAACTCTGATATGCAAACATAATCTGAAATGTAAAAGATATCTATGCATACTCCTTCCCAAAGAGTACAAAAATTAAGACAATTTATTTCACACTCAATTCCCTGAATAGATGCAAAATTGTGATGTGAATCACATGTCAATATTCCAATCTGATGTAGCAAATTTACAGATCTAATATGAGGCTGATAAAACTATGATATATCAGAAACATTAGAATATGGAACAACAAAGACAAAGGATTCAGTGGCTCCATGAGGATATAGGTCTAGACTAGGAAAACTATGAGCAATTGGCGAAAACTAATAGGTGGAAAAATATGAATGATGGATGGGAATAAGATCTGAACCGTAAGTGTTTAGAAAAAATCCAAACATGTTTAATATCAATCCAAATATGAATAAAGACATGGATAACCAGCCACTGAAAGATAGGAAAGAATTCAAACCATGTAAGATAAATCTCACTGCATAAGAGACCAATGAGGAATCAACTAGTGAACTTGGAATTTGTATAGTATTAGGATTATTCAGAGGTATGGTAGATGGTATGGATGGTGATATTATATGTGTCATGACATGCATATCATCCTACAAACAATATTCTAAATCAGATATACAATATTTTGAGGAAGAGCTACTCAAAGACAAGTCAATATCTAGTGAAAAATCACAATTTTTGGGAGATGAATCTAGTAGACTGAGAGGAGGATTATCAAATAAAGGATATGATATTTATGATTCTAATATATCAGAGGCATGAGAAAATTAGAGAACTCTGGCACTCAAATAATAATTTATATCACCTTGGAACTGCGCATTTTGACATTGTTATGAGGAATCAACAGGATTTTCTAGTTCTTCTGGAACTTCGATCTTGTGCTTCTCAAGAAGCTGAGACATAATTTCCATATTATTCTTGAAACACTTCTTATTTGAATGAAAACCTTTTCTACAATAAGAACACTTGGATGTGCTCCCTTTCTTCTTAACTTTCTTCATTAAATCTTCATAAGAATCTTCATCTTCAATTTCTGACTTTTGCTTCTTCCCAATTTGTTTTTCTTTGGATTTGACATTCTTTTTTCCTTGAACCAAGAGAGCATGATCCTTGATATTGGGAGAATTAATGACACCCATATGGATCAATTTATATTTATCCTTTGTTAGTGAATCAAGAAAATAATTTAAAGAAGGCATTTTCCACTTAGGAACAACAAGCCTAGTAGCATGAAAAGTAGACACAAAAGCTAAGTAATCAGGACCCAATTTTGAAAGAATGGAAAGGATTAATTGATCATCTTCTTTCTCAATCCCACATTGCTTGAGAATTAGAACAAGTGACTTGAAATTGGTTACGAAACCCTCAATAGAATTGAAATTGCTTGGACTCAGTGAGAATAACTCAATCTCCAATTGATGCACTCTTAGCTCATCTTGAACTCCAAAGAGAGACTCCAGTTGAGTCCATACTTGGTTTGGAGTGGTCAAAACATCTAGGTGAAAGAGTAGATTAGGAGAAATAGAGAGGCAAAGAAATCCATAGGCTTCATACAACCTATTGTGCCACTTAGCTTTCTCAATCACAGCATTGGGCTCATTCTCCAAAGCTAGAGTAACTCTGTACAATCCTCTACTGTGCAATAGAATGGAGATTTTGGCTATCCATTCATGGTAGTTGAAGGGAGTAAGAATTATTGATGAAGAAGAATCCATATTTCTAAATTGATGTGCTCAAGAAGGAACTCTCTGTAACTTGCAAAAACAAACTAGGAGAAAATCTTGTAAGCTAGACAAGCTCTTCTTCAGAGAGGGATAGGAGACTGGATGTGCTCCTCAAATCTGTAAAACTTGATAATCCTTATTGCTCTGATACCATGTAGAAGCTTGCAAGATTGTGTTCCCTGTAGGTCTGATACCATGTAGAAATAATAGATCAATGCTATGAGCAATGATGCTAAGAAGAATCACAGGAAATAGATCTTGCTACTAAGAATTCTCACAAGCATACACAGGAAAAATAGAGAGAAGAAAAGAGACTGAATCACATGAATGAAGAGATGAATATTGGTGTGTATCGTTCCATTGAATAATGATGAATAATAGTGTACATAAATAGTACATCCCTCATAGGAAAATCGAGTTCTATGGAGACAACTCATAAAGCTCAAAAAGGCTGACTTACCAAAATATAGCAAACCCCCATAGGTGGCTAAAGCACTTCCCAAATCTATCAAGGACCTCACGAATTGGAAAAATCATGAGTGAGTCATCAAGGAGATGGAAAAAAACATGCTAATCCTAGAAAATGGAGGAAAAGTCATGAAGGATGGGTTGGAAACAAAAGCATCGAGTTTCCTATTTTTTACTAGCTTTACCTTATCCATAGAAAATAAGGAAAAGAAGAATAAAATAGAATCTACTGTAAAGTGTTGTATACTAATTCTAGATGGTAAAAAGGTGGTCAAGATCAACCCAAAATTAAAAATAAATCATTCCTAGGATATAGATGGCATGTATTGAATTTAAGGTTCAAGTGGATGCCAACTAATTAAGCTAGTGGGTGAATAATTAATCAAATAATCATTAATTACTTTTTCTTAAGTTATGAGTGGGTTTAATATATTCCAACGCTAGGGAATTCTTAACTCGTATTGCCTTGTTTCATCAAATGTCGAAATGAATAATCACATAATATTGAGAGACAACATTCAAGAAAAAAATCAAACGTAAGCCATGTCTTCTCTAAGATTTGAAGACAAAGCTTCTCCAAGGGGAAGGCAATGTTATATAAATAAAAATATAGCATAATATATATATATATATATATATATATATATATATATATATATCATCAATATTAATACTAATGATTGATTAATTAAATCAAAAGACATGCCTCTTAGTAAATGCATTATGGGATTATATAAGACCCATCATTGTAAATGTAATATCATCACTTATCTATCAATTTATACATCATTTTATATCTACAGATATGTGGGCTATTTCAGAAATTACGGGTTCATTCTGAGTTAATTGAGAATATCCAACTATGGATGTTGGTATATGTCGATGTTTATTATTATTATATTCATAACATCTTCTCGCAACCCACTATGATCTTTATTCTTAGACAAATTGTCATACAGAGAAATACCAGAATCTCACTCTTCACTCACAACCTTAACCCCAACAATACTTTCCCCACACAACACCCTTCTAGGCGTGGGCATACCCTTCAGTGATCCACGGTTCCCTTGGGTCATCCATCTTGTCAGGTGCTTCCAATGCGTGCATAGAAGGAGTCCAACCTGATATATGTTGTTGGAGAGCTATTTTTATCCTTAATTCAAGGCTTCTCAAGCATGCAAAACTAGCAAAATTGAATGGGTAAAGGTCCATAGCTTTCCAAACCTCTAAGTTCACCTAAAACCATCTATTTTTCTCTAGAAAAAGGACCTCTCTCTCCAAATTCAAAATTTTCAGTTATGCATACACTTGTTGATTAAATTGGCATTGTTGTCAACATAAGATCATAAGGCAACATTGATGAAATAATCCAAAAAGATTGATCCAAAATAACATAGTTTCCTAAGAGGATTCAGAATCATTATAACGCTAAGTTTATATGAAGTGAAGATTTGGACGACCTGGATCATAAGAGAGATAAATATCAATGGTCTAGAATAGTTTCCACAATTCCAAGGTGCAAGCTTGTTAAAGCTGCGGGAAGGATTATTAGAGGAAATTTCAACTCAAAATGGACCTTTCAACCCTAAATCAAATTCCATGTCATCATGTGTTAGACAATGAAATTGCTTTAAATTTGAAATACCGTATAGGTCTTAAACAATTTCTAAATATAAATTTGGGGATAGGTATCATAAAAAACTACTTTTTTGTTCATATTTTTGACATATCTCCCTCTGTTTTTACTCAAATTTCGAGCGGGAGAGCTCCTTGGATGCATAATTAAATTCTGCATCCAATGAGTACCCACTCTGCATACTTTTGACGGACTCTACTACCCCAAAAATAAGAAATACCTGAAAAAACCATGATCATTAGAGTAAATTTCAACTCAAAATGGGCCTCCTAAAAAATTTTAATAAAATAATATTTATTAATTTTGGAGGAAGAAAAGAAAAAAAAAACTACTTTTTTTTTGTATTTTCGACATATCTCTGCATGTTTTTACGCAAATTTCGATCAGGAGAGCTCTTTGGATACAGAATTAAATTCTGCATCCAACAAGTACCCACTCAACATACTTTTGACAGACCCCGCTACCCCAAAAACAAGAAATACCTGAAAAAACATGATGATGTCATCATATTTTTTCATGCATTTCTTATTTTTGGGGTAACGAGGTTCATTAAAAGTATGCCGAGTGGGTACTCATTGGATGCGAAATTTAATTCCGCATCCAACGAGCTCTCCCGATTGAAATTTGAGTAAAAACACGGGGAGATATGTCGACAATACAAACAAAAAAGTAGTTTTTTTTATGATACCTATCCCTGAATTTATATTAAAAACGTATTTAAGACCTATATGGTATTTCAAATTTAAATCAATTTCAATGGCTAACACAGGATGACGTGGAATTTGAATTAGAGTTAAAAGGCCCATTTTGGGTTGAAATTTCCTCTAATGGATGATGTCATCATTGCATTTTTTCAAGTATTTCATGTTTTTGGGGTAGTGGAGTCCATCAAAAGTATACAGTGTGGTTACTCTTTGGATGCAAAATTTAATTCTGTATCCAATGAGCTCTTCCAATCAAAGTTTGAGTAAAAACACAAGGATATATGTCAAAAATACGAACAAAAAAAGTAGTTTTTTTCCTTTCTTCCTCCAAAATTAATAAATATTATTTTATTATTTTTCTTATGAGGCCCATTTTGAGTTGAAATTTCCTTTAATGATTGCTGAAGTCATTTTTCATAATTTATGAAGAGCAGACCCACGATCTGCAAAACACAATTGAGATCAATGGTATAGAATAGTTTCTGCAATTCTAAGGTGCAAGCTTGTTAAAGTTGCGGGAAGACTATTGCAGAAGATATTTGTGAAAGTCATTTTTTGAAATTATGAAAATCAAACCCGCAATCCGTAATTGCAGAAGAAGTTTTATGGGAGATGAATTGCGGAAGTAGTTTCGAAAAAGTTGAAAGGAATCCTCGCAACCCACAATTGCGGAAGGAAGGAGTTACCACAGATTATGAAAAGGACGATTGCAGAAAGATCACTGAGAAAAGGGTAAATGCAGAAGCCTAGTTAGAAAAAGTTAAAAGACATGCATGCAAACTGCAATTGCGGAAGGGAGAATTTCCCATAGATTGCAGAAAGATCATTTCAGAAGGTTAATTATAGTAAGATAGTTTGCAGAAAGGTTGTTGTGGAAAGGCAATTGTGGAAGTGGAATACATGTTGTGGAAAGGAAATTGCATGAAGATTTCTATTGTGGAAAGGAAATTGTAGAAGGATTTTTGTTTGACGCTCTAAAATCGCGTGAGAAATTTCTGAAGTCACGACAAATATACGTGATTGTTAAATGGAGAATGTTAATTCTTAATCAGATTTTATTAATCATAAATAGAGTTATGATTAATAAGAAGCGACGTGACTGATCGATTAAAACAAAGCAAATGAAGAGGCACGTTTTATGAAGGGATGTGTTTGATGCTAAAGAGATATGAATATTGGATGAATGTTGTTACTAATCAAAGATATAAAAGCATATGCTTGTATTGGGATTAAGGTGTCTTTGCAATCCATATCCATGTAGTAGCAACAACAGAAGATGGAGACCAAGGAAGTGATGAGAAACCAGTGACTAAATTAAAGACATAAGAAGATCTGGAAGTTTTCTAGAGACATATTGGGGTGGTAGGGTGGTGCTAGGGTAGGCTACATTCCTGCAAAGGGGGTTTAGCCTCCTTCTAGTGGCAGCTGGTAAATAGGGTGTCGAAGCATCCTTTCAGTAGTAGCTGATAAACCAGGGTCATAGCCTCCTTCCAATAGTAGCTGGTAAATAGGGTGTCACAACATCCTTTCAGTAGGAGCTGATAAAACCAAGGGGTCGTAGCTTCCTTCCAGAAGTTGTTGGTAAACAATGTGTTGTAGAATCCTTGTCTGTAGTAGCAGGAAGAAACTATTTGTAAATATAATTTTGTAGTAATAGGAAGTATTGGTGGTTTTCCCAATTGTGATTCCATGATAAATTTGTGTTCTATGTATCTTGTTGATCATGTGTGTTAACGAATAAGTTAAAGGTGGTTTTAATTGTTAAAATTTATCAATACTGATTCACCCCCCCTCAGTATTGTCCAATATTCCAAAAACACTAATAATTGGTAATGAATAGAAAATTGACAATTTTGTGTAGTGTCTTTGCTGCTAATAAAGAACTACGTAATTGAAAATGGATAAATAGACTTCAAAGATGATATAATGGTGGAAAATACAATTAACCTAACTTCTAAACATGGGATAGAGGAATTTTAACAATCATGGAAGTATATCCATCACATGCTTCCACAACTGCATGATAATACTTTCCCCACCAACCTCACACATGCATTCAATGATTGGGTGAAACAGTAAAAAGTAAGTAATTGGATCATGTTTGTGAAATGACATTAAATGGGTGAGTTCTAAGGTTGACACTTGGGAATAGTGAATTCAATCCCCCATAGGCCCCGTTTCCCCTTCCCCTCTAGTGAAATCACAACCCCTATAGTTCTCTTTATATAGCCATCTTAGACCATTATATTATTTTCCAACATAATATTTACATAGCATTTGGAATTGGTGTGATAATCGCACCATATACTCCATTTAAAAATATTTACATCATACATGCCTAGATATTCACTAGTTCGCCCTTAGCCTTGATCTCCGCCCTAGGAATCCATACTAGCATATTTACATCATTTACATGATTTTGTTTAATATATTCCAAATTAAAACGGGGGACCATGGCCCCTTTGTATACTCTTATTTTTAATCAATCAACCCCCAGATTATCTCAAGAAGCTATGTCAACCCTTCAAAATATTGGAGACTAGTATGTCTAGGTGTTTTTCATCTTCATTAAGGTTTATGGTATTTCTATAGCTCCAAAAATTTTACCCATATGTGTTCCTAATATGATTACCCTAAGGTAAATTGTATATTAAATTGTTTTACATGGGATTTCCCCTTTCTTGGCCACACAAGCCAAAATAGCATGGCCTAAATTCCCAATTAAGGTAGGGATGTTCACTTTGACCAATGCCCCTAATTCCAAGAAGGAAGCCACCTTCCTCAAAGAATGGAATATAATTGAAGGAACTTTCATGAGGCGTGACCCCAAGAAATTTATCAAATAACATCTTAGGCTAGTCAAGTTTGCTCCTACTTACAGACATGATCCTAATCCTCAAGAACTTGTTTTTCAAGGAGTTGTATCATCTAAGAAAGGGTTGAATAGTATGGAAAATAAAAATTAGAGGAATACATTACATATGGTGTAAGAATCCATCATGTAAATAGAATTTACATCTAGGTAAGCAACATTTTCTCATGATATGGAGCAGATAGAAGTGAAAAGGAAACAAGATGGTACTAGAAGAAAGGCTCTATAAAATAAGGCCATTAAATCCGAGAAACATCTCAAGCAATAACATATCAAATTTGAAGAAGAACCAAAGAATAAAGTCAAAGAAGAATCTCAATTAGAATATCAAAGGAGAATGAAAGAAGTAGAGCAAGCTAAATAGAATGAACAGGCCAAGCTTGAAATGAAAAAGATAAAAAAAAATAAAGAAGATGATGATAAAAGAAAAGTTGAAGAAGATAGGAACATAAAGGAAGAAGAGGAAGAAGATAGAAGAAGGAAAGTAGTTTAAGTCAAAGTTGAAAGGCTAGGACAACAACATCAAGTATAACTCAAGAAGAAAGAAATTGAAAAATCCATTAAATGAGAGGAGTAAATTTATCCTCCCATAATTTCGAGCAATAAATGTGGACTTGAGGTCCAATATTTGTCGAATTCCATCCATAAAATAGATCAAAATGTAAAAGTGGGCTTCCTTGACATTGGAATCTTCTTCAATTTTTCTATGGATTCTTCCAGTACCACTTATAGGATCTTAACCCAATTAAAGGATTCCCCTGTAGTAAGAACATGATGAGAACTTGGGTGCCCATTCTGCTTTGAAGACTGTACTATTGGGTAGCCAATATAACTTACATAGCATGGTTGCTAGCAGAGAGAAAGGTTCCCTAAATCAAGAGGTAGGATATAGCTTGTCAGGTTTGGGTAAAAAGGCAGCAAAGTTGTCCATCCAGGACTTGAGCATTTCTTCAAAATTGTATTGGGTTGCAAAGGATTCAAGAAATTGTTTATTAAGCAATTGTTCAGGTTGCTTAAGTGCATAAGATCTAGAAAAAACTTCAAGGAGAAAGGAGACCAATTGGGTTTGAGCCTGGTCTTTGAAGGAACGGTCTTAGGGTTTTGTGTGATCAATTATCCATTTTACAACATCAATATAAGCCATTAGAGTGGGCCTGGTTGCTATGGAGTGAAGTTGAGACTTGCTAATTTTCACACAAGGTCGTCTAGTCATGTTGAATCCATGAGAAATCGTCATTATAAAAATTAGAGTAGATTATTGACCAATCGAGGTGATAGGTTTTGTAAACCCTTCCATTTGTGTTAGAGAAAATACTAGCATTTGGGTCTTTGTTTTCCTACTCGTTTAGGGCGGTTTTGGACCTGGTATTTCTCGACATGATTGAAAGGTAATGGGAAAATTATGATAAAAATGAAGAAAACAAATTAATTTTAACCTGAATTAAATTTCTGAAATTGGACAAATGGAGGGTAAAAGATTTGAAGAACTTACCAATAATCCGCTAGGGAGAAGTAAATTCGTTGACCTGGTTAGAAATTGCAGTAAAAATATTTCGTCGTGGGTGAAATTCACAATTGGAAATGGAAAAATGAGAATAGAAATTTGAAATATTGAAACAACTAAATTCAACGGTGATATGAACCTGGATCGTAGAATTTAAAAGAGATCAATGGTTAAGATTGAAGCGGAAAAAGAGGGAAAGGAAATTGCAGATGCAATTTTTCGACCATCTTATTTTTTTGATTTCCGCAATCCGCATTGCATGTTGTGGAATTGCGAAAGTGCGACATGCAATTTTATTACATTTTTATGGTTTTTTATTTTCGTAATCTGCATTGTGGGTTGTAGAATTGCAGGACCGATAAATTGATTTTTTATTGCGAAATTCTTTCCAACATCCGCAATCCACATTGTAGGTTGCGAATTGTGAAAAGGTGAAAATATAAACAAAAGAAATCTAGCATCTACAATCCGCATTGCGGGTTGTGGGTTGTAGAACAATAAATTTCAAAACCCCCCAAAAAAGGACTTCACTATCCGGATTGCAGAAGTAACATGTTTGACAGAAAAAAGAGTATGTTTTATGCAATCCACAAACCATAAAAAAACAAGACTTTGAAGAAAATTTTATTCAAACCAAAACATGAAAAGATAGAAGAATCGATACAACCATGAATGATACTCCATAAGCAAGACAATAACCTTATAGATTACCTTAATTTTGAGTAAATTGGGTTCCCATTTTATCAATTAAAATGGGATCTGTTGTGCCAACAACAAATGGTGACTCATTGGGTGAAGCAATTATCTCTGTACAAATAACTTCAAAACTTGAAGAAGGACATGTTAGCATGAAAAGTATTTAGGTCTACAATCCAAGAGTGATTTCATAAGATTAGAATCAAATACAACACAATTAGTTTTATATGAATGTTATCTCCCCATACCAAACCACTTGTAATGATACTCAATTGACAAAGGCAACTTAGAAGTAAAAGGGTATCCATGTGACCAATATGCAACAATGAGAGGGAATTTTGTGATGTACCTTAGGAAAACCTTGATGTTTTAAAATCATCAAATCAACAATCACCTTCAATTACTGATTATTTATTAGTTAGTTTATTTCTCAAACATATATACATTTCTTTTTAAAGAAACTAACCACAAATTGGTTGCAGCAAGACCATTTCCCTGGTATGGTGCAATTCCTTTCACAAATCCTACTAGGAAAGTGAACAATATAGCTCTGAAAGGAGACTCCTTGTCTTTTATTTTTGACAATAAAATAAATAACCATGGCTTGGTAACCACCTGTCAATAATTTTAGTCCAAAATAGAGTCCATGATCATGGTCAGGATGCCTGGTGATAATACTGCATGTCCTTGAATACAACAACTTGTGGTTAACCAAGAACAAAGACAATGTAAATTGCAAGCCATTACCTTGGCTTGGTAACCATGTTTTGGTAATGTCATTCACTGAACATCTATGAACATGATAGGTTGGCTTGTGATAAGACCCCCCATCTTCCAATTTACAATCATTTAGGTAAATTTTTATTTTATTTCAAGGTGACCGAGGTGATATCCATAATAGAAAAGGTTGACCAGGCTATAAAGATATACTTCTAATCACTAATGGAATGGATGACATGAATACCAAATCACTCCTAGGGTGTTTATTATCAGAATGAGGGTTTTTAAAGATGGTGACTCAGGTGGGTAAATCTCAATTAAAGATCTGCACAAATTGGTTGTTGTATTCTAATGAGAGCACTCTTTTGGGTATAAATCTAGTAAAGTGATCCAACACATCCACCTTCAAACTTTCAAACTAAAATCATTTGAAATTGTTAACACAAAAAAGTGTTCACCTAGCTCTCCATGGTTCAAACTATAGCCATACATCATATTCCCACCATTATTTCCTTCATTTTGACCTTGACAATTGTATTCCCACTAAAAATGGTCTAAAACACCATTATTCCTTCCCATAAATGAAGGGATGATGAGCATTTATTGTGATTTATTCTCACTCTCTCCCAAAAAGGATAAAAAACCCCAAAAAAGAGAATGAATAAAAAACCATAGATAAATACCATGGACAATAAAATACATTGGGTCAAAAACCCTAAGACAATATTATAAATACATTGTGAAGGACTCCTCCAAAAAACCTTTTGGCCATTCCATAAACACTTTTACTTTTTGGCTATGATAGAAGCACTTTTACTTTTTTCCATCTACTCTCAGTCACATCATATACATTCTCTACCATTATTCCCACATTTTTCCATGCCATTCCCCACGATGTACGTTGAGTTATTTCTGTACCGATCTGGATCCATTCCCCCCTTTTGAAAACCATGTGTGGAAGAGATTGGAGACCCAAACCGTGGAGATGTGGAACCACTTCCAAGGATCTGATCTTTTACAGCCCCTGGTATGTTTTTAGATCCCTCTTACTTGGTTTGTGAGTTTTTCTAGTCGATATTTGTGGTTGAGACCCCATGTATGTTTCCTACATTTGATTAGTTCCTTTTACTGCTCATTTACTTCAAGTACATTTTATTTCTGGAATAAAAGTTTATTTTGCAGCATATTTACTTTTCTTTATTGTTTTTTATCTGCATTATATTTGCATCCCGAGAGTAAGATTGCTATATCTTCATTGTGGATTGTTAGGGTTTGTATACACATCATTTTCACACATCTCACACCATATAAGTGATAATATTTTTTCATGACCCCAAGAAAGCCTAAAAAATAACTTAATACAGCCAACATTATAACCTCATTTGAGGACAAAACAATATTGTAGCTAAGTTAGGACTTTGGGGATAGGCATCCAAACAACACCCCTCTGTCACTTACATCTTGAGACATAGTTTTTGTCCGTTAGGGGACCAAAATATTCTTGTACTTGTTGACACAGTCACAACCAGTTTGTCGGTAGGACCCCTGCTCTGCAGGAGTAAGCTACAAACGAAGGGGTTCTAGAATTAAGGGTGAAATACCGCATTCTATATTGCACCGAAGGATAACCCTTCGCATTCCTCCTTATATCACCCAACCAGGGGTCAAGGGAGAAAGGGATTGAGCGCTAGTGAACCAAATGGATGTGTCATGAACATGGCAACCTAGTTTCCATTCTTCTAGGGATATTTTACCCAGAGATCCTTCTCAGTAGTTGGATTCTCTTAGATTATATTTTTTTTGCATTTCTTATTGTCTGACTGGTATTTTATCACCCTACTAAGGATACCATTTGTGAGGGGCTTCCAGCTTGTAGTTAGGGGTTTCCTTGCACTTTTATCCCATATATTAGTGTGTCGTTTTATTTTATAGGTAGTGCTGCTTGTTAGATTTCTTACCACTTTGTTGTATACTCATCTTGTTGTGACCTAATGTCGCAGTTTAGTTTTAGAGATCATTGTTGGACTATGAGCCACCATTTCATACACTATCCTTCTACAAACTCGGTTATAGTTGAGTTTTTGAGCCTACGATTGATACTCTTGAGTTTTCATTCATTACACAGCACTCCATCATGCCATCATAGCTCCACCATGCTACTCATAGAGGCTTAGGGGGCATACCCCCTAGTTTGGCTCCTTGAAATGTCACCCTTGGATCCATGTTCGACATCGTTCACCATCTTCGGAGCCACATATAGCCTCTGATTCTGATTCCAATTCATATCATTATGAACCCACCTTGTTCACTACTCCATCTATCCCCATGGCTGGTGCACATCCTAATCCCTTTCTGGGAGGGATCGTTATTAGTGGGATTACATCCATTCCACCCATCATTACGAGTGTCCCTTCCACTGGACCGATAGGTCTTTGTCCTAGTGGGCCATTACCCACTACACTCACTATTGTTGGTCTACGTCGAACTATTGGTGGCCCCACTACATCCCCTATGTTTCCGAACATTCCACCATTTATACCTAGGGGAAGTGGCCCTTCCACTTCCATTCCGACTATTCCTACCATTCTAGTGACTATTCCTACTATAGGAAGTCAACCTTACACACCCCCAATTACAAATGGAAACTATTTTCCCGCCACTCTAGGAACCATCGTTGTCCCTTCTCGATCCACTCACGGTTCTAGTCTACCTTTTATGGCTAGTCTCAACCTACCTGATTTGGCATGATTGACCAATGGCCCCATCTTTCATAACCCACAATGGCCTCCTATTCCTACCAAAATTCCCTATGGCATCCCTAAGTTTGAGGGTAAGGAGGGAGAGGATCCTAAAAATCACATCATGTCATTCCATCTATGGTGTTCATCTAGCAGCATAGTGGATGATTACGTCTGGTTGAGGTTATTCCATTGCACACTCACTGGTGTTGCGGCCAAGTGGTACATCGAACTGCCTCATGCCAGTTACCCCAAATTTTCCTCGTTATCCTCTATGTTCCTTCAATAATTCCAATTACCCGTCCGTTATGACGAGGGAGTGGAAATATTATTATCATGTCAACAGAACACAACTACCCATATCACGGATCATATCCATAAATGGAAATACCACCGTAGTTTGTGTAAGATCTAGTTGGATGATAGGATTTTCCTATATTGGTTCCTAAAAAACTTACTCCCCCCCATAGCCAAGGATGTTGCATCAAAGCATCCACAAACTGAAGAGGAATCCATCCTTAAGGCTTAACAGTTCGATCTTATCTATGCCCAATCTGGTTTACTTGTATACCATCATCCCCGATGCTCCCCGTGTCGGCTCCTCATGTCGAGATACGCAAGGTGAATCCCATGCTGCTGATGGAGTCATTGACTCTGTTGCACAACATTCTCACTTATATCTGGCATCTCTTGTGATGCTACCCCATTCTGGTCACACCCCTAGTGTTTTCCAACCAAGTTACACCCCTGATTATCCACACGTAACTGCTCAATCTAGATCCACTCCTTCCTATGATCCTACCGCATCAAATCCTCATGTTCATGGACTAACTTGTTTGACACCCTCATGTACTGGCCAAACGGTCAGCTTTACAACCCCACCAACTCCTCTGGTCTATTATGCACCACCTATGCAGCCCGCTCCGGCTCCAGCCCTGAATCCTCTTTCTCCTACAGGATAGGGCTACACATAGTAGAACCTCCCTAACCAACCCACACCAAATAACCAACAAGGGAAGGGAAGGAATAAAATAGGTAGGAATCGGGGTAACAACCAGAACCAAGGAAGTGGACAACAAGCCAATCATTCAAACAATAACGGTGCTGACCCTCCTGCACAGAATCCCCAGCATCTCGCTTGACCTAGGTGTAAGGTTTGCTGTTACACCAAAAACTGCAGATGTTGGTGAACATTTGAAACCTGGCACAAGCCCAATTACCAGGAGTGGCGGTTAAACCACTTGTTTTATATTCCTAGAGGTGCAGCGGTTATACCATGTGGAGGTACCCCGATACTCCAACACCCCACCTCCGGTGTAGCTTGGGGGAATTGAACCTGAGACCTCTGCTCTGATACCATGTGGAAATTGAACCCAGGTGTTAGAACAATTACACTGACAACAATTGCCAATTACACATGCAAATTACTCACAAAGGAGACTGAATATGGAGCAGAACACTAATCTATATTGAATAAGTGTATAATAGCCAACCCTGTGAAGTCATGGGCTACCACAATAAATAATTACATGAGAGATTCGAATGCATAAGGATTCCATTCGAATTTGGTCAAAATCAGGCTTACTAAATCTAAGCAAATCCCCCATAGGTGCATTAAGCAGTTTCCAAAACTGTCTAGGAGTTCAAAAATTGGAAAAATCAATTAGGCAAGCTAATAGGTGATGGAAGGACAACTCATTCATGATTTTCTTAGGAGAAAAGAGTGGAGGATGATGAGGACAAAAAACAAGTTAACTTCACCTAGTCAAACTTTCCCAATTGCCTTAAAACTCAGAAAAAGCAGGCAATAAAGTAGAAAAAGTAGAAATGCACTAGGGAGGCCAGGAATAAAGTAGATTTGATTCCAAGTGGTTTCCCAAGTGCTCCATGACTCAAATTTAACAATTTTTACCACTATGGATGTGTGGAGGACAACTTGCATAAGGTGGAATATGGAAACTAGGCAAATAAGACAAAAAATGGATTAATTAATGTCTAAGGTAGCTAACTATGGGTTGATTATTCTAACACCCCCCCTTAAGCCTGACTTATGAGTAAAATATCAGAAAATTATAGGGCCTAGAAACAAGGCTTAGTCACCCTTTACATACTGCATGTCCATTTAACCAAGGAAAGAGGAAAAAACCCAGTGGGAAAAATCCTCCCTTAAACATGGACAATAAAACAAAATTTGGAAATCTTGTCATCAATCATGCTTCATAGCATGATCAACAATCCCCAGTAA
>LPNX010226986.1:323660-380878 GCA_001517045.1 Pseudotsuga menziesii | reverse complement strand
TGGATCTCAATGTGTTTGGTTCTCTGCTTCTGAACTGGATCATTGCAGATTTGAATGGTACTCTGATTATCACAGTAGATAGTAGTTGAGTATTCTGATTTGAAGCCACACTCACCAAGTAACCCCTGCAACCATAAACATTGAGTTGATGCATTTACAACTCCTCTGTACTCTGCTTCTGTAGATGAGAGTGCAATGGCACTCTGTTTCTTGCTTGACCAGCTGATTGGCCCTTCAGCAAGAACGAACATTGGCCCTTCAGCAAGAATGAACACATATCCTGATGTTGAATTTCGATCTGTGTTGTCACCTACCCAATCACTATCAGTAAACCCAATCAAATCAAGATTAGATTTAGCTTTGTAGAAGATCCCATGAGTCCTTGTTCCCTGAACAACGTTAAGGATCCTTTTGGCTGCTCTCCAATGGATCTCATGAGGCTGATCCATGTATCTTGAAGCCACACTTACTGCATAAGAAATATCAGGTCGAGTATGTGTAAGATACAACAAACATCCAATCAATTGCCTATACAGTGTATTGTTTACCATAGGTGAAGAATCAACTTCTTCAAGCTTAACTCCTGAAAGGAAAGGAGTCTTGCTTGGCTTATAATCCTTCATATTGAATTTGTTCAGAAAATCCAAGGCATACTTGGAATGATGTACTTTGATTCCTTCTTTGGTTTGAGCAATCTCGAGCCCCAAGAATTGGCTCAATAAGCCCAAATCAGTCATTGAGAAGGCATGGTTCATTGCATCCTTCAAGGAGGCAATTTCATCCTTTGAGCTTCCTGTAATGAGAAGGTCATCAACATACAAAACAATGATCATTAATGAACCATGAATCAGCTTCAAATAGACATTTGTATTTGACTTGCATCGAACAAAATTCAGTGATAGCAGAAAGCTATCAATCTTGGCATACCAAGCCCTGGGGGCTTGCTTAAGCCCATACAATGACTTATTTAGCCTGCACATAAGAGATGGGTTAGTAGAAAATCCTTGAGGCTTCTGCATGTAAATATATTCAGTGAGATCTGCATTCAGGAAAGCACACTTCACATCCATGTGGTGTACCTCCCACTGCTTTGAAGCTGCAATGGCTAAGGCTAGCCTGATGGAGTCCATATTTTCCACTGGTGCAAAGGTCTCATTGTAGTCTATGCCATGTACCTATGAGTAGCCCTTGGCTACCAATATGGCATTGTACTTCAGAGGTGAACCATCAGCAGCAAATTTGGTTTTATACACCCACTTACACTGAACTAGCTTCCTCCCTGGGAGAAGATCAACCAGCTCCCAAGTGTTGTTCTTCTGGAGTGAGATGAACTCTTATTTCATGGTTGTTTGCCATCTTGGATAATTTTATGCATATCATATGTTTGTGGGTCTGATTCAACCATCAGATAGCATTTGTCTGCAAACATAGGATCTTTCATGCACAGAGCGCTCTCAAACTGAGATCTAGTCCTCCTGGGATCATTAGGATTTCCAGCTAGTTCTCCAGATGCATGAATGGTATTTTCTGCCCATTTTGGTCTTGTAGGAATGTTAGGATCTGCAATTAAATCATCATTATCAGACATATCAGAATCAGCATGTTCAACTATCTCTTCACTTACATTCAAAGGTTCTAGGTGGTGAAGAGGATTCTCCAACTTCCACTGCTGCTATGGGCTCTTCTTGAAACTGAACATACCTTTCAATCAAGGATTTGTTTGTGCTCAAATTGATAAAATTGTACCCTTTTGAATCTTCAGAGTACCCAACAAATAGACACTCTTGGCTTTGGGGCTGCAAATCCTTTCTCTTTTCTGTTGGAATTCTAGCCCAAACCCTTGAGCCAAAAATCCTGAAATGGGTCACATCTGGCTTGTTCCCACTCCATGCTTAGAAAGGAGTCATACCATCAAGATTTTTATGAGGCACCCTATTCTGGATATATGCTGCACATTTTATAGCTTCGGCCCAAAACTTTGGTGGCAAACTCTTTGCCTCCATCATGCAGGTTGCCATCTCTTTCAGTGATCTGTCCTTCCTTTCAGTGATGTGGTGTGTAAGGGATAGAATGATGCATCTGAATACCTACATATACACAATATTGAATGAACTCAGACTTGACATACTCACCACCATTGTCAGATCTGAGGACCTTGAGTTTCCTCCCAGACTGGTTTTCAACCAAAGCCTTAAAGACTTTGAAGAGGCCAAAAACTTTAGACTTGTGTTTTAGAAAGTAAACCCAGCAATACCTGGAAAAGTCATATATGAATGTCAATGCATATTTGGCTTGACTCATTGACATATGAGGAAATGGGCCAGCAACATCACTGTGGATCAATTCAAGAGGTGCAGAGGTTCTCGCATGACTAGCTTTCTCAAATTTATGCTCTGGGTGTTTTCCTAGGATGCAACCCTGACAGACTCCTTTGGAAAACTTAATCTTTGGTAACCCTGTGACCATTTCTTTTTCACTAAGATCAGAAATATACTTGTAATTTAGGTGGCCAAATATTTCATGCCAAAGATTTCTTTCCTCATTAGCATGAATCAGAAGAGCAGAGGGGTTTGAGTAGGGTAGGAAGTGTGAGAACATGTATACCTTCGAAGTGTGATTTGCAACTCCTTTTGCAATGACTTTACCACTTGAGATCTTTGTGATCTCAACTTCATCAGGGGAGAATACGACCTTCTTTGGAGACCCTATGTGGGTCATCTGATACACTGATAAGAGGTTAGAGGCAAGACCTGGAACATACAACACATTGCTAAACTTACCATGGTCAAGATCAATCCTCCCTTTGCCCAAACTTTCAGTGAGAGAGTCATCTCCCAGTACAATTGGTGGACCTTTCGACATGTCAAGTGAGGTGAATGCCTCCTTGGTCAAAACCATATGTCTTGAAGCTCCATAATCAATGATGAAACTAGGTGAGCTTGATGTGCCAGCAACCAATGCATGAACTCTCTCTCTGTCTTCTGAATTTGATCCTCCTTCCCTCTTCTTTGAGCTGTCTGGAAGGGAGATGCCATTCTTCTCCAGGAGTTGGGTCAGCATGTCTATTTGCTTCTCCATGCAGGAGATTTCAGAATTATTGCCCTTACTGCAATATGCACACTTGCTCATTTCTCCTTTGTTCTTCTTCTTCTGGGGGTTCTTCTTGGAACCTTGAGGCTCCTCTGGAGACTTGTTCTTGTCTCTCTTTTGCTCAGGTGGATTTTTAGCTTTCTTCTTGCTTTTTGAATCCACCCTTGAATCTCCAGCAACCAGAGCTTGGTCTTTGGAAGGTTTGATGGTGCCCATCATCACCAATTTATCTTATTCTTGTGTGAGAGATTCCATGAAATTCTGCAAGGCTAGGCATTTTCTAGGCTTGAGCTGTCAACTTTGTGGCATAGAAGGTAAAAAAAAACACTGAATAGTTAGGGCCAAGCTTCGAGAGTATGGCCAAAACCAGTTGATCATCCTTCTTTTCGATCCCACATTGTTTTAGCTGCAAAAAAAGTGCTTTGAACTTGGAAAAATAGAGTTGCAGGGATTCAAAGCTATTGGGACTCAGGGAGATCAATTCATTTTCAATTTGATGTCCCCTCATCTAATCTGTCTTACCAAAAATCTCAACAAGCTTCTCCCATACTTCATTTGGTGATGTCAATCCATCAAGATGGAAAAGGAGGTCTCTGGATATGCTCAGACACAGGAGACCATAGGCCTCATCCCTCCTGTTGTGCAATTTAATATTCTCTGTAGTTGCATTGGGCTTTGCTTCTGTTTCCATAGTCACTCTGTAGAGACCTTTCGCTCTCAACAATATCTCCATCTCTGATTTCCATTCAAAGAAGTTAAATGGAGTCAAGATGATCTTCTGATATTGATCCATAGCTCAGACATTGTCCCTTTAGTCAGCAGAATGCTCCCAGTCAATGATGTCGAACCTGCAATAACAAATTGGAAGGAGAGACATCGATCTACAAAGGCTCTGATACCATGTAAGGTTTGTCGTTACACCAAAAACTGCAGATGTTGGTGAACATTTGAAACCCAACACAAGCCCAATCACCAGAAGTGGCGGTTAAACCACTTGTTTTATATTCCCAGAGGTGAGGTGGTTATACCATGTGGAGGTACCCTGATACTCCAACACTAGGAAGATCCCATAATTATGGACTAACCATATATGTGCCATTTGTAATACCTACAACCATTACACTCACCGGTGTCCTCACTTGAATCACATCCACCATTTACTCCAAAACAAGAGTCAACGTGACCCCAATGGGGATGCTCCAGCTCATCCAAACCCCATACCACTAGGTCCTCCACCTATGGTACTCCAAAAACCCCTTCCAAACTAAGGAAAGGTTGTAACACATACCTTGGCTCCAAAATCCCCCGCAACCACGCCTGCAGCTCAACCTGCTGATCTTAGTGTCCATCGCCTCATGACATTGTCATCTAATGTCAACTTCCAGACTAAACGAAACCAGCATGGTTCCACCATGAAAACAGTTGACCCATCTGGGGAATCTACCTCTACCACTACTGACATGTATTTTCATCTTTCAAGACCCCCTACGGATGGGACTACCAAAGTCCTGTGGTTCCATATGCGTCGCTTTATGAACAATGCCACTATTATAGTTGCACTCAACTACATTATTGCTGATGACTTGGCCTAGTCTCCTAAAACCATGTCTTCTCTGGAAGTTCTCAAAACTTGTCCTTCGCAATGCATATCATTTTTATCCATTTTAGGTGTTGTTGATCCCTCTGATTCTAGGTTGATCACCTTCAACCTAGATCAAGGAGAACCAAGGATTCCAACATCTGTTGCCTTCCAAGTTTCGGTCACGATTTAGAATTTGGTTATTCATCGATGCATTATTAATGAGGGGGAATCCACCTGTGTTATGTCAACCTTTGCTTGGCAGAATCTTGGATCTCCCACCCTTCAACCTTCCACCACCACTCTCTGCGCCTATGATGGCCGCTCTTCTCAGCCCCAAGGTGTTCTCATGAATGTCCCTATCGAGTTAGATAACAAAATATTCTTGATTGGCATTGAGGTTGTCAATTCCCAACTTTATTACAACCTCCTCTTAGGGTGTAGCTACATGTATGCAATGTGAATCATGGCCTCTATAGTATTTCGACACTTGATGTTCCCTCATGATGGGAATATCATCATCATCGACCAACTGACATACTATGATATGAATGGTAAAGGCACACCAAAACACATCCTTCCAACTATCGACACTGCCATCGACAACGTGTCCATACCATCCTTGTCTGTCATTAGCCCAATATTGTTCACCAATGCTCCTATGAAGGACACATTTTTTTCCTTACCACCTCCCCCTTCACCGACTAATATATCAAATTTTTGCACTATCACATCTGGTAGCAGTTCGACCTCCTCGCAACCTTAGTCACAACCCCAACCACAGTCCTCGGTGAATTGTTGGGGTTCATTCCTTATCCACACTATTCCCTTCCTTTTTCCACCATCTAGCATTGTGAGTAAGCCTTTCATGGCTACTCTTAGCTTTCTTAGTTTCATGTTGGGTATTCTCATGTGGTACCTCAGTCCACCCACCCCACCCCCGACTCCCGAGGTTTTGTTGACTCCCTTCCTACCTATTGAGATGATGTCGGACCGACCTCTTGATCCACTAAAGAATACTCATGTCTCTACTCCTTCCCCTCCTCCTCCAAACAAGGCAGGGGGCAAGGTGACCAAAGCGACGACCGAACCACATTTGAATCCTATATGTGCTTTATGCGATGTCCAAGGCCATTCAACACAAAATTGTATCGATTTACCTCTCCTTCCCAACCACATGGATGCTATAGTTGAGAATTACGACGTCCTAGTGGTCAGTGTCCTAGCTCCACCAGTGGTTAAGAAATAGTCATTGTGGACCAACCATCCTTGTGTAGTTTGACACTTATATGGTCATTATTCTCACCATTTCTGAGACTTTCCTGAGTATCGGTCACTCCTCCATGACCTTCGAAAGAACTCCCATGAGTCCGACATTACTGTCCTTGAGGAGACAATCCACCCTCTGGTTTCTTCCTCGGACACTACTACCACCATTTACATGTTCTAGTAGTCCTTTCTTGTCCTTAACCATGGAATATCCACATGATCTATCCCGACACCATTTTCACGACAAGGGAGAGATCCCTAAAACCGCCATCGGTTTTACACCATTTCACTTAGTCCATGGTGTGGAATCAGTTCTTCCCATTGAATTCCAGATTCTGTCACCACGCCTTGCCATTGAACTCCTACATGATACCTCACCATTATAACAATGCCTACTTATGCTCAAACGGACCATTGAGGACCGTCATGTTTCTCTCTAGATGATCGAAGCAGCCAAGACTCAGTCGAAGTTCCATTTTGACTCCCACATCCACCCTCACACCTTTGGTGAGGGCGATCAGGTCCTCATCTATGATCAATCCAACGATATGTTAGGGAAAGGAAAGTTTGATTCCATGTGGTATGGCCCATATGTCATCCATTGATGTCTCAGCAAGGGGGAATACATCCTTGCTAACTCTGGATGCCACCTCTTGAAGAATCCCCGCAATGGGATCTACCTCAAGAGGTTCTATGCCTGAAGTCACACACAATGAGTACCCTTGTAGCATAGTTTTTCTTTCTTGTTTTGCATCGTTTTTACCATGAGTCAGTGACCCCCTCTATTAGTAGCTCCATTTCTAGCTGCAGTGATTCCATTGTAGCACTCTGTCACATCATTTTCATGTGAGCGGGTGGATATAACCCCTCCACCCCGCCCCTGCACCACTAGTATCCCGTTGGAGGGTGCGGTCCCATGTCTAAACATGCACACCATATGTTGTTAGTATCTATCACACACATGATATAGATACCACTATGATAGCACACTATATATGAATGCAACCACAAAGCATCATGTATACGTACCGTTAGGTCCGCAGACCTGCCCTAGAGGTCGAGGAATCTTCGAATATCCCTGGTAGTCCATTCCCATGTATGGATCATCCTCTATGAGGATAAGAAGCTTCCATCACTATGAAAAAATATCCTGGGTGAAGAAACAACCTACTTGAATTCCTCCCTCCCTACTTTCTTCATGCCATTTCTCGGAGTCACCTCAATTTGCATGCCACCATGTGAATCACACCTTGTACGTATTGGCATGTTCATGAGCTATCTGTTCCACCCATGCTACATAGTTGGCCTTATTTTACCTCCATCCATCATCCCTCAAGGATGCCCCATCAGTGTTCTGCAATTATCCCATCATCCATGTTCCCAACATAACCTATTTCCATATATCGAGCACTTTCTCCTTGCTTGACTGACCATTACAGAGTTTCTGTTATTCTCTTTTATGACTCCTAAAAGAATGAAAATATTTTCGAGCATGCTTGCATCCTTTCACACTCATTAAAGTATTTGAAAGGGTGTCTATGTGGCCTCGTTTATCTCCTTTTTCAGACTACGGAGACTACCAAAAGAAAAGGACCACCTTGGCACATTCAAGCCAGGAGCATTTCCCTTTGTATCCTTTCATGCTTTGTCAGACATTGGGATCATAATTTAGAAAAAAATTCAGCATAGGTTGTCTTTAAGTTCTTTTCCATCCTTCTCATTAAGAAAATATTGCCGAGAAAACTTGGTTTCGTTCATGCTCATAAAAGTATTTGAACAATCGTCCTGCCAGTATAGGTTGAACCTTTTATGGCCTGGTTGGACTACCAACAGTAAATAATTCTCCCTTATCCAAAGGTTGGGAGAGCTCTCCCCTGTACACTTTTATCCTTTTCCGGGCTTAGGAGAATACATATGAAAAAGAGACCACATTGGAGTCTTCTTCCTATTTTTATACTCTCAAAAAATGAAAACACCATCAAGCATTTACCTTCTCAGGCTCACTAAAAATCCATGAGATTGTATCATATTGAGCTTACTTCTATCCCTTATTCATGCTCCTTAAACTATGAAGAAGTCCCAAATGGTGTCTTTAGGCACCACCACATATGATCTCACAGTATGGAATATTTCCCCCATTGAGTCTCCTTTATTCAGAGTACTCTGTAATGCATCTCCCTTGAATCCCCTGGACATCACTAGTCTAGTTACTTCCCTTAGTATTCCCCGTGATAGTTATCTTCTTGGTTTACATCTATGATCCCTTTCCCATGATTCAATTTCGTCCGCTTCGAAGTCATCCCTTTCGTCATACTCTGAACAAAGGAAGTTTGATTCCCCATACTCTCTTTCCCCCTTCTCTCCCACTCAGTGTGTTAGTCCCCTTATTTTTCCACATTTTTTGCTATCCCCCTCGCACTTCTAATCAAGGAAACATCATTGCCTTGTTAGTTGCTGGTCTCCCTCTGTTGACGTAAACACATCTATTCCAGAGGATAGACCCATAGGTCCCTGTATCCTCATTTCATCCACCTCATTGATGAGTTCCTTGGACCACTTGAAAGGATTCATTAGTGCCTTTCAGGATGGTTGTGCCTCATGTGCTTGACTTCATTTACATCATCGCACTGTTGATATTTGTAGAGGTTGTTGATGTATTTGTAACTTCGGAATGTATTCATCTATGTATCTTATGTATTGTAACCCGATGTTTATTCCGAGATGTATCTATTATGTAATTGAGTCATGTTGTCATGCCCCGATGTTCCGATCGGGAGAATCAATAATGTAAACAAGTCATGTCAAGTCATAGTGGGTAATCCTCCGATTGTGTAAGGGTTAAAGTCCCTGCAGTTCCGGGGCACTAGGGTTATTAGACTCTCCAAGTAGAGGTCAGCCCTAGTAGGGTTTTAGTCATGTAGGGATTAGTATAAATAGAGAGTTTGGGTCTCTATTTAGTACACATCACTCACACACTCAAGTGTAGTTCATAGTTGAGGAAGGAGAAGACACTGGGGCTAGACAAGAAGAAGATTACTGCTGTTAGGAGTGCATCTTACTATTTTGGGGTTTTACATCTTGTGCTGATTCTATCTCTGAGGAAGTTGCAGGGTTTTCTCTATTTATGGTTTCCCCGATCAAAAACACTATGTTCATTGTCTCTTGTGTTTGATTGTTGTACTTGTTATTCTCTCAGTAAAGATCCTAACATAATGCTAGCTTAATGTTGAAAAACTAACATGGTATTAGAGCTAACCTGAGAATAAGACATTGTTCAGATGCGGGAACTAGGGATTCCTAGTTTGTGGATCTTCCTTCACAGATTTTCAGCAAAATTAAGGTGGAACAACTCTCCTCCTTAGGGTGCATCTTTCTATTGAAGCATAATCCAATTGTGAGGTTTTTCAGTTTTAGACCTGTCACTAATGTCGGAAATTAGGGCTTTTTACAGAAGAGGATTTTTTTAGTGAGCCTAGGCCTGGATTGATCTCCTCCCCAAAATCGAAGTTAGGGACAAATTTCAAGGCATTTGGGTAGACAGAACTCTGGAAAAGAAAAACCCTAATTTGCTCCTGAACCAATTCTGCAGTATTTCAGCTCAAGCTTCAGATCCGACATCTTGAACCTGGTAAGATCTAAAATCCTTTGTATTTCCATTTGAGATTCTCATTTAAGATGTCTCATCATACCAAGCTTGATGAAAAGTTTCAGGGAGATGAAAACTTCCGAGCTTGGAAGTATAGGATCTCCTTGGTCCTGGAAGAAAATGAACTAGACTCCTACATCCATGAGGAGGTTCCAGTTCCAGAGGGAGATGAGGAAAAATACTTACATAAGAAGAAGATGGTTATGGAAAAGAGGATCATTGCTGATTCTATCAAGGATCACCTTATCCCACATGTGTCCTCTCTCAATACACCTAAAGCTATGTTTGATGCCCTAACCAAATTATTTGAAGGAAAGAACATCAATTGGAAGATGACCCTGAGAAACCAACTGAAGAATGTGAAGATTCAAAATGCAGAAACAATCCAGTCTTAATTCACAAGAGTTTCTCAAATCAAAGAGCAACTAGAAGCAGTTGATGAAGAAGTGGAAAATGAAGAGATTGTAATGACTACATTGAATGGCCTTCCTAGGTCATGGGATTCTTTCATCCAAGGAATCTATGCTAGGAAGAAGTTAGTCAAGTTCAGAATACTATGGGAAGAGTGCTCTCAAGAAGAAGCTCAGATAGCAGCTCGAGAAGAGAAGATGGGAAGTGAAGACCAAGCTCTTACAGTACACTCCAAGTCTCACTCTAAGTCAAGCAAAAGAAGACCTAATGGTTCTAGAGGTAAGCACTCTCACAGAGATAATACTATAAGAGATGTATCTAGGATCATATGCTATACTTGTGATGAAGTAGGACACTATGGAAGGAATTTTCCTAACAAACAGAAGATAGTAAAGAAGAGAAACAAAAGAAGACATCATGCTCATGCTACAGAGGATGATGAACCATCCAGAAAGAGATCCAGATATGAAAGTGAATATTCTTCAAGCGAGGATGAATATGTTCTGATATCAGCTCTCACAGGTAACATTACTCATGGTAGTGATGATTGGCTTATAGACAGTGGGGCTTCCAAACATATGACTAGATTCAAGGAATCCTTTGTAAGACTGTCAGAACATGAATCACCTCACAAGGTAAAGCTAGGAGATGACTACCAATATCCAATAAAAGGCAGTGGGGAATCTTCATATAAGTTAGACTATGGAAAATCTCTAACAATGAAAGAAGTATTGTTTGTGCCAGGACTCAAGAAGAACCTTCTCTCCATATCAGCATTAGATGCAAAAGGAATGTGGGTTGCATTCATAGATGGTCAAGTCATCATGTGGCCAAAAGGAAAGACTATCGATGATGCGATAGTAATTGGAGAAAAAGAAGGAGGATTATACAAATTGAAGGGCCATCCAGAAGAAGCCTTGGTCCATGACATAGTAGAGCCAAGTGAAATTTGGCATAGAATGCTTGCACATGTGCATTATAGAGCACTACCTATTGCAAGCAAAGCTGTCGAAGGTATTCAAGAAATTCAACCAGAACATGATGGGGTCTGCAAAGGATGTGTGAGAGGAAAGAATACAAAGAAGACATTTCCAAGCAGTGAAAGCAAATCAAAAGGAACCTTGGAAATCATCCACTCCGATGTATGCGGTCCTATGTCATCAAAATCTCTAAGCGGGTATGCATATTATGTTTCTTTTATTGATGATTTTTCTAAGAAGACATGGGTTTACTTCATGAAGAACAAAGACAAAGTATTCAGCAAGTTTAAAGAATTCAAAGCCTTGATTGAAAACCATACTAAAAAGAAGATCAAGACCATTTGATCATATAATGGCAGAGAATTCACTTCAAATGAATTCAAAGAGCTATGCAAAGAATCAGGGATTAAGAGGGAGTTGTCCACTCCTTATAATCCACAATAGAATGGGGTTGTGGAACGGAAGAACATAACCATCATGGAAGCTGCAAAATCGATGCTTCATGATCAAGACCTTCCTATGCATCTTTGGGCGGAAGTTTCCAGAATAGCAATGTATGTACAGAACCGTACTCCACATAGAGTACTCGAGAACAAGACTCCTAAAGAAGTCTTCTTTGGCAAGAAACCAAAAGTGAGCCATCTCAGAATATTCGGTTGTCCTGTGTACATCCGCATTCCAAAAGAGAAGAGGACTAAATTAGATCCTTCAGGAAAGAAGGGTATATTTGTGGGATACTCTGAAAGCTCGACGGCTTACAGAATATATTTCCCAGGATACAAGAAGATTGACATCAGCAGAGATGTGACATTTGATGAAGATGCAACTTACAACAAATCCAGAAAGAGGCCTGCTGAAGAACCTGAAGAAGCAGAAGCACCCAGAATTCATGATACAACTCGAGAAGAAGATTGAGAATTTGAAGAACCACAAAGACCTATAGATCCACCTCTGGAGAAGAATCCTCAGAAGAGGAAACCTGCTTGGGTACGAGAACTTATCAAAGGTGCAGAAAGATATGGGGCTCCAAAAGAGAATCATAGAGAAAGAAAGAGGACTAGATCCTGTTTTGGGTATGTAGCTTTACTATGTGATTTCATTGATAAAGAACCTTCCAGTTATGAAGAAGCAGCAGAACAGAAAGAATGGAAGGATGCTATGATCGAAGAGTACCAATCGATCATGAAGAATGATGTTTGGGATGTTGTCCCAAGACCAAATGGGAAGTCAGTTGTAACTTCCAAATGGATCTATATGATCAAACATGGTGCAGATGGTAGCATTGAAAATTATAAGGCAAGATTCGTAGCACGAGGTTTCTCTCAGAAAGAGGGGATAGACTATGAGGAGACCTTTGCACCTGTAGCCAGATACACTTCCATCAGATTAGTACTTGCTCTGGCTACAGTGATGAAATGGAAGATACACCAAATGGATGTCAAGACTGCTTTCTTGAATGGTGTAGTGGAAGAGGAAGTGTATGTAGAACATCCACTTGGTTTTGAGACACATGACAGGGAGTCTCATGTATGCAGATTGAAGAAAGCCCTATATGGTTTGAAACAGGCACCCAGGACATGGTACAGCAGAATTGATAGCTTTCTATCCAGTTTGGGCTTTACCAAGAGTAAAGCAGATTCCAACCTTTACTACAAGGTTGAAGATGGCAACCCAGTGATGCTTCTACTATATGTAGATGATCTGTTCGTGACAGGAATGGATGGGTTGATTACTGATATGAAGAGAATGCTTGCTGCCGAGTACGAGATGAAGGACTTGGGTATGATGCATTACTTTCTAGGTATGGAGGTGTGGCAGAGTGTGGATGGAATCTTCCTTGGACAAGGGAAGTATGCAGTAGAGATCCTGAAGAGGTTTGGGATGATGGACTGCAAGACTATGGCCACACCTATGGCATCAAACCTGAAGCTATTGAATGATGCTTCTTAAGAGACAGTTGATGATACGATGTATCACCAGATGATTGGATCATTGATGTACCTGAAAAACACAAGACCAGACATTTGCTTTGCTGTGAACACCTTGAGCCAGTTCTTGAGAGATCCGAGAAATGTTCACTTGATTGCTGCAAAGCATATTCTGAGGTACCTGAGGGGTACAGTTGATTATGGGATCAAGTAAGATGTGAATCAAAAGATAAACCTGGAGGGTTACGTTGATTCAGATTGGGCAGGCAGTGCCATCAATAGGAAGAGCACTTAAAGGTGTTGCTTCAGTATGGGATCAGGTGTGATCTCTTGGTTTAGCAGGAAGCAATCCTGTGTGGCACTGAGTACAGCTCAAGTAGAGTATGTCGCATCTTGTTCAGCTAGTTGTGAGGTAGTATGGCTGAGGAAGCTACTGTTTGATTTATTTGATCTCTAGATGGATGCTACTTGTATACATTGTGACAACCAGAGTTGTGTGAAGTTGTCAGAGAATCTAGTGTTCCATGACAAGTCAAAGCACATCGAGATCAAGTATCACTATATCAGGGATATGGTGCAGAGAGGAGCAGTGAAGCTCCAGTATGTTGCGATGGAGGAACAGATAGCTGATGTGTTGATGAAGCCATTAGCTAGACTGAAGTTCGAGTACTTCAGGGAGAAGCTTGGTGTTCTCCAGATCGAGGTTTCCTCCAAGGGAAAGTGATGAGTCCCAAAGCCATTCTGACGAGCAGGTCAGATGTAAGGGCTGAGCCATTCTGTCATGGTGAGAGGATTCAATTCCTTCCATGTCAGACATGAGTGTTGGCCATTCTATTGAGTAGGACAGATGTAAGGGAAACTACCACTCTTCTGGAGAGTGGAGGCACCTGGTCAGTTACCCGGTAGCTCAGTCTGGGACTGGTGGCCTTTCTGACAAGGGTGGAGGATTTGGTTCCTTCCAGGTCAGATGTGAGTGCATGTCATTCCGTCATGGTGAGAGGATTAAGTTCCTTCCATGGTCGATGTAAGTGCAGGCCATTACATCATGGTGAGAGGATTAATTTCCTTCCATGGCCGATGTAAGTGCAGGCCATTCCGTCATGGTGAGAGGATTAAGTTCCTTCCATGGCCGATGTAAGAGTGGGCCATTCTTTCATGGTGAGAGGATTAAGTTCCTTCCATGTTAGATGTAAGGGCAGGCCATTCTATCATGGTGAGAGGATTCAGTTCCTTCCATGACAGATGTGAGTGTGGGGCCTTTCTGATGTGATTGTAGTTTACTACATGATCATATGTGAGTGATGGGCGTGCCTTTTTGACAAGTAGGTCATATGTAAGTGCTGGGCATGCCTTTCTGACGAGTAGGTCAGATGCAAGTGCTGGGAAAATACCTACCTGATGGTTAGGCCTACAACCATCATGAAAGAAGGTTGGCTCTGTAGAACTTCCTATGACAAGATAGTACACACATGATGATGACCAGATGAGATCCAGATTGAGCTCTGATCCAGATCCAGTTATGATGACTCCGAGAGATCCATATCGAGTGATGATCCAGATCCAGCAGTGATGATCCAGATCGACAAATGATCCAGATCCAGATCCAGATCGAGTGATGATCCAGATCCAGTCCAGTGATGATGATCCAGATCGAGTGATGATCCAGATCCAGTGATGTTGATCCAGATCAAGAGATGATCTAGATCCAGTGATGATGTCCCATGATGATCCAGATCGAGAGATGATCCAGATTTGAAGAATGAAGATGACTTGAAGATGAACATGACTTGAAGACTCAGAAGACTCGAGATGCAAATGACGAGATGATCCAGTTGATATAGAGAAGAAGACCAGTGCTGAAAATTGTGTCAAAAGAATACCTTCCTAGTTAAGAGGGAGTGTTGATGTATTTGCAACTTCAGAATGTATTCATCTATGTATCTTATGTATTGTAACCCGATGTTTATTCCAGGATGTATCTATTATGTAATTGAGTCATGTTGTCATGCCCCGATGTTCCGATCGGGAGAATCAATAATGTAAACAAGTCATGTCAAGTCATAGTGGGTAACCCTCTGATTGTGTAAGGGTTAAAGTCCCCGCAGTTCCGGGGAACTAGGGTTATTAGATTCTCCAAATAGAGGTCGGACCTAGTAGGGTTTTAGTCATGTCGAGATTAGTATAAATAGAGAGTCGGGGTCTCTATTTAGTACACATCACTCACACACTCAAGTGTAGCACATAGTTGAGGAAGGAGAAGACACTGGGGCTAGACAAGAAGAAGATTACTTCTGTCGGGAGTGCATCTTACTGTTTTGGGGTTTTACATCTTGTGCTGATTCTATCTCTGAGGAAGTTGTGGGTATTTCTCCATTTATGGTTTCCTCGATCAATAACACTGTGTTCATTGTCTCTTGTTTTTTATTGCTATACTTGTTATTCTCTCAGTAAATATCCTAACATAATGCTAGCTTAATGTTGAAAAACTAACAGAGGGTATTGGTCCTTTCATTATTTGGTCGAAGACCCTAGTTGTCACCTGACTCTAGCATATTAGTGAGTCTAATATGGGACCCACACAGTATCATGTCCCTTGTGATTTTTGGGCTGCGTTGGCGAGAGTGTTTAAAAGCGCATTAGTGTTATGCTTTTTTATATCTCCAATATGCGATGATACATATTGTACCACAGAGGTTCTGACTCTCAGTCATTCAATCCATCCAGTTATGTACACTTTGAGATCTAGCAGAGCATCCGTTGTGATGATATTGCATTCCATGAGAATGCATTGTTCCTATGTATCAGTTCTTCATATCAACATTGTATTCAACCTCCCATTGAGGCCACCATTGTGTATCATCATTTGTATATATATTGATCGGATCCCATTATTTTTTAGCCTTGATCCCCATTATTTATTCTTTTGACATTGTTACGAGCATGGGTATGCCTGCCTCATCCATGTACATGTCAGATACCATATGTATCTCATCCATTTTTTAGAAGCAATAAAAACCAAAAGCCACCATAGTTCAAATGAGGAAGCTCCACTCCTACATGGTCCTCTCTAGTCTCTCCATTGTTTTCACCATTTTCCCATGATCCAATGATGTCTATCGGCCATACGATGAGCTCGTGCCCTCACACATCAGGGGAAAATCTGTAAACACAAAAAAGTGTTCACCTAGTTCTCAGTTGTCCAAACTATATCCATACATCATATTACCACCATTATTTCCTTCATTTTGACCTTCACAATTGTATTTCCACTAAAAATGGTCTAAAATATCATTATTCATTCCCATAAATGAAGGGATGATGAGAATTTATTGTGATTTATCCTCTCTCTCCCAAAAAGGGTAAAAAATCCTAAAAAAGAGAGTGAGTAAAAAAACCCTAGATAAATATCGTGCACAATAAAATACCATGGGTCATTACCATGGGTCAAAAACCCTAAGACCATATTATAAATACATTGTGAAGGAATCCTCCAAAACTCTTTTTGGTCATTCTAGAAACACTTTTTTTCATTTGCTCTCAGTCACACCGACCATATACTTTTTTTGCCTTTATTCCCATATTTCTCCACGTCATTTCCCACGGTGTACATTGAGTTCACTCCGTACCCATTTGGATCCATTCCCCCATTTGACAACAATTTGTGGAGGAGACTGGAGACCTAAATCGTGGAGTTGTGGAACCACTTCCAATGATGACTACGGTGGCCCATTTGCAGAAGATGTATCTTTTATTTCTTTTATGCATTAGTTTAGTTTATATATGCGAAAACCATTTAAAAATATTTTTTTTGTACTGTTTTTTTTGTTATCATTGAACTCTTTCTTATTTTATGGACGAGCTAAGGTTGGTGATTTTGCATTTAGCCGGGGAGAAATCCCCACTACAAAAATAGACTGGTCATTAGCTTTGGCTGTATGATTTTTCAATATCATGTTTATTTTTTGAAGTAAAAATAAAAAATAAACCAAATAAAAGAAAAGTAAAATAAACACACCTATGTAGAGATAAGCCAATTCTTATCTCAAATGAATTACTTCTTGAGGTGTTGGAAATTCACTGGGTAAGTCTCAAAGAGACCTTCCAGTGTTTGCAATCGGGAAGTACCAGGGCCAATCTTTTCTATAATAATGAATGGCCCTAGCCACAAGCGTTGGAATTTAGTATATTCATTTGTGTCCTTATGTTGCTTGTCCCATTTCAAAACCAACCCCCCAACCTGAAAATCCCGACCAGTCAAATATTTTTCATCAAACCATATTTTAATTAATTATTGATGTTGGTAGAGTTTATTTTTGGAATTCTCTCTTTTCTCTTCTAATTTAAGTAATGTATCAATCCTATGTTGGAGTGGAGGAGAGTTGTCATGTAAGGAAGATTGATCCAACTGCAACGATGGGATTAAGAGGTTTGATGTTAAAAGGGCCTCTTTTCCATAGACAAGGTAATAAGGAGAGTTCCCAATGGAAGATTTAGGAGTTACTCGGTCTTCCCAAAGAGCATTAAAGAGCTGGGTGTGGCAATTTTTAGGATGGGTAGCCACTGTCTTTTTCAGAATATTGATCAGATTTTTATTCGAAGACTCTGCTAATCCATTTCCATGTGGGTAATAGTTTGCAGAGTATTTGAGTTTAATACCCTTTTCAAGGGCATATTGGGTGAGATCAACAAAAGAAAAATAATATGCATTGTCAAAAACCAAATATTCTGGGGCCCCAAACCTAGTGACAATGTTACTCTCCATGAAGGATATCACTGAGTTTGTATTGGAAACCCTAAGGGGAATTGCTTCTACCCACATGGTGAAATAATCTATTGAAGTAAGGATGTATCGGTTTTGCAAGGAACAAGGAGGAGTAATGGGACCAACAAAATCCAGTCCTTGTTGCTGAAAGGGAAACTGGACAGTGACAGGTTGGAGGGGAAAAGCAGATTTCCTAACCTTACCAACACATATTTGGTAGGATTCACATATTCCTACAAAAGCATATGCATCTTTAAATAAGGTATGCCAATAGTATCCAACTCTAGGGATATTATGGGTAGTCGTTTCTCTTGAATAGTGTCCTCATGCATGCCATGCATGTAATTCCAGCAAAACATTATCACATTCTTCCTTTTCAAGACACCTAAGGAAAACACCATCATAATTTATTCTAAAAATTACACCATCAATAAAATGATAAGGTGTATCCTTTAATCTTAAATACTTAAGCTTCTTAAATTCTAAGGTTTGAGGAGCATACCCATGAGTAAGAAAAAATCTAACGTCATCATACCATTTAGAGGCTGGAGCAGAAATAACATTTACAGTATCATCAGATATATCTTCCTCTTGTTTCCATTATAGTTCCTGCTCGGGATCATTAGATTGGGCACCTAGCAAGCCCAAACCTTGTCCTTTAACAAATTTTCCAGGCTTGATCTCCAAGTCATATTCTTGAAGCGCATTCATCTAGTGGGCATGTTTCTCACCAAATTCTTTCTGAATCAAGAAATTTTTTATGGATGCATAAGGGACAATAACCTTCATTCTAGATTTCAATAAATAGGGTCTGAATTTTTTTACAGAATTATAAACTATAAAGGCATGTTTATCAATCTGGGAGTAATTCAATTCAGCTCCTTTAAAAGTAGAGCTCATGAATGAAATAGGAATTTCAACGTCCTCAGCTTCTCTCTCCATTAAGACAGCAACATTAAAAAAGTATATGGCAAAAGTATAGAGAATAAAATATTTTTCAAATCCAGGGGACATCAATGTAGGAGAATCTGTGATCACTTTCCTAATCTTAGCAAAATCATGTTTATGAATGTCAGACCATTTAAATTGTACGCATTTTTTTATCAAATCTTGTAACAATCTAACAATTTGAGTAAATTTGGGTACAAACCTTCTAACAAAGTTGATATTCCCCAGGAAGGACTGCATGGATTTCTTTGAACTGGGTAGTCGAATTTTAGTAATTTCATTTGTTCTTTCGGGATCGATAGCCATACCATATTTTGAAACAATGAATCCCAAAATTTTACCTTCTATGGCTGCAAAACTGGACTTCTTCGGGTTCAACGAGATGTCGTACTTACTGCATCTTTCAAAAATCTGCCTAAGAGAAAACAAATGACCATGCCTCTTTTTAGAATATATGGTTATATCATCAAGATAGACTACTATAGAATTATGCATTAATCCTATAAAATATATATCCATTCCTCTTTGGAAAGTGGCACCTGCATTAATCAATCCAAAAGGCATTCTTTTGTAAACAAAAGTTTCCCGAGCTGTTCTGAAAGCAGTTTTAAGTTGATCAGAAGGGGTGACCAAAACTTGATTGTAACCAGAGAAACCATCTAATAAGGAGAACGTTTCAGAACCTGCAACTTACTGTAATATTTTCTCCATTGAAGGAACATGGTAATTGTCCTTCTCAGATGCTTTATTTAGATTCTAAAAGTCTACACACAACCTTATTTCTCCATTCTTTTTACAAACATGGACTAAGTTTGAAATCTATTGTGTGTGTCTAACTGGAAATATAATTCTAGTTGTTAACAGTTTCTCAAGCTCTTTCTTCAAATATGGCTCAAGACTAGGATGCATCTTCCTCAACTTTTGTTGATAGGGTTTGACAGTAGGATGCATAGGGATGTTGTGCTGCATGATTTTGGTGTCAAAGGTCTTAATGTCATTGTATGTCCAAGAAAACACATCTTTAAGCTTCATACATATTTTAATCAAATCCTTTTCCTCATCAGGAAAATAGTTAATCCCTATAGTAATCATCTGAGGATTTTGCTCAGTTCCCAAATTGAAAGTCTTGAAATTCCAAGAAGAACTATGTGTCTTACAGTTAGTTTTATTCTTAAATTTTTCTTGTGAGTCATAATATTTCTATAAATTTATTACCGAATTAGGAATAAGATTAGAAGGGAAGTTAGGATCATATAATGATTTTTCATTATCAACCTCATCAATTGCTACATCTTTGAAAGTATCTTGGGTTTTCAAGAAGTCAAGGATTTGTTGATCATCATCAAACACCTTCCAATTGGTAACATTGTCTGGGATGGAAGGTCTATATATTAACTCAATTGAGAAAGTATCAGGAGACATACCTTCAAGGGGGATGAGCTTAGATGCAGTATTAGCTAATAATTATGCATCGAAATTTTGGGACCTAGGGACATACTTAATGTTAAATGCTTTGAACGAATTGGCCATGTCCCTGACAAGTTTTTGATAATTTATCAGGCAAGGTGATATACAATGGATATTATTTTTCACTTGCTTTAAAATAATCTCAGAATCTCCATAGCACTCTATTACCTGAGCACCCAAATCAATTGATTTCCAGAGTCCTTGGACAAAAGCTTCATACTCAGCAATGTTATTAGTGCACTCAAACTCCAAACTGCATGAAATCATTATTTTGGTGCCTTTAGGATCTATCAATATACAGCCTACACCAACTCCATATTTAGATTTATATCCATCAAAGAATAAAGTCCATGAACATAAATCTACTCTAAAATTTGTATTTACATTATACACATTATGAAAAATAGAACCAGAAAATCGAACAACACTATAATTGATGAGTTTAGATAGATTTTCAACATCCTCAATAGGTGAAGAATCAACAAAAAAATTCCCGAAAAAAAGTATCAAATATATAATGTTCAATGCATGAGCTAAAGTAAACAACATGCTGACTAGGATCATTCAAATCAGTGACCATCTGCTTCATATATGGTTCTATTAAAATCTTGATTTGATTGGGTTTTCCATTGTATGGGAGCCACAAATGGGACCAATCAGTACCGAAATAACCCTTAAGTTTTTCTGACCAGTCTATGCTTAACCACATGCCATATGCTTTGGGAATATTAGCAATCGCGATGTCAATGGTCTAGTGAATTCTTGGTTTGATGGATAATGTTAAAAGGGAATTATTTAACTATAATACTACCATGACTCTTGATCTATACAATTGAACAATCTGGGTAGGGAAGGGTTCCCAAGATGCATTAAGTTTTTTGTAGATAGACAATAGCATGACATTTGATGAGGCACCCGATTCTATCATGCAATTATGTACATTTCTGTTGAATATCTCAAAGGTGAGTAACAAAGGAGGAGTCATTTTCCTACTTGGATTCTGACTATCAGGCTTAGAGCAAGTCTCTAAGTTGTTGTTCTGAACTTCCATGGACTTATTTAAGATCGTGATTTTAGACAGAATTTCCCTCATAGAGGGTATTTTTAGAAGTTCAAATAAATATATGTTAGCCTTGGCCCTTTTCAAGTCATTAATCAAATTATATTCAATCTCGAGAATGATTGTTTCCTTTTTTCTAGTTGTTTTACCTGTATTGGGACTAGATGATGATGGTGGGGTTTCCTGTGAAGTTTGTCCTTTGCTTATAGTATTGTAAGAGTGTTGTACATTAAAAACAATTTCAGGATCCTCTTCTCCTTCTTCCATAGGTAATTCAGAAAAGAAGCTAATGGTATTAACATTTTGATCGTGTTCTTCACCAAGAGGTTGAGAATTTTTCAGTTTCTTTAGAATCCCCCCTAGTTTCATCAAGAGAAGTTTGAAATCCAGTAGTCAGGGCCTTGAAAATAGAATAAGTTTCTTCAGAAGTTAATGTTTCATCAGGATTTGGGGGAGCTTGATCTTGAGGAGGTTGGTAAGATCTCCTAAAAGGTTACCTTACAAAACCTCTGTTATTGTCTTGATTCTCAGTGATGGTTCTTTGAAAATCCGCCATGAAATTAGAATTTTTTTGTAACAAATTTTTCATGTTGTCCATTTCATACGGATATTTATTTTGTATTGTGGGTTTAGGGAAGTTTTCCTTCCTTTTGCGATATGTGGAGGGTTGATCTCTATGAATGTTCGGGTGTTGAGGCCTAGAAATTTGCAGGCGACAACAACAAGGGATTCTCCCCAGTCAACGTTCCCAACTAGCCCATGACTGTTTGGTGTAGGGAATGTTAGTTTTTCATCACATTAAGCTAGCATTATGATATTAGGATCTTTTCACTGAGAGAATAACAAGTACAGCAATAAAACATAAGCACATCACAAGAGACAAGAGACACAAAGAGTTTTCCTCGGGGAAACCATAAAGGAGAAAACCCCACAACTTCCTTAGAGATAGAATCAGCACCAAAATAGTAAGAGATCTCCCAAAACAGCAGTAGTCTTCTTCTTCTGTCTAGTCCCAAAATTTCCTTCTTCAGTAGTGCGCCACACTTGGGAGAGCAAGTGATGTATTTCACAATGTGATAAATAGAGAGACTCTCACTCTCTATTTATATTCATCCGTTCACTTGAATTTCCTTTTCACATGTAGGCTCAACCTAATAATTACTACACGATCCTACACCTTAATTAGTGTATAATAACTCAAGTGCCCCGAAACTGTGGGGACTTACCTAATGACTTGATATGACTTAATTACATTATTAATCCTCCCGATCGGAACATTGGGGCATGACCACATGACTCAAATACAAAATAGGGACATCCCGGAATAAACATCGAGTTACAATATATAAGATACATAGAAGAATACATTCCAAAGTTTCATATACATCAACACTCCCTCTTAACTAGGAAGGTATTCTTTCGACACAATTTTCAGCACTAGTCTTCTTCTCTGAATCAGCTGGATCATCTCGTATTCAAGTCATCTTCGTCTTCAAGTCATCTTTGTATTCAAGTCATCTTCACTGGATCTAGATCATCTCTCGATCTGGATCATCATAGAACATCATCACTGGATCTGGATCATCTCTCGATCTGGATCAACATAAAACATCATCACTGGATCTGGATCATCTCTCGATCTGGATCAACATCACTGGACTGGATCTGGACCATCACTCGATCTGGATCATCACTGCTGGATCATCATTACTATATCTAGATCATCACTCGATCTGGATCATCATCAAACATCGTCGCTAGATCTGGATCATCATCACTGAACTGGATCTGGATCATCACTCGATCTGGATCATTACTGCTGGATCATCATTACTGGATTTGGATCATCACTCGATCTGGATCAACACTGGTGCTATCTCATGATTCTTCTCGTCACAGGAAGCTCTACAGAGCCAGCCCTTTTTCATACTAGTTGTAGGCCTACCCTCATGTAGGTCTTCGCCCAGCACTTACATCTGACCTGCTCGTCAGAAAGGCACGCCCAGCACTCACATATGATCATGTAGTAAACTACAATCCCATCAGAAAGGCCCAGCACTCACATTCACCAGCATGATAGGACACACCTACTATCATCTGTGAAATGGCTCAGCACTTACAACCACCAGCATGTTAGGACACACCTACTATCATCTGTGGAAAGGCACAACGCTCACATCCACCAGCATGGTAGGACACACCTACTACCATCTGTGGAAAGGCTCAGCACTTATAATCACCAGCATGTTAGGACACACCTACTATCATCTGTGGAAAGGCACAACGCTCACATCCACCAGCATGGTAGGACACACCTACTACCATCTGTGGAAAGGCTCAGCACTTACAATCACCAACATGGTAGGACACACCTACTACCATCTGTTGAAAGGCTCTGCACTTACAATCACCAACATGGTAGGAAACACCTACTACCATATGTGAAAAGGCACTGCACTTACAGTCACTAGCATGATAGGACACACCTAATATCATCTGTGAAATGGCACAACACTTACAGTCACCAGCATGATAGGACACACCTACTATCATTTGTGACAAGGCTCAGCACTTACATCCATCCAAGCGGGAACACATCCTGCTCACAATGATGGAAGGGCATGCACTCATATCTGATCATGAGGGGAACACATCCCAACAATCATATCAGAATGGCCCCCAGTCCTCCTCTACTGAGCTACCTAGTAACTGACCAGGCGCCTCCATTCTCCTAGAGAATGGTAGTTGCCCTTACATCCGACCTACTCATCGGAATGGCCAACACTCACATCTGACATGGAAGGAACTTAATCCTTTAGCCATGAGCAGAATGGTTCAGCCCTTACATCTGACCAAGTGGGAACACATCCCTCTATCACATCAGAATGGCTACTCAGTTCTTACACTGAGTGTTCCTGGTAACTGACCAGGTGCCTCCATTCCTAGAATGGAAATTGCTCTTACATCTGTCCTGCTCGACAGAATGGCCAGCACTCATATTTGACATGGAAGGGAGCAACCCTACCACCATGACAGAATGGCTCAGCCCTTATATCTCACCTACTCATCAGAATGGCTATGGATCTCAGCACTCATATCTGACATGGAAGGAACCAATTCTCTCACCATGACAGAATGGCTCAGCCCTTACATCTGACCATGGAAGGAACCAATCCTCTCACCATGTCAGAATGGCTATGGGTCTCATCACTTTCTCTGGGAGAAAGCCTCGATCTGGAGAACACCAAGTCTCTCTCTGAAGTACTCGAACTTCAGCCTAGCCAATGGATTAGTCAATACATCAGCTATCTGTTCCTCCGTCGCAACATACAGGAGCTTCACTTCTCCTCTTTGCACCATATCCCTGATATAGTGATACTTGATCTCGATATGCTTCGACCTATCATGAAACACTGGATTCTCTGACAACTTCACGCAACTCTGGTTGTCACAAGTAGCATCTAACTGGAGATCAAATATATTAGACAATAGCTTCTGCAGCCATACTGCCTCACAACTAGCTGAACAAGCTACGACATACTCTGCTTCAGCTGTACTCAGTGCCACACAGGATTGCTTCCTGCTAAATCAAGAGATCACATCTGATCCCATACTGAAGCAACATCCCGAAGTACTCTTCCTGTCAATGGCACTGCCTGCCCAATCTGAATCAACATAACCCTCCAGGTTAATCTTCTGATTCACATCGTACTTGAGCCCATAATCAATTGTACCCTTCAGGTACCTTAGAATATGCTTTGTAGTAATCAAGTGAACACTTCTCGGATCTGTCAAGTACAGGCTCAAGGTGTTCACAGCAAAGCAAATGTCTGGTCTCGTGTTTGTCAGGTACATCAATTACCCAATCATCTGATGATACATCGTAGCATCAACCGACTTTGACGAAGCATCACTCAATAGCTTCAGGTTCGATGCCATAGGTGTGGTCATGCATTCCATCATCCTGAATCTCTTCAGGATCTCTACTGCATACTTCCCTTGTCCAAGGAAGATCCCATCTGTACTCTACCACACCTCCATGCCTAGAACAATAGTGCTAGGAAATGTCTTCTTTGTATTCTTCCCTTTCGTACATCCTTTGCAAACTCCATCATGCTTTGTTTGGAATGCAATAGGTAGTTCTCTGTAGTGCACATGTGCAAGCCTTCTTCTTGTTCTCCAATCACTACCGCATCATCAATTTTCTTTCCTTTTGGCCACATGATGACTTGAACATCGATGAATGCAACCCGTATTCCTTTTGCATCAATGCTGAAATGGAGAGAAGGTTCTTCTTCAATCCTAGCACAAACAATACTTCTTTCATTGTTAGAGACTTACCAGAGTCAAGCTTGTATGAAGATTCCCCACTACCTGTTATTGGATATTGGTAGTCATCTCCTAGTTTCACCTTGTGAGGTGATTCATGTTCTGACAGTCTTACAAAGGATTCCTTGAATCCCGTCATATGTTTGGAAGCCCCACTGTCTATAAGCCAATCATCACTTCCATGAGTAATGTTACCTATGAGAGCTGATATCAGAACATATTCATCCTTGCTTGAAGAATCTTCACTTTCATATATGGATCTCTTTCTAGATGGTTCATCATCCTCTGCAGCATGAGCATGATGTCTTATTTTGCCTCGTCTCCCTCTGAAAATGGAACCTCTATACTCAGGTAGGTGTCCAATCCAGTTTCTTCAGAGAGATCAGATACTTCCAGGCTTGGAAGTTGTCAACTTCCCCAAGCTTGTCACCAAGCTGATGTGATATATCATATTGAAATGAGAACCTCAAATGGAAATAGCAAAGGATTAGATCTTACCGATTTGAGGTGTCCGTCCTTGTCCCGAAGTTCGCTGATCTAGGGTTTGTCACAGAAACCCTAATTTTCAAAACTTGGAATCTTTCAGATCTGATTGGATAAACAGATAGATCTCTTCAAATGGAGCTGTCCAATGTACTCCTTTTCTGAAAACAGTGGAGGGAAGCTCCCGAAACAGGAAGCCCTAATTTACTGATTTCTTCTGCAAAAATTCCTGTTACTGTTTCTATCATATCTCCGAAATTACTGATCCTATGTGTATGAAATTTTTCACTGAGGTAACCTCGCATGTCCCTGATCCAACAACATAGGTTTCATTATATTTTATTTCACCATTTGGGATTTATGATCCTTTTCCCAAGGTAACCTGTTACAGGACTGTTCAGAACAGCGAAGTTGTACGGCATGCCACGTGTCACTGGTTCATCTTCTGAGTCTGATATTTGGACCACCAAAATTTCAGTCCGTGCCCTTTCTGGAACATCTTTAGGAATTCCATTTGTACCTCTGTATCTCAAGATATTGCAGATCTCCCCAGATGTCCTGTTTAGGGATGAATTCTGGAATAGGCTGGAACCCTAACGTGGAGAGATCATATCTCCAGGAGTACATCGAAACTGAGTCTGATTTTTGGACACAGGATTCATCAGGATTTTATATTCGGCTCCTAAAAGTTTCAGCTTCTGAGACTTCACTAATCTCGGAATATGGTGACTGTACCAAAACTTAGCAGTTTTAGTATTTAGGGTTTCTCCTAGCTCAGGGTCAAACTAGGGTTTGACTTTCCTGAAGTTTCACCCAACCAAATTTCTTGATCCAGGTCTCTAAACTTAGGTTTTGATGAGGAGAATAACCCTATGCTGTTCTCACTCAAAAATTCCTCTTCTGTAGAAAGCCCTAATTTCCACATCGAAACTAAAAATGCTTGAGATTGAATTCCGCATCGACAGAAAGATGCACCCTTCAATGGGGAGTCATCTTAGCATACTTTTGCTGAAAATCTGTGGAGGAAGATCCAAAAAATAGGAAGCTCTAGTTCCTGTAGCTGCATAATGTCTTCTTCTCAGGTTAGCTCTGATACCATGTTAGTTTTTCAACATTTAAGCTAGCATTATGTTAGGATCTTTTCACTGAGAGAATAACAAGAACATCAATAACATAAGCACATCATAAGAGACAAGAGACACAAATAGTTTTTCTCGGGGAAACCATAAAGGAGAAAACCCTGCAACTTCCTCTAAGATAGAATCAACACCAAAACAGTAAGAGATCTCCCAAAATAGTAGTAGTCTTCTGTCTTCTGTCTAGTCCCAAAATTTCCTTCTCCAGTAGTGCGCCGCACTTGGGAGAGCAAGTGATGTATTTCACAAGTGATAAATAGAGAGACTCTCACTCTCTATTTATATTCATCCATTCACTTGAATTTCCTTTTCACACGTAGGCTCAACCTAATAATTACTACTCGAGCCTACACCTTAATTAGTGTATAATAACTCAAGTGCCCCGAAACTGTGGGGACTTACCTAATGACTTGATATGACTTGATTACATTATTAATGCTCCCGATCGAAACATCGGGGCATGACCACATGACTCAAATACATAATAGAGACATCCCGGAATAAACATCGGGTTACAATATATAAGATACATAGAAGAATACATTCTGAAGTTACATATACATCAACAGGGAATCCGTCCGATTTGCGGTCCGACTACCGTAGGTCAAGTAACAAAAGTAACAGGGTTTACCAGTTGTGGCCCAGTCCATCGTATATCTTTTTTTATTTTTTGACTTAATGTATGATATGCACGTGCCTAATTAACAATGCATGGTGATAAAGGATGCAAGGAGTAGTCACAACGTGATGCGCAGGTTCTTACCTCTCATCTTAGAACTCACAAGCACCCAAATCACATATGCAGTAATAAAGTAAAACTAAGTATCTACCTATCCCTAGGGAGCCAAATTGTCACCTATCAATGAGTAATGTAGATTGTACATGCATTATAAAGAGAAACTACAGATAGCTAATATTCCTTCCCACAACACATGAACTATTAAAGATATCTAGACAATCAGATAGCCAATTGTGTATGAACCACATTCATTACTCATGGTGGTAATTTCACAGAATAAACCAGAAATCATTCAAACAAGAACATAGGCTCTAAGAATTAGAACGATCTCACAGTTAATGGACAAAAGCTGAAAAAACGAAATAGTTCATCTTCCATCAATCCATAGCATAACATTTGAACGTCCCACCAAACTTTCTTCGACATGCAAACAATAATTCTTTATTGCAAAAAAAAGTAGTTCTTCTCACAACATCTCTTTACTTGTCTAACTGGGAAAAAAAACCCTTTGTTCTTCTAAGTCCTCTATATTTATACAAAAAAGGATGAGACTGTTGGGCTGCCCACAAATAACCCTTGGGATTCCCAAACTCTTCGCCTCCCAAAATTTCACTTTCGTCAAGTGTTTACAAAATTGTTACATATTACAAAAGTGACAATCATTCACGAGGAGGGCCCCACTTGAGAATTTAGAAATTTCTTCCAAGCTAAAGCATCTGAGGCGATGCCTTCAAACTCAAAAGGTTCCAAAAAACGAATGTTTATCTCGAACTTCGCAGCCTGGTTCTTGATGGCTTCAATTATGGCTGCACTCAAATGAAGCTGATCTTCTAATAGTTGTACACTAATCGCGAAATGATCTAATTCATTCCTTAAGGCCTGGTCATCGAGATCTTTAATGTGCTGTATTTTTGCTTCCTCCTCTTGGTACCTTTTCTGCAAAATTTCCACAAACAAGTTGTGGTCCGGAAAAACATCTATTCTCTGCTCAGCTTCTACTTGGCATCGATTATAGGTAATCAGGAGACTTCTGAAGAAATCTGTACATGCCCCTTTCGTCTTTCTAATAGCCTTTTTTAATTCCTTGGCTATGTTATTAGCAAACTCCAATAAGTCATAATCCTGCTTTAGGGCCTGTCTATCTTTCGAGGGCAGCTCTGCAGGAGTTTCTTCATCATTCTCTATCCTTTCCATCCTTGCTGTCAGGACTTCCAGGATGTCCTGAGATCTATCAACAAAATAGGAGGAGGTCTCTAGAATCTCCTCCAATCGACCATCTACTTGCATAACCTTGCACCTTTCCTCTTCTATGGCCATCTGCAGCTGAAGCATCTTGGCCTTTTGTGCCAGCACATGTTCCTTGAAAGGTTGGAGATTAACTTGTCGCTCTTTTGCTTCCTCCAAAGCTGTTGTTAGAGAAGTGATCTGCTCTTGAATTTTTGTCTCTTATTCTTGAGACTGCCTCTCACTTACCTCCAAGGTGATCTTTTGCAGCTCTAAGTCCTCTATCTTTCCCAGCAGCTGTTCCTTCTCCACCCTTAACTCTCGATACTCTTGCTGCATTTTCTCCAGACAATCTTGTGCAGTCTCCATAGATCTTCTCTCTGCTTGGAGGACCTGCAGTTCAGCCTTTGAAGACTTCATCTCCTTTTGCACATCTTCAAACTTTCTCTTCAACTTACTGTTTTCTTCTCTTTCCTTTCTTAATGTGTCTTTCAGTTGAGAAGAAGACTTCTTGGATTTCTCTAGATCTGTCATTATTTTGTCTACATTATCCTCCGAAGCGTGGATTAATGCATCTCCCACTCTAATAGGGAATATAGGATCTCGGTATGTTCCATATACAACGGTCGTATCCATTATCATCTTCCCGGATAGACCTCCTGTTTCAACCTTCTTTTCAGTTCTCTTCACTATCCTCTTTCTTTCCTTGTCATAGAATATAGTATTAAAATCAGGGATTTATTCCCCTATCTTCTGTTCAAAGGGGACCAGTTTAAGTGTGGGGACCATAGACTGTCTAGGTGTGCTTACAACAGGTACTTCTGGGTCCTGAACCTTGGGGTTCTCCACGTCCTGGGTCTGAATGTCAGCTGTATCAGAGGCTGGTTGTTCTGTTGCTGTCTGGGTCAGTTTCATCCTCTCTGCCTCCTGTTTCTAAACCTCCTCATCAAGCTTCCTTTTCCTTTCTTCTTCTTCAATTATTGCATCTTCTTCTGCTTTTATGTCTACCTCTTGTGCAGCTCTTCTTTTCTCTTCCTCTTCCCCCTTCAGCCACCCTTTAACTTCTTGGGCTAACCTTCGGGCTTCTTCGTTTCTTTTCCTGGTTTCTTCATCGGCTTTTGCTTATTCATCCTGGCCCTTCCCACCTTTGGTGGTGATATTCTTTTTGAACCTTTTCCTCAAGGTTGTTATGTTCAATGCACTTCGGAAGATAGACTCCTCTCTGCCCCAATGGTGAGTGTATTCGAAATGGACATTGGCCTCTTTGCAGTGTTCAGTAACTTCACTGTGGGAGTCATTCCTATGGAAGGGAATTTCACCAAAATGAAACTTATCCAACTCTTCCACGGACTCAACTTCCTTATTTACTCTGGTAAACTTATAACTCCCCAACTTGAAAGGCAAAGGGGGATATGCAGCTTTCTTATGCTCAAATAAAAAGCTTCCTATGCCATCTAGGAAGACCTACCTAACTGCCTCTTTATGAACGATGTATTCTGTGGCATATTTGGGCAGTAGGAAGGGTGCTCTAGAGCCTCCAAACTTTCTGAAGTAGAGCCCATCCTCAGTCAAATAATAATCCGCATATTCTTCAATTACCTGCAATGCCTCTTCTGACATGCAGTCACATTCTTTCAGAAAAATGAGAGTATACAATGGCATGATAAACTGCTCACAAACCTCCCGGTAGTGACTGTGGTACTTGTGAGCCCACAGTGGCTTGTATGCAGAATAAACAGGTATCCTCTCCCTGTCCCAGATGCGCCTTAGGTCGGGGAAAGGTTGATTGCACAGTATACAATCAACGAGTATGGAACTCATGTAAAATTCTGACCTCTTTTGGGACACTCCTCCAAAAGCTGAGGCCATACAGGCTAAAAGACTATTTGAAACTATGTTGGCCCAGTTGAAAATGGTCCCTTGGGTCGCGACATAAAAAATAATTTGCATCTACTCCAATTTGAAGCTTTTTCCATGAGCTCTTCCAAAAATTCTGTTGAGCATTAAGGCAATGAACCTGTACGGGGTCCTTAAGCTCGCAGTGTCATATTCTCCCATAGGCCTGGTTCTAAAGTTTCTTCCATGCATCAACATTCTCTTAAGGGTCTCAACGAGGTCCATTCTGATGTTTCTCAACCAATCTTCAGACAAAAATATTTGTGGTTCTGGCAGGTGGTAGGCCAGGGCTCCATATCCTGGGCTATAGGCAGCATAGCCTTATTTGTCAACATTCTCAAGGATCATAGTGGTGACATCTTCCCTGGTTAGAATCCACCCAATCACTTTAGAGCATGGTAAGATATTTGGTCTTGTAGCAATCTTCATCAGTGAATACCTTTCTATATTTGCATATATTCCTTCTTCCTCAAAGCCTATATCAGGCACTTCTTGGCGTGTTATCAACCTGTAGATGTCTCCCCACTGATACTTAGGCTCCACACCAGTTACGTACTTGGTGTCCTCATAGATATATTCGGTCTTGGTGATGATTTCAATGTCGGGATCCTCTTCAACCACAGGGGCCTTCTTCTTTTTCCTCTTCGACATTTTGAGTTCGGAATCTTCCTGTAACATATAAAATTGCAATCATTAGGCCATTTCCGGATAAGTTGCAAATATTGAGATAACAATGTCCAATGTTTTAACTCATCTTTGTTTAACATGATGGAAGTTAATTAAATGAAGCAAATGTGCCTACGCAAATACCACTGTCTAACACTAAAATGGCCTAATCAACAGATTTTGAGTGGGAAACAAAATCTACATTAAAATGGAGAAACCTCAGGCTCTCTGTGGGAGCCATGATCATTGCACTGTATAGAACGACAGGGGGATGGAATTATTCAATCCATTCAACGGTGTGCTTCAACAAAACACTACTCATGCAATCTATGGTCAATATAACGCTGTGTGGTGATACACTCCCCCAGACCGGCTCGGGTTTGAAACTAACCGTGAACCAGTTAGCTTCGAAACAGTGGGGTAAACGCGGCGTGGTTTGAAGGATACGGGAAACATGAGAGGGGGAAAATAGTCTAACACTTCACAGAGAGGCCATGAAAAACCTTCCCCTGACAACCTATCATAAAACGGGGCAGATTGGTGCAGACAGTGTAACGGCCGTTTGCACCAATTTTCCCAACCACTAAGCACAGGGTCGAAACACATAACGGCCGTGGAGGGAAACCACCCTACGGGCCATAAACGCCCCCACTGACAGTTACGCTACAATCCCCCACTAGCATATATATACATGTAAACGACGGGGCCAAGGGAAAACGGTCGTAAAAAAACCTAACCGCGAAACAATCATCAAAACGCTTGAACGAAATGGGATAATGCATATAAGAGCCTACCTGGCATTGCTGCGTGACCGGCGAGAAGAAGACTGTTAAGCTTCCATGGTTGAGCCACCTGGAAATGAGGGTACACCGACAACGGGGGGTCTAGCGAGCTCGAGCGAATGACAGGACACGACAACGATAGTGCATGACAGTCCAAATAGTAATAGAATAATCAAAATGCTCGACCCCATATATATATATATATAGTCAACCATAAGCGGCGGGAGAAACATCGAACGGTGGAAACATGAGGATTGGAGGTCACAAGAACAACTCCTTCCGCAATGTCAGGTGGCAAAAAAACTAGGAGAACCGCCGAGATATCCGAGAGAAGTCAATAACGTGTCGGAGCTCGCAAGACTAAATGTCAGAGTGATAGCGGAATAAGGAGCTGCAATGGCGGAATCATAAAGGAAACGACAGTCCGCAATAGGAAAAGTCTGAATCGGAGGAAAAAATCAACTAACTGACCGGAAAGATAGCACTTTTTACAGCCGCAACGGCGGAAGCCCAAAACTTAAGGTTCAACGAAACAACAAGGCGAGGTTTGAAAAGTTAATGCGACTATCGGGGGACTTCATAGTATGTCGTTTGCAACTGCGGAGAATGTAGTAACAAGATGTTCCGACGTGAAACTAGAAGTCAACCGGTTTAGACAAAAAGCAACGGAGAAAAATATCGAAGCTAAAGCTTATTATTTCTCTGCAACAGCGGGAGCACAAGCAAATAAAATTTCGACTCAAACACTTGAAAAACGCATTCAAAGGCAATGGAAAGCTTAAACAAATAGTGGATCATTTCAAGCATTAGGAAAATTCTTTCTGAAGAATCATTAAACCAAATCAAAGAAGAAAATCAAACAAATATAAGCAAAAGGAGGGTCCTGAAATTTTTTGAATTTTGGGAAAATGTTGCAGCTGCAACAATTGGCGATTACTTGGTGAGCCCCAGATTTCTGAATTAACTTCTTCCTAGTAAAAGACTGTCTGGCTCAAAGGTTGAATTCTCCTAGATGCTCGTATTCCTAAGTTTTCCAATCCCATGCATTTAAATCATTGAGAAGCAGTTCATTCTTTAGGAAATGGTAACATTCAAAATATTGCAAGTGTGAATAACTCTTTTGAGGCCTAACAAGTGAGATTTATTGTATTCCTGTCCTTAGGTAGTTTCTAGCTTGGACACCACAGGATTGTAACATATGGTAAACATCACTATTCTTTTGTTCCTCATTCCCATGCCAACAACACTTTTTTTCCATTTGAACTTTAGTTCTTTTGAGTCCTCCATCTTCCTTTCTTTCTGAATTTTATTCAGGCTCCTCTATCCATACTGTCCTTTTGTGTGAGAGAAGAATTTACTTTTCATCTCATGGATGGAGAAGAACTTTTGGCAATTTGAAATTCATGCTTTTGATACTTTGCTTTGATATGCATTGTTTCTTTAAGGAGTTCTAACTCTTGATAGCCTTTAGGCTTTTTCTAAAATCGTGGCATGGGATCATTTATATATAGTACACTGCTTGCCTTGCTTCCTTTCCATGGGTCCTTCGCTATCACTCCCTTGGACATTTTAGATGTGAAATGGATGGAGCCTCGAAATAGTATTCCATGCCTCTTAATTCTGAGTTATTTACAGGGGTTAAGTAGGGCTTTAATGAATGCATGGAAAATTAGGAACACTGCTACTAGAAGACATTCTCTGTTTTAAAAGCATAGTATTTTGCTCAAGATTTCAGTTAATTAAGAACCCTGATGTTTCCATTGCAACCAAAATTTTGCCTCTTTATTCAAAACCAAAAAAAAACTAGCAACAAAGCATTAAACTGAAAGAAAAACAACGTCAATTTATTTATGTACAAAGAAAAAAGAAAAATGTGTGCCCACCCTTAAAAATTATTCAATCCAAAGAGTTAAAGGGATAGGCTGCAGTGTAAGCCAAAAACCTATCCATGGTCTAATTGTACCATTTTTGAAATCGAAACCATGTCTACTAGTCTACAGTCATCCTTATCAGCCTGAGGAAGTTGAAGGAGCTCAGACTGAGAGTCAATCCTAGAACTGGCCTTTCCTGAGGTATGATGTCTTAATTCAAGCTCTGTTGGATAATTTCCCAGGACAGAATCAACAGATTCATTTCCTTCCCCCATCTTAGTGATGGTATGTTTCATGTAAGGGTCTCTCAAAATTTTAATCTGGTTTGGGGTACCCTTATGAGGTAACCATAAATGAGACCAGTCTGAAGCAAAATAACCCTTTAACCTGGCAGACCAATCTCGGTTAAGAATAAGCCCATATCCATCCGGTATGTCAGCCACCATAATGTCAATAAATTGACATATCTTGTTATTTGCAGATAAGCGAATGAGAACATTCTTCATTTCTCCCACTACTTTGACACCCGTTCTATCTAGTTGCACTACTTCCCAGGCTGTAGGATTTGGCTTCCCATTACTATTTTTGCAAAATTCAAGTGGCATAACATTTATCGATGATCCAGAATCTACCAAGCAATTATGCACATTATGATTCAGCATTTCTAGGGTCAAAAGAAAAGGCGGGGTTTTAGCTTTTTCTTCCCAACTTGGTTCTATGTCTTCTTCTCCCAGTTGATTTTGAGTGGGTACATCTTTTTTAAGCTCCTTAACTTTTTCAGTGTTTCCTTCATTAACATCTACCTGTCCTTCCACAAGTTTGACAGGCTCGTTGATTGGCTCTGTTTCCTGGTTGACAGTAGTGACTTCAGGTGTTTTATCTTCAACATTGGCATTTATCTGTCTCTTGACATTCGTTTGCAACCTATTAATCTTTGAAATTGTTGCATTGTCTTTAATTATCAGATCCATGTCTTTTGTTTCTGTAGGTGTGTATTCAGATTTAAGAGCACTCTCTTCTGTGTCGAAAAGCGAGACACCATCCCATAAAAACATGGTATCATCTTCTTGTTTCTCTATGGTCTGGTTTTTATTTTCTTCTTTACCACTGTTCTTAGTCAATTTAGAGTCCAGCAGCTGATTCATTACCAATGTCATTGAATTTAACCATTAAGGACATTTCTTTTCAGAATGAGGTTGTTGGTGAAAAGTGCAAAAGTTGTCCCCCCCTACCTCTGTTATATTCATTGCTGCTGAATTTGGTGGAGGGATTTTCCATTGGTTGTTATCCTCCCTTTTTTGGTAGTATGGTTTATAAGTTTTCTGAACTTCCTTTTCCTTCTCCAGATCTATTATTCGGTTGGAGAGTTTTTGAATCATTTTCAGCATTCCCTCAAAATCACGTGATTTCTCCTCCTTAGGTTTAGACAAAAATAAGGCTCTTCTCCCGGTAGATTTTTCTTCAGGTTGCTCGGGATAGTCTTCTATACTTTCCTTTTTAGCCTCTGCCCTTTCTGCTTCTTCATAAGTTTCTGCCAACGTAGGTCTGGCTTTCATTTTGGCAAACATGGCCAGCTCAGGTCCTAGGGCTGAGGTATAATATTCAATTAGGACTTTGTCTGAGGGTCTGTCAGTTTCAGAAATTTTTTTTAGGTATGTTGAAAATCTTTAAGTGAAATGATGTACCTTCTCGTTCTTTTCTTTTTTTTAAAAACCAATACCTTTCATTAGTGAGGCATGTGTCTTTTGGGCTGCATATTTACTTCTAAAAATCCTTTCGAAGGTGTCCCAATCGGGAATAGAGTTTGCAGGCAAACTGAAATACCAGGATGTTGTTGCTCCTTTAAGGGTATGTGGGAACAATCTATAGACCACATCCTCATGTTCCCCATCCCTTAGCCCTTCTACTGCTAAATAGAAACTTTGCAAGTGGTCATCTACAACAGTCTTTTCGTCGGGATCAAACTTAGGCAACAGCTTTTCAAAAGCTTGAGGTAGGTTATGCAATGGAGGTGTTAGGTTCAAAGGTGATCTAGCTCTCCAAGCCGGAAGTGGGTTGGGATGATTCACATTTATACTAGCCATGAGCAAAGGTGAAAGAGTAGGAGTCTGGGCTTACTTGCTTCAAAGGTGGAAACAAAACCTGTAATTCTGCTTCTACAAGTTCTTTCAGATTCTAAGTACTTGGGTTAGGTCAAAAGCTTCCAAATATCTGTTGGTGGGGTAATCTCAAGAAAATAGGTTTCTCCACTAGCCATGCACTGGCGGCCCTCCTTCTAGCACCAGAAACTGTTGAGGCCTAGAAATTTGTAGGAGACAACAGCAAGGGATTCTCCCCAGTCAACGTTCCCAACTAGCCCGTGACTGTTTGGTGTAGGGAATCCATCTGGTTTGTGGTCTAGCTACCATAGGTCAAGTAACAAAAGTAACAGGGTTTACTGGTTGCGGCCTGGTCCACCATATATCTTTTTGTATTTTTTGACTTAATGTATGATATGCACGTTCCTAATTAACAATGCAGGGTGATAAAGGATGCAAGGAGTAGTCACAACGTGATGCGCAGGTTCTTACCTCTTGTCTTAGAACTCACAAGCACCCAAATCACATATGCAGTAATAAAGTAAAACTAACTATCTACCTATCCCCAGGGAGCCAAATTGTCACTTATCAATAAGTAATGTAGATTGTACATGAATTATAAAGAGAAATTATAGATAGATGATATTCCTTCCCACAACACATGAACTATTAAAGATATTTAGACAATCAGATAGCCAATTGTGTATGAACCGCATTCATTACTCATGGTGGTAATTTCACAGAATAAACCAGAAATCATTCAAACAAGAACATAGGCTCTAAGAGTTGGAACGATCTCACAGTTAATGGACAAAAGATGAAAAAATGAAATAGTTCATCTTCCATCAATCCATAGCATAACATTTGAACGTCCCACCAAACTTTCTCCGACAGGAAAACAATAATTCTTTATTGCAAAAAAAAGTAGTTCTTCTTACAACATCTCTTTACTTGTCTAACTGGGGAAAAAAACCCTTTGTTCTTCTAAGTCCTCTATATTTATACAAAAAAGGATGAGACTGTTGGGTTGCCCACAAATAACCCTTGGGCTTCCCCAACTCTTCGCCTCCCAAAATTTCACTTTCGTCAAGTGTTTACAAAATTGTTACATATTACAAAAGTGACAATCATTCACAAGGAGGGCCCCACTTGAGCATTTAGAAATTTCTTCCAAGCTAAAGCCTCTGAGGCGATGCCTTCAAACTCAGAAGGTTCCAAAAAACGAATGTTTATCTCGAACTTCGCAGCCTTGTTCTTGATGGCTTCAATTCTGTCTGCACTCAAATGAAGCTGATCTTCTAATAGATGTACACTGATCACGGAATGATCTACTTCATTCCTTAAGGACTGGTCGTCGACAGCTTTAATGTCCTGTATTTTTGCTTCCTCCTCTTGGTACCTTTTCTGCAAAATTTCCACAAACAAGTTGTGGTTTGGAAAAGCATCTATTCTCTGCTCAGCTTCTACTTGGCATCTGTTATAGGTAATCAGGAGCCTTTTGAAGAAATATTTACATGCCCCTTTCATCTTTCTAACAGCCTTTTTGAATTCCTTGGCTGTGTTAATAGCAAACTCCAATAAGTCATAATCCTGCTTTAGGGCCTGTCTATCTTTCAAGGGAAGCTCTGTAGGTGTTTCTTCATCATTCTCTATCCTTGCCATCCTTGCTGTCAAGAATTCCAGGATGTCCTAAGATCTATCAACAAAATAGGAGGAGGTCTCCAGAATCTCCTCCAATCGACCATCTACTTGCATAACCTTACACCTTTCCTCTTCTATGGCCGTCTGCAGCTGAATCATCTTGGCCTTTTGTGCCAGCACATGTTCCTTGAAAGGTCGGAGATTAACCTTCTTCTCTTTTTCTTCCTCCAAAGCTGTTGTCAGAGAAGTGATATGCTCTTGAAGTTTTGTCTCTTGTTCTTGAGACTGCCTCTCACTTGCCTCCAAGGTGATCTTTTGCAGCTCTAAGTCCTCTATCTTTCCCAGTAGATGTTCCTTCTCCACCCTTAACTCTTGATACTCTTGCTTCATTTTCTCCAGACACTCTTTTGCAGTCTCCATAGATCTTCTCTCTGCTTGGAGGACCTGCAGTTCAGCCTTTGAAGACTTCATCTCCTTTTGCACGTCTTCAAACTTTCTCTTCAACTTACTGTTTTCTTCTCTTTTCTTTCTTAATGTGTCTTTCAGTTGAGAAGAAGACTTCTTGGATTGCTTCAGATCTGTCATTATTTTGTCTACATTATCCTTCAAAGCGTGGATTAATGCAGCTCCCGCTCTAATAGTGAATCTGGGATCTCGATCTATTCCATATACAACAGTCGTATCCATTATCATCTTCCTGGACAGACCTCCGGTTTCAACCTTTTTTTCAGTTCTCTTCACTATCCTCTTTCTTTCCTTGTCATAGAAGATAGTGTTAAAATCAGGGATTTCTTCCCCTATCTTCTGTTCAAAGGGGACCAGTTTAAGTGTGGGGACCATAGACTATCTAGGTGTGCTGACAGTAGGTACTTCTGGGTCCTAAACCTCAGGGTTCTCCACGTCCTGGGTCTGAATGTCAGCTGTGTCAGAGGCTGGCTGTTCTGTCGCTGTCTGGGTCAGCTTCATCCTCTCTGCCTCCTATTTCTGAAGCTCCTCATCAAGCTTCCTTTTCCTTTCTTCTTCTTCAATTCTTGCCTCTTCTTCTACTTTTCTAGCTGCCTCTTGTGCATCTCTTCTTTTCTCTTCCTCTTCTCCCTTCAACCACCCTTCAACTTCTTGGGCTAACCTTTGGGCTTCTTCATTTCTTTTCCTGGTTTCTGCATCGGCTTTTGCTTGTTCATCCTGCCCCTTCCCACCTTTGGTGGTGATCTTCTTTTTAAACCTTTTCCTCAAGGCTGTTATGTTCAATGCACTTCGGAAGACAAACTCCTCTCTGTCCCAATGGTGAGTGTATTCGAAATGGACATTGGCCTCTTTTGCTTGTTCATCCTGCCCCTTCCCACCTTTGGTGGTGATCTTCTTTTTAAACCTTTTCCTCAAGGCTGTTATGTTCAATGCACTTCGGAAGACAAACTCCTCTCTGTCCCAATGGTGAGTGTATTCAAAATGGACATTGGCCTCTTTGCAGTGTTCAGCAACTTTGCTGTGGGAGTCAAACCTGTGGAAGGGCATTTCACCAAAATGAAACTAATCCAACTCTTCCATGAACTCATCTTCCTTCTTTACTCTGGTAAACTTATAACTCCCCAACTTGAAAGGCAAAGGGGGATATGCAGCTTTCTTATGCTCAAATAAAAAGCTTCCTTTTCCATCTAGGAAGACCTGCCTAACTACCTCTTTATGAATTATGTAGTCTGTGGCATATTTGGGCAGTAGAGAGGGTGCTCTAGAGCCTCCAAACATTCTGAAGTAGAGCCCATCCTCAGTCAGATAATAATCCACGTATTCTTCAATTACCTGCAATGCCTCTTTTGACATGCAATCACATTCTTTCAGAAAAATGAGAGTATACAATGGCATGATAAACTGTTCACAAACCTCCTGGTAGTGACTATGGTACTTGTGAGCCCACAGTGGCTTGTATGTAGAATAAACAGGTATCCTCTCCCTGTCCCAGATGCACCTTAGGCCAGGGAAAGGTTTATTGCGCAGTATACAATCAACGAGTATGGAACTCATGTAAAATTCTGACCTCTTTTGGGACACTCCTCCCAAAGCTGAGGCCATACAGGCTGAAAGACTATTTGAAACTATGTTGGCCCAGTTGAAAATGGGCCCTTGGGTTGCGACATAAAAAATAATTGGCATCCACTCCAATTTGAATCTTTTTCCATGAGCTCTTCCAAAAATTCTGTTGAGAATTAAGGCAATGAACCTGTACGGGGTCCTTAAGCTTGCGGTGTCATATTCTCCCATAGGCCTGGTTCTAAAGTTTCTTCCAGGAATCAACATTCTCTTAAGGGTCTCAACGAGGTCCATTTTGATGTTTCTCAACCAATCTTCAGACAAAAATATTTGTGCTTCTGGCAGGTGGTAGGACAAAGCTACATATCCTGGGCTATAGGCGGCATAGCCTTGTTTGTCAACATTCTCAAGGATCATAGTGGTGACATATGCCCTGGGTAGAATCCACCCAATCACTTCAGAGCATGGAAAGAGATCTGTTCTTGTAGCAATCTTCATCAATGAAGACCTTTCTATATTTGCGTATATGCCTTCTTCCCTAAAGCCTATATCAGGCACTTCTTGGCGCGTGATCAACCTGTAGATGTCTCCCCACTGATACTCAGGCTCCACACCAGTTACGCACTTGGTGTCCTCATAGATATATTCGGTCTTGGTGATGATTTCAATGTCGGGATCCTCTTCTACCACAGCGGCCTTCTTCTTTTGCCTCTTCGACATTTTGAGTTCGGAATCTTCCTATAACATATAAAATTGCCATCATTACGCCATTTCTGGATAAGTTGCAAAGACTGAGATAACAATGTCCAATGTTTTAACTCATCTGTGTTTAACATGATGGAAGTTAATTAAATGAAGCAAATGTGCCTACTCAAATACCACTTTCTAACACTAAAATGGCCTAATCAACAGATTTTGAGTGGGAAATAAAATATACATTAAAATGGAGAAACCTTGGGGTCTCTGTGGGCGCCATGATCATTGCGCTGCATAGAACGACAAGGGGACGGACTTATTCAATCCATTCAATGGTGTGCTTCAACAAAACACTGCTCATGCAATCTATGGTCAATATAATGCTGTGCGGTGATACACTCCCCCAAACCGGCTCGGGTTCGAAACCGACCGTGAACCAGTTAGCTTTGAAACAACGGGGTAAACGTGATGTGGTTTGAAGGATACGGGAAACATGAGAGGGGGAAACTAGTCTAACACTTCATAGGGAGGCCATGAAAAACCTTCCCCTGACGACCTATCATAAAATGGGGCAGATTGGTGCAGACAGCGTAACGACCGTCTGCACCAATTTTCCCAACCACCAAGCACAGGGTCGAAACACATAACGACCGTGGAGGGAAACCACCCCACGGGCCACAAAGGCCCCCACTGACAGTTACGCTACAAGCCCCCACTAGCATATATATAGATGTAAACGATGGGGCCAAGGGAAAACGGCCGTTAAAAAACCTAACCGCGGAACAATCATCAAAATGCTTGAGCGAAACATGATAATGCATATAAGAGCCTACCTGGCACTGCTACGCGACCGACGGGAAGAGGACTGTTAAGCTTCCATGATTGAGCCACCTGGAAACAAGGGTACACCGACAACGGGGGGTCTGGATAGCTCGAGCGAATGACAGCGCACGACAACGACAGTGCATGACAGTCCAAATAGTAATAGAATAATCAAAGTGCTTGACCCCATATATATATATAGTCAACCATAAGCGGCGGGAGAAACATCAAATGGTGGAAACACGAGGATCGGAGGTCACAAGAACAACTCCTTCTGCAACGTCGGGTGGAAAAACAACTAGGAGAACCGCCAAGATATCCAAGAGAAGTTAATAACGCGTCGGAGCTCGCAAGACTAAACGTCGGAACGATAGCAGAATAAGGAGCCGCAACAGAGAAATCATAAAGGACACGACAGTTCACAATAGGAAAGGTCTAAATCGGAGGAAAAAATAAACTAACTGACCGGAAAGATAGCGCTTTTTACAGCCGCAACGACGAAAGCCCAAAACTTAAGGTTCAACGAAACAACAAGGTGAGGTTTGAAAAGTCAATGCAACTGGGGGGGGACTTCATAGTCTATCATCCGCAACTGCAGAGAATGTAGTAACAAGATGTTCCAATGTGAAACCAGAAGTCAACCGATTTATACAAAAAGCAACAGAGAAATATATCGAAGCTAAAGCTTATTATTTCTCCGCAAAGGCGGGAGCGCAAGCAAATAAACTTCCGACTCAAACATTTGAAAAACGCATTCAAAGGCAATGGAAAGCTTAAACAAAAGTGGATCATTTCAAGCATTAGGAAAAGTCTTTCTGAAGAATCATTAAACCAAATCAAAGAAGAAAATCAAACAAATATAAGCAAAAGGAGGGTCCCGAAATTTTTTGAATTTTGGGAAAATGTTGTAACTGCAACACAGGGTTGTATTTTAAAAAGAACATATCCTTTTCAACCAGGATTGCTTCAGCAAAATCCTCCTGCAAGTTGTTCTTGTGTGCTCTCTTAACCCACATGGAAATAGGAGTAGGCGGACCCTTGATGTAGTAAGCAACCAATAATTCTTTTGGTAGAAGAACATTGGTAGGGATTTTATTTTTTAAACAATAGAACATATGGTTGAAGTCCTTAACCCTCAATTTTACTTTTATCCTTAAATAGGATAGATCCATGACCATATCTTCAAGAGTGCTATCATCTCCAAACTTCTAGAGAAAGAGCATTTCAAATTCATCCTAGGAATTAATGGATCTATACTCTAAGGAAAAATACCAGGTAGAGGATTTCCCTTCAAAAGAGTAGGGAAACTACCTATATACTATGACTTCATGTACCACACTCACCTAATATCTTGCATAAAAGTATTGATGTGGTCTTCTGTAGGATCCCTTTCATCAGGATTAAATTTGGGTATCCATTTCTTTGGATTGTTGAGTAGTTTTTGTTGTTTCCCAGGATTGAAAATTGCATCTTGATCTAACCAAGGTATTGTTCAGTTGATATGTCGTTGGTATTTCTTTCAAAGAAGAGGTACTTGAAGATGTTTTATTGTCTGAATATTCGTCGAATGGTGATAAAAATGAGACAAGAGGCATAGGTGGTGGTCCACCGGACTGTACATTGGGTTGCGGACTATCCTGAAGATGATTTGTTTCTTCAAACAATGGATTGGTTTGGATTTCAGAAAGTAATTCATGTCTAGATGTGTTTTGATTGCTTGTACTAACAGGCGAATTATCAACCGAAAGAGGTTGGTACAAATCATTTATGAGGTTCTGAGTTACTTCATCCCTTTGTTCTACCCTCTTAGTAATATCCTCAGTGATTTTCCTTGGTTGTTTGAGAGTCAAAGGCCCTCTAGTTGGTGACACAAGGATGATCCCCAGGATTCTATTTACTTGTTCCAATACAGGGGTAGTAGGGACTATCATTTTTCTCTCCACTGGTTGAACTGTGGATGTGGGCGCTTAAGCGTTACTTCTAGTAACAATTGGAGATCTGGGAGGAGCATGTTTGCTAGTGTTTTGTGTAGGCATGGATGATCATGGACCTCCTTCTAACGCCATTTGTTGATGCCTAGAAGGTAATTGCTGGGAAAATTACAAGGCAATCAACAAGAGGAGAAATACTAATATAAAAGGAGACAAATAATCCTATGCAAGGATGATCATATCCCCAAATTGTTTGGTTTGACTAAATCCTATGGATATTAGGCCTCCGATGGCATTGTGTAAATAGATCCAAATGGATATCCTCTTCATGTGTGGAAGATATGAAGGGTGTGTAGTAACAAATTAAACGGATCTATGTGATTAAATTAAAGCTATGAAAGATGATAGTAATAGGTAGAACAATAAGATTAACAACACTTGACAAAACGATTCCAATCTATACACATATAAATCATATCTAACCCTATCAATTTAGATAAAGAAAAACAATTACAATTGAGTTATTCTTTCCAAAGAATTTAAACACATAACTGTTCTATCAAGGAAATGCCAATTGAAAAATTAGCATTTAATACGAATAATTGTTCAATGGTTGCAATAATAAATACATGAATTAAATGATGAAATTCTCTTAAGACATTATTAACAAAATAACTAATTAATTACAAATCAAAACAGAGGTTAACGTGTTCAATAAAGATGCAACATATAACAAAGCTTTCTGAAAGATAAAAGATAAACCAAGATTTATGAAAGAAATTTGATAAATGAGACCAAGAGATGGTAGAAAGAAACTAGCTGAATTTTATTCAGAATGCAAAAAATTACAATTTCAAAAAATGTACAGTATCTCCAGTCCTTTCTTTGTGGTTTTATTCTACTATCGTCCCTTTTTCTATGAGATCTCGGTCTCTTTAAATAATAATTAAAAACATTACAGAGAAAGAAATATCCCACAGAAGTAGGGATCATGAAATATTGTTTTAAGATTTTCCAAGGGAATATTTCCACTTGGAAAATACATCAAACAAATCTACAATGTCCTAATATTGGGAAAATTCCAATTATAACTGAGTTTTGCAAATGAGCGAGTCGATTTCCCCCTTGTTCACTTTCTCTGATTCATGTAAAAAGGTTGAATCTCATTTTTGAAGTTAGGGGTGACTCGATCAACTCCTTGATATCTGCAACATGGATGTGATCTAGTTGCTCAATTTTCTCCTTATCTTTTGAACACTCTCCTTCAACCCGCTCCATCATGATCTTGGGTGGAAAAATACTATAATTCCAGGAAACTTAACAAGTTTTCTAATGCAAACCATCTTTTATTACAAGATCTTTGTCCATCTTGAATGGTAGAATCAACTGACTCACTGGCATTTTCCCAGGATTCCAAGGAGATTTTGATTCTTCTCAACTTGATTTTGTCTAATGTTGTCACATCTTCAGGTTTATTTTTAATGTACCTCTTCCAATATACCATATTATCAAAAGATTTGGTGGCATCCTTCCTTCTTTGATTATGATCATAAAGTAAATCGAATTGATATTAAAAGGAGTTGTACGTATCCTTAATTTCATTCAACCCTTAAAACAGCTCAATCAATAAATCCTTAAGATCATCATGAATCTTGGAAGCTAGCTCTATAAATTCTTTATTTGAAAATTTGGAAAAAGAAGAGGCAGCAGAGAGAGATTCTGAAGATTTCAATTCCTGCTCAAGGGTTGTAATTTTCTCTTCATGACTAGCATTCAACCCGTTTGCTTCTTTTAATTGTTGTTGTAACACTTCATTTTGAATCTGCATGTCTCTCATATTTTCCTCATAGTTGTTCTTCGATTCCTGTAGCTTAATTCCATGTTGTTCTTCCGCCTAGGACTGCTCTTGTTTGAAAATTTTCATTTCTTGATCTTTTACCTCAATCTCTTTATTTAGTGAGGCCACAGATTCATAGTTATCCCCAACAAAATATCCCATGGAAGAAGTTGTCTCAAGGGATTCTTTCCTCACCTCAATGGAGGATCCTTTCCATATCACCTGATTAGGGGCAGTTCCTTGTACCAAAGTATCTTTCTTGGTTCTCTTAGAACCCTTCTTTACTACATCCTTTTCAGACCCGCTCCAGAAATATTCCCCAAGGGAAACCCTTCCATCCTCTCTGAAATCTATTATTTCTTCCACTACAGGTGTTGATATTTCAGAAGCTGTGACCAGAGGCACAAGTTTGGAAATAGTAGGAGTAGGAATAGGCATGGATATTTGGCGCATGTAAATAGATGGCATCGGAGGATGAGAGGCTGAGGTTAGAGGAGTGGAAATAGTGATTGGGGTAATCATCTCTGCAGATGTTATAGGAATATAAGTGACAAAAGGCTCTAGATATAGTAGAGACTTTTACTTGGGATGGTTGTAAGAATGCAACTTGAATAGGAGTAGGAGGATTCCTAGTTACTATTGAAGATAGAACTGTAATATTGGACAAAGTGATAGAATGAATAGTGGTTGAAATGGATAAAGGTAAATAAGATGCCTCAGTGGTAGGGGTGATGATTTTTTTGAAATGGATATCAGAGAATGAGTCCTCATCCACTAAACCCTCAAGTGGATCCACAGATGTATGAGTTACTTAGATACTTGCTGGTAAAGTGATAGGGATAGTGATTGGGAATAACAAAGTGGTGGGGAGTGTTTCCTCCTCAAGGTCACTAACTTTTATTTCAAGCATGTTTACATGTGGTACTGGATCTTCAATTATTTGCTTCTTGGTTGGAGGGGTATTAGTTGTTGCATGTGCTTCAAACACTGAGCTCATCAGTGATAAAATCCTCTTCATTTATGCTGACTTCATAAGAGCATTAAGAATGGATGAAGTTTCAGGTCATGGAGGATACTCAATAATAGATTTTCCACAGTCATATGCTTGATCAGTCACCATCGAATATGTGTTGGATTGTGATTTTTGGGATTCCTTTTACACCAATTTATTATGTTCCTTTTCCTCTAATGACAATTAAAGACTTCTATAATGGAGCACTTTAGTCTTAATCTTCAGTCAGTACTGGAAAATAAAATTATTCTCATCAGGAGAAGAGATTATGCTTAAAAACCCAAAGAAACAATTGGCCCCTCGATAAATAGAATCATTAGGATCCATCTAATGAGCATAAGTAGTATTCACATATTATTGATTGAAATGATTTTCCAAAATGTAATTTGGATCATGCATCCTTTTATGAGCCTCTCCAAGCTTTATAGTGATGATTCTTTTTCTAAGTACACCTACATGAGTGGATTTGTGAATTACTATAGATGCAAGGTTAAGGGGAAACTTAGGCCACCCTTTCCTTTTAGCTCCAGTTAGCTTGGGGAATACTCCATCAATGACTATCTGAAAGGATATCTCTTCGATCACCATCCTGTTGGGAACAATCCTGGGAAACAGGTGAACTATGTTGGTACCCCAAATCCTAATATATGAAAAATACTCACGAACATACCAATCTCCCATAGAAGAAATCAATGCTTTGGCTCTGAATAAAAAGGTGGGAGCATGTCCTTTGAATATCTTTTGATAAATAGAACCTAGGAAATGATCACAAATATCATAAATGAAAGGAGTAAAGTTATCATCCAATAATGTCGAGCAATAAATGTGGACTGGAGGTCCAACCTTTGTCAAATTCCACCCCACGACTAGGAAAGGGAATGATACACAGAAAACATCCACAAAATAGGCTGAAAGGTAAAAGGTGGGATTCCTTGACACTGGAGTCTTCTGATATTTTTCTATGGATTCTTTCAGTACCACTCACAGGATCTAAGCCCAATTAAAGGATCCCCCTGTAGTAATAACATGATGAGAAATGGGCGCCCATTCTACTTTGAATACTGTACAATTGGGTAGCTCGTATAGCCTGCATAACATGGCTTCTGGCAAAGAGAAAGGTTCTTGAAATCAAGAGATAGGATACATCTTGTCAATTTTAGGTAAAAAGATAGCAGGGTTGTTCATCTAGGACTTGAGCATTTCTTCAAAATTGTACTAGGTCGTAGAGGATTCAAGAAACTCCTTATTAATAAATTATTGGGGTTTCTTAAGTGCATAATCTCTAGCAAAAACTTTGGCGCGAAAGGAGGACAATTGGGTTTGAGCCTAGTCATTGAAGGAATAGTCTTGGGGTTTTGCATGATCAATTATCCATTTTACAGCATTAGTATAGGGCATTAGAGCTGGCCTGGTTGTTATGGCATGAAGTTGATACTTGCTAATGTTCACAAAGGTCGTCTGGACATGTTGATTCCCTAAGAAATTGTCATTGTCAAAAATAGAGTAGATTCTTGACCAGTCGAGGTGACAAGTTTCAGAAACTCTTCCATTTGTATCAGAGAAGATAACAGCATTTGGGTCTTTGTTTTTCTTCTCATTTAGGGAGGTTTTGAACCTGGTATTTCTCGACATGATTGAAAGTTAATGGGAAAATTCTGATAAAAATGAAGAAAAAAAAATAATTTTAAATCGAATTAAATTTCTAAAATTGGGAAAATGGAGAGTAAAATATTTGAAGAACTTACCAATAATCTATTGGGGAGAAGTAAATCCATTGACCTTGTTATAAATTACAGTAAAAATATTCCGCCATAGGTGAAATTTGCTATTGGAAATGGAAAAAATGAGAATATAAATTCAAAATATTTAAACAACTAAATTCAACGACGAAATGAACCTGGAACGTATATTTTAAAATAGATCGATGGTTAATATTGAAGCAGAAAAGTGGGAAAGGAAATTGCAGATGCAATTTTTCCATGGGGGGATCACTAGCAAGACAATATCATATCACATCCATTCATATTGGGGGTTTGAATACTCTTAAAAACGTCAAAAATATATTTCCTCATATTAATGGGTCAAGGGGGGCTTTTAGATTGACATAGTAATATAAATATTGGGGGTTATTTTATTTGGGTGGGATGAGGAATAACCTCCAAGTCATGGGATGGATTTATACCTCCAAACCATGGGCTCAATTCATACCTCCAAATCATGTGTTGGATTCATATCAGTCCTAGCTTTTTCTAAGGAATAACCTCCAAATCATGGGATGGACTCATATCAGTCCTAACTTTTGCCAAGGAATAACCTCCAAATCATGGGATGGATTTATACCTCCAAATCACTGAACTTATAAAGTTTTTTTTTAGAATAATTTTTTAGGTTTGGGTTTCAGTGGGTATTAAGATTCAATCAAACCTTTCTCCATGACAACCAAAACAAGTGAGATCAATATTCCTTGGCTCACTAGAACAAAGAAAAGTTAGACCAATATTTCTTAACTAATTATTTATTTAAATTTTTTGTATTCTTCTTTAACATTTCCGCATTGCCACTTAGATGTAGTTGTTATATTGAGTTATATTTGTCACATTCATATTTGTAATTTCAATTCTTATATGCAATACATCTATCTTAATATTGTATTAGAATTGACATGAACATACGTGAGAATCTAAATACTTATTTACATACCCTGTGTTATCACTACCATGAAATGGTATCATTTAAGTTTTACTATTTGTTTATCTTTATAACTATTGCATGCTTGAAACTTAACAATGAATGTTTTTCCCTCTCTTGCAATGGTAAAAAAAAGTAGATATAACCAAAGAAAAGGAAACTAAATGTTGTTAATTCCCTTGATTGCAAGAATAAACATAGAGGAAGTGGAGGCAACTCATTGCATCTTGTGAATGACCTAATCCATGTTATGCACATGATCATATGGTGTTATTGGAAAGTAAGAGGAATTTTTCTATGCTCATTTGAGTTCAAGCATCAATGATGTTTGTTTTGATAGGAAGGTAGGGAAGTCTATCCATGAAAGGGTTTCAATTTGTCATTTTTATGGATTTTAATTTATTAAGCTTATAGAAAACATGATCTCTCTATGACTATAGTTATATTTACATGATATAAAATTGGTAGATTGGTAGTTTGTGGTGTGAAATATCTGGAATTCTCATATTTTATAAGAAGTGTATTCACTATTAGATTAACAGTATTTTATATTCTTTATTACATTAATCTCTTTATTGGGTTGTCTTTTACTCCACATTACTATTTTGTTGGGTCTTCCACTATCCAATACTACAAATTGATCAGTCGCCCCTACAATACCGGTGGGATCATTATTAGAATTATACTATTATTTATTTAGCATCTTGTTTGCTTATACTAAGATGCATTAGGGCTCCTGCTTGTTACAACTTGATAATATGATATAAATGGGGTATTAAAAATGGATACCTAGAATATATGTTGAAACTAGGGGTTTTCTATATTAGAAAGGTATATTGCGAGGGCGATTCAAAAATACAATTTTACGAGGAATTTTCCAGTATTTAGTGAAAATAAGGATATTCTTTAATATCCTATGAACAGTCGTGCTATGCAACAAGTTCACTTAGTGAACCCCCCGTGAATTTTTCGACCATCTTATTTTTTTATTTCTGCAATCCACAATCCACATTGTGAGTTGCAAAATTGCAGAAGTGCAACATGCAGTTTTATTATATTTTTATGGTTTCTTATTTCCACAATCCGCATTGTAGGTTGCAGAGTTGCAGAATTGCAGGACCAATAACTTGATTTTTTATTGTGAAATGCTTTTCGGCATCCACATTCCGCATTGCAGATTGCAGATTGAGAAAAGGTGAAAATATAAACAAAAGGATTCCAACATCTGCAATCGGCATTGCGGGTTGCTGGTTGCGAAACAATAAATTTCAAAACCCCCCAAAAAAGGACTTCCTCTATCCAGAATGTAGATTACAGAAGTAACATGTTTGAAATAAAAAGAGTATATTTTCCACAATCCACAAACAAACAAACAAAAAGGATGTGAAGCAAATTTTATTCAAACCAAAACATGAAAAGATAGAAGAATGAAGACAACCATGAATGATACCCATAAGAAATATAATAACCTTAGAGATTATCTTAATGATGGGTAAATGGGGTTCCCATTTTATCAATTAAAATGGGATATGTTGTGCCAATAACAGGGTCACACATTGTGCAACTAAGTTTGTTGTCAGTGTTCTATCTTTTGGTGCTGCCAACACTTAGCCACTTCGCAAGGTCAAGGCATGGGAACATCACCATCACATGCCACTTAACATTTAGTCATTTCACCCACACTCTACACTGTCAAGTCCACTAAAAATCAAGCACGCTTCTCTTGCCATAGGCACTTCCATGCTAAGAGATTGTCGAGCGCATTTTTATTATACTTGTGTCAACATATATTTTTTATGCTAGTCATTTAGGTTTTTCGCAAGGCATGCTACCTTCACGTGGTTCTACCTCCAACACCCCTTATCTTACCACTTGACTCCATATTGTTGGTAGGAGAGTTTCTCAAGGTTCCTATCTCGCTAAGTTCATGAAAAAAGGACTCTTACAACTATTATAGAAGTACATTCACCCCATGCTTCCATAACTACATGAAAGGAACTTCCCCGCTAACCTCACAATGCATTCAATGATTGGATTTAATATTCAAAAGGAAGTAATTGGTTCATTTAATGCACATGATAAACTTGGATGAGTTCTAAGGTTGACACTGGGAAATAGAGGATTTAATCTCCCATAGGCCCCCTTTCCTGTTCCCCTCTTGTGGAATCATAGCCCCTCTAGTGCTCTATACATAGCCATATTGGACCATTTTATTATCTTTACAACATAGTATTTACATATATTTCAAGTTATCATTCCAAGTAAAACACATGGGCCATAAGAAATATTTATGAATTACATGTATAGCCATTCACTAGTTGGGCCTTGGCCTTGAGATTTGCACTAGGATTCCATACTAGAATGTTTACATCATTTACATACTTTTGATTTAATACATTCTAAGTCAAAATTGGGAAGTATTACAATCCCCTCCCCTTGGAATAACACTTTCCTCGGTGTTTTCTCAAAATTGGAAAAAATGGATATGCCTCTCTTGTGGATTCCTCCATCCCCCATGTACTCTCATCAAGACCAAAGTGATTCCATTGCACCTTTGCATGTCTAATGGATTGGTTATGGATAAATTTTACCTTCTTGTCAAGGATGTTGTTAGGGAACCTCTACACATTGAACCATAGAACAAAAAATAAAATAACATAAGGGAATTGTATTTCAAGAAAATAGGTGGTGTCTAAATACACTGTTACAACACTTAAGCACAATGCATTATTATTAGAACATCACAATGTATTTCTTAACAAATTCAATCAATAATGAATTTGAAATCAACAAAACCCATAGGATAATTCTTTTGCAGTCTCCATATCTAACAAACTCTCTTGAAGTTAGGATGATTTGGTCCACAAATAGGGTTCGCTAGTTCTAACCATTTCCATGAAATATCCAATACCCCATAGATTAGTTAGTTGTTCTATTTTATCTTACCATAGCCTTGTCATCCATTTAGTTAAGCGATCAATCGACAACTCAGTCAAACTTCTATTTGATTTCTCTGCTAGTCTAGTCTTGTCTATCAACTAACTATCTCTAGAATATCAAGAGGTGTGATGAACCTGCATAACCTCAGGTTCAAACAGATGCATAGTGTCTTTGTTTGAACTCCCCCTTGGCTTCCAGTTATATCAAATCCCAATAAATCGCATGGTTAGGATCATGTACATATTTATTGAGCAAGGAAACATGAAAAACATTATGAGCTCTAGCGTTATTAGGAAATGCAATTCTATATGAAACTAGCCCTATCCTCTCAAGCACTTCAAATGGCCCACAATGACTCATTGATAACTTGACACAAATCCAAGATTTAACAAACTCTTCCTTGAGCTCACCTGGAGTAAACATGCCCCCCAACATTGAATTCCCTATGCACTTGATTCTTATGTGCATTAAAAAGAATGCTATCTTTATCTTCCTTTAAATTCTCCCTAATGTTTTGCAACCTCTTGTTCCATTTCCTTAAGAATTTCTAGCCCAAGCACAATTAAATTCATTGGGTTATCCAAAATTACTAGTGTCCTACACCTCCTAACTGTTGGAATATAATCCGTCGGGATTATACAATATGTAAATATTGTAAATATATTCTGAATGTGAATAGTCATGTAGGAATATGAATAGGTTGGTCGGAAGTTGAATCAAAACCGACATATGAATTGTATAAATATATGGATTAGCAATGGAATAATATGAATCGGGAGTTATTTTACCCAACAGTGGTATCAGAGCACCACCTACCATAACTCCTGCTGTTAAGTTTCAGTCTCGGCAGCCTGTATGCTTGCCAGTGCATTACCAGACTGCTGGCCCATTAATGTGTCTGCCCTCTGATCAGAATTGAATGTTTCTCCTCCAATTCTGCTGCACACACTCAAAATCATTCTGCCTCTGCCTGCATGCTTGTCCCATTAGTCTCCCTCTCTGTGCGTTTCTCCTTCAGCCTGGGTGGCAATAATTATGTGCATTATGCTGCACCGTTGTAATTTTTTGTGAAGGAGTTGTACTGAAACCCTAATTTTTCAGAACTGTGCATTTTATCCTCTTTATTGGAGTTGTGACTTCCATTTGTCTTTGTGGTGTATTTTGTTGTGTATTTGGCTGTGTGTTCAGCCATTCCCCATTTTCCCAATCCTCCCATCCTTCTCTGTTTGACAGTTGATGAGAAAGAGAATGTTGTGCGTGAATATTGTGGAGTAAACCCTAACTTGATCGGTCCTGTCAAAATGCCAAACCTGCATTCTGGTCAAATCTGCTCTTTGTGTGCTGAGCAATTTTATTCTATGCTTGAGGCCATATTCTTGCCATTGTGAAGACATTTTTACCTAGCACTGCTCTCTAATCAGTTTGTTGAGGACGTTTCGTTCTCTCCATACTGCATGGGTTTCCCATCTCCATGGTATCTCTCTTCTCAAGTCGTCAATCAATTGCCTCGGGAAAGGTGTTCCCATAGAATTGATGCCATTGAATCTTGAAGCTTGAAGTTGTGTTTCGTAGGTGTCACGGTCGAATAGTGGGCAACTTATCCAAGGATATGCCAAGTGATAGTTTTTTCCCACTTGGAACACTTACAATCAGTCATCAAAGTTGTAACGTGAAGGGACTTGATGAAGTTGTGTGAGGTTGTGGCTACCTATGTTGTCAAACAATTAGGAAAAGAATCCCTTAAGGAGCAATTGTGTTCATTACCTTTGAGTCCATAACAAAGAAAAGCTCTCCTTGATGCAGGCTTTGAATTGTTGAAATTTTTGGCAGCACTTTCGATTTAAGCACTCTTTATGCCGTTGAAATTTTAGTTGAGAATTCAGGCTTGAAGCAAGCTCGAAATCAAGTTCATAACTAGGAGCAAAGGGATTGATCTCTCTTGAATTTGAGAAGATGTCATCACCAAAAGTGAGCTCATCCACAAAGTGACACCTGTGGCATAGTCAGTTGTGTTACCTAGGCACATTAAAGAAACCTAGCCCAAGCATGTCGTCTCCTCTTCCACGCTTCATGTCACGCTCTCTAATGTGGAAGGTACAATGATGAGGAAGAACGTGAATAGTTGTATATACTCTTGCTTTGCACGTTGATTGTGGGAATTCTCTCAATATAGAAGCTACGACCTGATCATTTTCAAGCGTGGAAACCCTAATTTTCTGTGTGAACTGTTCATGCTGATAAACCGTGACCTCCCATCTCACTGCGAGAGCGTGGGCTCTTCTAATTGAGCGTGGACTGAATTTTATCTGAAGACTATTTTGTGCCTATGACCTCTCTCAAGGAGCTATGTTGGTGTTTGTTGGTAAGTGTTCTTCTATATATCTTGAGCCATTTCTAATGAGGAGAAATATAATATAGTTTTGCAGTGGATTCAACCTTGATTTTGTAAGTGCTGTCTATAGTATACAATATGACTGAACAAGAGATTAGGAGGCTACGATTGTATCTTGGTGTCAAATTTTCAATAATGACAGAGTTTATCACTTTTTGTTTGTAAGCACCACAAACTATTGCAGAGACTCAGACCTGCATTGTGTAGAATAGTGCACATAGTTTATTGAAGGAGAAGATTGTTGCTGTTTACTGTGACTGCTTTGAAGAATGATTATCATTGGCATTGTTGTAAAGCTTGAGGAAGGTGGTAGAGACTTAGACCTACACCTTTACTCTTTCTTCTTTTTCTTCTATTGTTTTAGTTGCAGATTCATCACAGAAGATGCAATCTATAGCATCTGTAGTTGGTGCCACTCTCTCTGGAAAAGAGAGAGGCAGAGGAAGAAGAAACTTCAGAGGTAGAGGAGGTAGAAACAACTCCAGCAAAAGATCAGATTTGCAGTGCAAGCATTGTGGAAAGACTGGACACACATCAGATTAGTGTTGGGCTTCATGGGACTCCATCAAAGACAGACATAACCAGAAGAAAGATGACAATAAAAACCAAGATGCTAGTAAATCTTCTGATTCTGCTCATTGTATTGTTGCACATTGTAATCTTGGAATTAATGAAATGACTTCACTTTCATCTTACAAAGATTGTTGGCTGCTTGATACTGGTGCAACATCACACATGACTTTTAGAAAAGACTATTTTGAAGAACTTAATGAAACAATAAATGGCATAGTGTACTTTGCAGATAATTCAAGTCTTAAACCAAAGGGAATGGGAATCATTCGACTGAAGATGCTTGGATTCCCTGATTTCTTGTTGAAGAATGTTCTTTATCTTCCAGAGTTGCAGAGAAGCCTACTGTCCTTGGTGGAGATACGACAGCAAGGCCATTCCATCCACATGTTTGATGGAATCGTAGAAATAAGAAAGTCCTCTGACAACCAAGTCATCATGACTGGATACGAAGATGGGAAGCTGCTGAAGCTAAAGGGTTCATCTGCAAGAGTTCGAAACTATGCCTACTTCTCTCAGCATGGAGAAGGTAATTTGTCATCAAGTTTATTATGGTATGCAATATTTGGTCATCTGAATTATAACAGTCTTCGTTTGTTGAGAAAGAATGGTGTATTTGGTTTTCCCACCATTCCCAAAGATAAGAGCAAATGTGATGCATGTATATTAGGGAAACACAGTAAGCTGCCATTCCATGAATCTAATTTCAGAGCAAGTAGGAAATTAGAATTAGTGCATTCTGATTTTGTGTGGCCCAATGCCAACTCCTTCTGCTAATGGGAATAAGTATTTTATGACCTTTGTTGATGACTACTCAAGAATGTGTTGTATTTACTGTTTAAAGACAAAATCAGAAGCATTTCAAACATTCAAAGACTTTCATGCATTGATAGAAAAACAAGCACAATCTAAAATTAGTACACTTCGTACTGACAATGGGAAATAATAAACTTCAAATGCTTTTGAAGGTTATCTTCGCCAACATGGAATTCCACATTAGACTACAGTTCCCTACAATCCTCAACAAAATGGTGTAGCAGAAAGAATGAACAGAACCATAATGAATATGGTTCGCTCAATGATGTTTTTCAAGAATGTAAAACTAATGTTTTGGGGTGATGCAGTAAAATGTGCAGACTATTTGAGAAACAAAAGTCCCTCAAATGCTCTTGATAACAAGACTCCACATGAAATGTGGTTTGGCCATCTCCCTTCAGTCATGCATCTCAGAGTTTTTGGTTCCACCTATTATGCCTTGATTCCGAAGGAGCAAAGAAACAAGCTTGGTGCTCGAAGCAGAAAATGCATTTTCCTGGGGTACAAAGAATACTCCAAGGCATACTATCTGTATGATGAGGTAAAAAAGAATTTTTTTATTTCCAGAGATGTCATTTTTCTTGAGACTAATAAAAATGACCAGTCCATTGAGAGACAGCTTGATCATTTGGAAGAATATCCTCATCCAAAGAAATATTCTGAAAATGAATATGAAATTCCAAACCTTGAAGGGCGGATTCCTATTCTGCATCAACCTTTGGAATTTCCATATGAAGCACCAACTCCCCCACATGAAGAATTTCTTGCTACTTCACCTCAACAAGAGATTCAACTGGATGATGTGATTGAGAGAATTGAAAGAATCTCAATCAATGATGAAGCACCACCAGATGATCAACTAGGACCATCACGGAAGATTCCTAAATGGGCCACAAAGACACTTGAAAGTGTCGATCCAGATGAAGTTGGAAAGACGAGAACGAGAAGTTCAAAAAGACATGAAGATGGAGGAGAAGAAGATAATTCAGGCGATGACATGGATGTATCATTTGATTGTGAATTTAATTTATCTGGTAACTTTGAACCAACTTCCTTTGAAGAATCTTCTACTTGAGTTGAGTGGAAAGAAGCTATGCAGAATGAGTATGATGCACTCATGAAGAATGGAACTTGGAAGCTGGTTGACCCTCCAGTTGGAACCAAACCAATTGGCTGCAAGTGGGTGTACAAGAACAAATTCAAATCAGATGGCTCACTTGACAAGCACAAAGCGAGGCTTGTAGCAAAAGGCTATGCACAGAAGGAAGGAATTGACTATGAAGAAATGTTCTCTCCTACAACAAAATGGGCTACCATCCATACCTTACTCTCTTTAGCTGCTCAGAAAGGGTGGAAAGTTCATCAGATGGATGTGAAGACTGCTTTGTTAAATGGAGACTTGAAAGAGAATGTCTTCATGTCTCAGCCAGAAGGCTTTCTTGTGAAAGGAAAAGAACAAAAGGTATGCAAGCTTGTCAAATCCTTGTATGGCCTAAAACAAGAA
>LPNX010226986.1:256715-323515 GCA_001517045.1 Pseudotsuga menziesii | reverse complement strand
TTGGGTACTTAGACTCAGATTTTGATGGCGATAAGGAGACAGGAGTATCAACTTCTGGATACACTATGAGTCTTGGATCAACAGCTGTCTCATGGAGATCATGCAAATAGTCAGTTCCGACATATTCAACAATAGAAGCAGAATATGTGGCTACAGCTGAAGCAACGAAAGAAATAGTATGGCTCAGGAAGATACTTGAAGATTTGCAAGAAAAACAAGAGAAATCCACTCCATTATTGATCGACAATACTTCTGCAATCAAGATGGCTAAGAATCCCAGATTCCATGATCGAACCAAACACATCAACACAAAGTATCATTTTATTCGACATCATGTAGAGGCCAAGACAGTCCATCTTCAACTTTGTTCCACAAATGATAAAGTTGCAGATATCTTCACCAAAGCACTTGGACGAGAAAAGTTTGAAAGATTCAGAAACATGCTCGGACTTACTAACACCCCTTCGGATTAAGGGGGGGATTGTTGGAATATAATCCGTCGGGATTATACAATATGTAAATATTGTAAATATATTCTGAATGTGAATAGTCATGTAGGAATATGAATAGGTTGGTCAGAAGTTGAATCACAACTGACATATGAATTGTATAAATATATGCATTAGCAATGGAATAATATGAATCAGGAGTTATTTTACCCAACACTAACGTACAAAACTTTAAATGGACTCATTCTTAACGATGTTTGTTGCCCATTGTTATATGTAAACTCTACCAATTGTAGATGGCATTCCCTCTTTGATGGTTTGTCCATCACATACATGTAATAAATGTATTCAATCACCCAATTTATTGTTTATGTTTTCCCATATATTTGTTGATGGTAGGAAGCACTAAATTTCAGTGGTGTACCCACAACTGCAAAAATAATTTTCCAAAAGTTAGAGGTAAATTTTGTATCACTGTCATATACAATTTCTTTGGGTAATCCATGCAATTTGAATATTTTATTTCATGAATATTCTTGATCTCATAAGCCTTGTAAGTAGATTTAACTGGAATAAAATGTGTTACCATAGATAATATATCCACCACAACCATGATAAAATCATGCTTCCTTGAAGTAATTGCAAATATGTTAATAAAATCCATAGTTACCACTTCCCATTTCCATTCCAAAATTGGAAAAGGATGAAATAAAATTGTTGGGTGTTCATGCTCCACTTGCTATCATTTCATACATTTGGAAATGTACTCGTCAATGTATTTCTTCATTCCTGGCCAAAAATATTTCTTTAATGATGTAGCAATTGTTTTATGGTATCCTAGGTGACCAGAATATGGCATTTTATGGATTTCATCAATAATAATTCTCCTCAAGTTTTCCACATTAAGAATATATACTCTATTTTTATAAGTAAAAATACCAATAACATCAAAATGATAACCTCCATATTTTCACATATTACTCATCTTCAACAATAGAGTCAACAATATTTTTCCTCAAATATGATTGGCAGTTGCTAATGGATGTCACATGCATTGCATGCACTTTTCTACTAAGTGCATTAGCCAAATTATTTTCTCTCCCCTTTATGTGTTTGATCTCAAAATCAAATCCACATAAAAAATCCAACCATCTATCTTGCCTTGCATTTAGTGTTGTTTGATCAAATAATTATTTTAGACCATAGTGCTCTGTCCTAAGCTCACATTTTCTTCCCATCAAATAGTGCCTCCACATTTTTAAACGTGCACTATGGAAGAAAGCTCCAAATTAAGGGTAACATAATTATTCTCATGTTCTTTAAGTTTTATTGACTCGGAACATACCACATGATTGTCTTGCATGAGAACTCATCCAACTCCATGGTTACATGCATCGGTACACACCACAAAGTCTTTTTTCAGGATTTGAAATTTTTTAAATTGGAGCACTTTTAAGAAGCTTCTTCAACACCACAAATCTTTCTTCACATTTTTGTGTCGACAAAAATTTGATACCCTTCTTTTAAGAAAGAAGTGATGCATGGGTGTCAAACCTTGAAGAATTGTTCAATGAATCTCTTTTAGTAACCAACGAGACCCAAAAAGGATCTCACATATGTCAAGTTCTTTGGAGTGGACCAATTCATAATGGCCTCAAACGTTTCTAGATCCATTGGCATTCATTCGTATGTAATAATGTGACCGAAATAATGAATTTGCTTTTGATAGAAATCACATTTGCTTATTTTTGCATACAACTTATTCTCTCTTAGCACTTGCAATGTCATTCTCAAATGTTATCTAGGATCTTCTTCATTCTTGGAATAAATAAGAATGTCATTTAGACAAAAAAATAAGAAACATGTCCAAATACTTGCTAAAACACTATTCATGAGACACATGAATGTATGTGGTGCATTCATGAGATGAAACGACAATACCAATAATTATGGAGTACTCATTATGTATGGTATCTTAGATACTCGTGCAGATCCTAGAACAAGATCATTTGTGAAATCAATGTTCTGCTTTAGATAAATTCCTAGCACTTCTTTGGGAAACACATCCCTAAATTCTTGCAACACATGGCAATCTGCCAACTTGGGAACTTAATTTTCTATTTGATACAATATATGGGCTGCATAAAATTAACAAATATTTCTAAATAACTTCTTAATCTGCATGGTTTAAATAGGCCTCATATAAACCACCTTTGGAATTCCATTGAATACCCTTGGGTTTCCTTCTTCATCAACGCAGTCAAATTTCATGTTGCCTCAATCAAGTTTAGATCTATATGCTTCCAATCAATCCATTCCAATGAGAGCATCATAAAAACCAAGTGGAAAAATATTTATATATGTCTATGTGATGAGTCCATCTATTTGCAATGGATATTTCTCCATCATTTCATTAACTTTCCTCTTGGTTCTAGGGGATAGTTGGACCAACCATGATTTACTATGCTTTGTTTTCTTAAAAGCACAAATCTCAACAAATTTAGGAGAGATGTAACTATGAGTATATCTAGGGTCAACAAAATAAGAAATAAATTTATTAGTAATCTTACCTTCAACCTCAACTACATTGGATTGATGGTTTTCTTTTTGGTCCTCTAGTGTAGTATAGATTCTAGGCACAGTCCTTACTACATCACCTACAGTTTCAATGTCTTGGATGTTGTGAACATGCTTGGCACTCCCATTTAAATGTGGACAAATTTTAAGCAAATATTCCTCTCCACATCCTCAACATTGAAGTGGCCCTCTTGGCTTGACTCCCATCATCCTAGTTGGCTTAGTCACACCCTGTGGTGATTGTTTCTATTGATTTCTGAAATGAAGAGGCTTGAATCCCATATTTATTCTGTCAAAAATCTCATTTTGTGTCCTTCCATGCCTTATGGAACTTTGTTATACTTTTTTTATCGTAATAATACTTGTCCTTCCTTCAAGTCTCATCTAGAGTTTGATGTTCATCAAACTCAATTATGTCCTTGTATGAATGAGGTAGTCCACTTAGAAAATTATGAATTTTGACCTTGTCATATCTAATATACTTAACATATATTAACAGCTCCAAGAAATTATTAACAAATTCCCTCACGGTCATTTTCCCCAATTTCAACTCATTGAACTCTTTAATTTTGTCATCATAATACCTATTGGAGAGGTACTTTTTATTGAAGTACTTCTAGAATTGTTTCCACACAATATTCCTTCCATTCAGCTTTTTCACATTCTTATGGTGATTCCACCATATAGATGCTCTTCCATTTAAATTAAATATGGCCACCCTTGCGTTCATATTCTTGGATTAGTCTTGGACTTGGAAATACTTCCTCGTCCTAAGAAACCAAGACTCAGCTTCTTGAACGAATTTTACTTCACCATCAAAAGTAGGAAGTTTGGCCTTTCAAAACCTCCTTGTGAGTTGTTCTTCAAAGGAATCTTCCTCTTATTCCTATGAGATGAAGAGATTGAACCTTCAATGTATTTTTTATATGTATATGACTCAAAGTGTTCACTGCAAAGCATATATTTGGTCGGTTATTCGTCAGATACATCAATGAACCAATGACATGTATGTATAGTGTCACATCCACTAATTTTGGTGAAGCATCAACCAACGAATTCAAGTGTGTATCCATGGGTGTGGCCATGCCTTTACATTCCAACTTGTCAAACCTTTTCAGGATTTCCACTGCATATTTCCCATGTTTAAGGAATATTCCTTTTGGGCTCTTCCATACTTCAAGACCTAGAAAATAATGCATCAAGCCAAGGTTTTTCATCTCAAATTATATAGTGAGCTTCTTCTTACACTGAGATTTGCTTCTCATTACCTGTCATAAATAAGTCATCTGCATACAACAATAATATAATAGGTTCATCATCCATAACCTTTAAGTAAAGGTTAGGATCACTTTTATTTTTGGTAAATCCCAAGATCATCATAAAAATATCGATTCTTCCATACCAAGATCTTGGAGATTGTTTCAATCCATACATATCCTTCATCAATTTACAAACATGTGTTCTTTTTTATTTGACTTCAAAACCTGGTGGTTGTTCCATGTACACTTCTTCTTCAATAACACAATTTAGAAAGGTTGTTTTCACATCCATCTGGTGTAACTTCCATTCTGTCTTGGCTGCTAGTGTCATGATTGTTCTGATAGAAGTGTACCTTGCTACAGTAGAAAATGTCTCTTCATAATCGATTCCTTCCTTTTGAAATAATCCATGGGCCACAAATATGTATTTGTACTTCTCGATACTTCCATCAATTGTATGTTTTATCTTGTATGTCCATTTGGAAGATACCACACTTTTTCCTTATGGCTTGTGAACTACTTCCCATACATCATTCTTCATTATGGATTGGTAATTCTTCCATAATATCTTCTACCCATTTTTTAATTTTGAACAAATCCTTGAAAACAAGTAGGTTCTTTATCTACAAGATCACACATCAAAGCCACATAACTAGGAAATGGATTTGGATTCTTGCTCTGCCTTGTGCAGCCTTCTGGAGAACCATACCTTTCTGCTTCTTGAATAAACTCATGGGCCCAAGCTAGATTTATTTTGTGGGATATATTCATGTGGGTAGGTTCTTGGGGCTCCAACATATAATTTTCTTTTGGAATATCATCATCGTGAGAAGGTGCAACTTCCTTCATCGGTTTTGCAGCTCTAGGATATACAACTTCTTCGTATTTTTCTTCAAGTTGGCACTTTATCGACTTGTATATTCATCAAAATTTGCATCCTTCATGATCAGTATATAGTTTTGGTATACCTATGACTATCTTGTTCACATGTGGTAGGGTTTTTATATTTTTATGTGAGAAATCCTTCTATGGTCTTGTAGAGTCATGGATCAAGGTTGCTTATGAGCGAACTCTCAGTTAATACAGGCCACCCTCTAGTGACAGATAAGTATTCTAGAGAACATATTATTCAACTTCTTATTTTTCTAACTTCATGTGAGGTTTTTCTTATTCTTCTTCTACTAAGTCAGCATGATGTCTTTTGTTATTCCTCCTCTTATATTCGTCTTTCTTTGTTGGACAATTTCTGGAAATGTTTCCTATCTTATCACAATGGTAACATTGATGAGAGGAGAAACCTTTCTACTAATTGTAATCTCCCTTTTTATTCTTTTGAAACTTCTTAGGAGGATCAAACCCCTTATTGAGTTTCCTTATTGAAATAATTATTTCCTTTTCTTCTTCTAGTATGAGTAGCTAAAGCATGTTCATCATCTCTAAGTAGTGCATCTCAGTTAGCTACTATGGCTTCCTCTTGAACATGTTCTTCTCATATGACATCAAATTTTAGGATTTCCTTCCTTGCACAAATTGTTTCGATGAAGGAGTCCCATGGTCTAGTAAGACCATTGAGAGCGTTCATTACTAGTTCAATTTCATCAATCTTGTCTTCAATTGCTTCTAGTTGTTCTTTGAATTGAGAGACCCATGTGAAGTATTCTTGGATATATTCACCCTTTCTCATATTTATACTTTTGATTTGGTCTCTCAAGTTCATATTATTTTTTATGTTTCTTCCTTCATGCATTACTTATAGGGCATCAAACATCTCCTTAGGTGTATACTTATAGGATACTTAAGGAATCAAGTGATCCTTGATTGAATCAACTATGATCCTCTTGGCTCTAATCATGTCTTTATTCTACTTTTATTTTTATTCAACTCAGGGATGATTTTAAGGAACCATACTTATTTAAAAGTGTATAAATGTTGCCTAATATTACCAATTCTTAAAACACCAACTATAAAATGATTGGTGATATTTTTAAAAAATATTTTAAGTTCCAAGGATTTTATATCATTTATATAATAATTTGGCGATTTTTAGGGTGAAAAAAATTTACCCCATAAAAATTGGACGAAACAGGGCTTTGAAAAATGTAAAATGGCGAATGTTTTTTGGGAGAAAAACATGGAAAAATAGCCCATTGGGCTAAAATTCGCCCCTAAAATTATCCCTAATTCAACTTCTTCAGGATCCAACACAACCCTTGATAAAATTTTCAAGAACATTCTCTTCTATAATGAGTCATATTCTGTATTTCCAAGCACAGAAGTTTTCTATTCCTTCCAACTTTCCATCAAGCTTAGTGCTTGGAAACATCTTGTCTCGGAGATCAAAAAATGACAACACTTGAAAATATCTCATAAATTAAATGGTACTCACCAAAAAATGTGCTTGAATGAGTCGAGTATGATGGTATAGTTAGTTTCTGAAGAATCCAAATTCTAACCCTTGAAATTGGACTTGCTAGATCTTGTACTGTTGTTTCTGGTTATGTTTCTACTTTTCTGGTTTTTTGGTTTCAAGAAAAACTAGGGCTTGAATTTCCAGAGGATCTGCACACTGAAAAAATTTGATATTGGTGCCAAAATATGCACCTAGGAGGGGCATACTTCCCTATCTCACTTGCACTCAAAAATTCCACTTTATTAGAAAACCCTAATTTGCTTGTCGAGAGAAGGAGAGAGAGATTTACCTTATGAAATTTTCTCTTTTCAGGCTATCTCTAATACAATGTTAAATTTTCTATGTTGTCATCACTTAATTCCTAAATTGATTATAATTTAATACATTTTCATAATAACAGCATAAAGAGGATCACTGAAAGAACCACAATCACAAGGTACACAACAATTTATCCTCTGAAAACCCTAAAGGGAAAAACCCAAGAAAACTTCCTCAATATAGATTACCAGTATGCAATGACCAAAGACCAAGGTCTCATCAAGTGAGAGACCGAAACCCAAGCATAATAGCCAAAATAGCAAAGACATTGGTCCTCCTCCTTCTATCTCTCCTTCTTTCTCTCTCTTGAGTAATACAAGTGTGAGTGAGTGTGTACAAATGAGGAAGGGAGCCTCCCTATTTATACTATACTTCCCAACTAAAATTTACCCTGAATGGGCTGAACTACCAAAGAAATACCACAAGAATAAATATATTATTATTTTCTGGGTTTTATTGACCCGACTTACAACTGAGGGTTTACCTCATGACTTTTACATGACCTTTTACATCAGTAACATCTCCCGAAGGAGAAAAATAATAATGTGAAGTACAAGTAGAATATTCTTAGAAGTTACATTATTTCAACACTCCCCCTTAACAAAAAGGGTATTCTATTGACAGCAACAACAACCAGTGTGGCTCTACACAACATCATCAAAAGGAGAGAGGAGGCATCATCAACACCATCTTTTGGAACATTGTTTGGTACATCTATAGATCATCAAATTTTTTGAATAGCATCATCATCTATAGCACAGATTTGGAGTATCAACATATTTAGTACTAATTTGAAGTATCATCATTAGCATATTTAGTACATATCTGAAGTATCACCATCTTCAGTATAGAGATGAAGTATCATCGTCTGCATCTTCAATACAAACCTAAAGTATCATTATTTGCATCTTTAATACAAAGTTGAAGTATCATCATCTGCATATCAGTACAGAGTTGAAGTATCATCATTTGCAGCATGTAAATGGGGCATCATCATCTACAAAATGGAACTAGAACATCATCAGCAACATGGAGCTAGAGTTTCCCACATGGGTGTAGTTCAACCGATGATTCGCTTGATATGAAAGACATGTTGTAAATGGAGGTTATTATCGACGAGTTTCTCTATCAACAAATGGTTATGTTTCTGGGACCTTAGTGTGAAGAGAAGGAGGACATGTTGTGGCATCCGATGAGACCGAAAATTCAAGAGTGGTTTGTCCAAAAGGCATGAAAATTTACTGAGAAGGAAAATTAGAACCCTGGAATAACAACACAAAAGTGGCTGGAGAGGCACCTGTATTATGATCTACACGAGTACTTTTTCTCTGATTTTTCGATCATCTTGTATGTGTGGTTGATGTGATTGACCTATCAAAAGACAAATTTCCAAGGAGATGAACCAATTGGTTGGACTCCATAACTGATCCATCAGTTGCTTGAGGTGGACAAGAAATCATCAAGGGTTGTTAAAGTTTGGCTTGACAGCATCTTGGAGGGATACATCACTGAGTTCACAGTCGACATAGTTAAATATTACGGTGACGCAGAAATATATTTCTTCAACAGAACAAGAGGTAGGCTTCTGTTATATTTGCAATTGTCTATTAATATGCTTATATGTGAAAAAGGCATATTGAAGATGAACTCCTCCAAGTAGAACCTTGGTGTGCAATACTGCGGGTATCACAGAGACTAGGGTTGGATGGAATGATATGGGGTATATGGATGGAATTTATGAAGGGACTGTGAGGGATTCCGAGGAAAGAAGTGGTCTTACGAGAGTAGGAGCAAGGTTTTAGCAAGAGAAAAGGAAAAGGACAGTAGAGAGTTCTGTTGCAACCGAAACACGAGACCGCAAGAAAAGACCACATGGGATGAAGCAACCCTACAATGAAGAAGGAGACGACTAGGATACACCCAAGCCCAAGAAAACACTGACCCAAAGAAACAATGTACCCACACCTTCGTGCACTATGCCACAGTCAGGAAGAAACATGAGTTCAACACCAACTTACCCGATGTGTCAACAACACTCTAATAGTAGTGAATCAAAGACTATAGGGAGAAGGTCCAAGATGGAAGGAGACGATGTGAAGTTACCTATATTTCATGGGAATTGGACTAATGATACTGAGCAATACCAGTTTCTGTGTGAAGTAGTGTGGACTGTAAAGTAAGCTCAGGATGACGATGTTAGGAAGGGAGAATTGGTGATGACCCTTTGAGGTCATGCACTGGATTGGTTCATGAAGTTTGTACAAGTTCCTATAGGGACTCCAATGAAGACTCTGGATGAAACTAGAAAAGGATTGATTGAAGAATTCATAAAACCAAAATCTGAGGCACAATATATCACAAAATTGAAGGAGATTAAGAAATATCCAAATGAGACTGTCCAGGATTTAGATCAGTGATTCAAGACACTGATGGAAAGAGTCAACTTTGAGATGCATGATGTTCAACATAAGGAGTGTTTCATCATGACGTTAGTACCACATATCATAATGTCGTTGATGCAGCAAACGATTGCGACACGGAGTGAGGCTCTAGAGATTGCAAATGAAGTTGGAAGCTTCAACTGTTGGAGAGAATGCAGTCAGTACAAACTAGATTCAAACACAACTGGAGAATCTGACACTCTAGTTGCAAGATATCAAGAAGGGAAAAGAGCATCGCTAGGAATTTTGGTGTACTCGATGTCACGCAGAGAGGCATCATAAGGATCAATGCCCGGATTTTCAAAACTACCTATTGTCAGGAGCGCCAAACACATTAATTTATGGTGGCATGCCATGGTGTCGTATGATTCTAGGATCCCCTTGTATCCGTATAAATGAACTGATACTTGATTTAGTCTAGTTCTAATTTAACATAACTGCTAAATTTAACAATGCCCATCCAATGTCCCACAAGCGCTCAACAAAGAGAATATTTCAAATATTTGGTGAACGGGATTTCATAAGGATTTTTCTCCCATCTCTAGCAATTAACTTACTTACTATTTCATCGACAAAATGAACTGTCAACTGTTAGATCCAAATCAACGGTGGATCTCAAATATTATAAGGTGGATTTCATCAAATATCATGCACGTTGGGATTTTATTTGTCCACGTTATTTCTCCTAGCAAAATAACTCACAACCGTTGATCTTTATCACTGTCCGATCTCCACCACATGATCTTCAATCATGAGGACGATTTACTTTTTGGGGATATTGTTTATCTTGGTCGCAACTCCAATTTGTGAAATTCAACCACATTTGTAGATTTGGTTCTACCACAATCTCGACCTTCCACACCTGCACATACTTAGACCTTGTTTATCATCTATTGATCTAATTCTCATCCAATCGATCAAAGAATTGATCAATCGATCTCTGTATCCTTCCACACAAGCATATATAAACTGTAATTCTCTGTATAGACTGTGATTATGCATATAGAATAGTGATCTGCTAAACTAAGCACAATAATTTGAATTCCAATAGACTATAAACCATTTCCAAGCTAGAATTTTCCAACAGATCAATACAATCAGATAGTGATCTCTCTGTATATGTTCCATGAATAAAATTCTGAGCACCCCTTTGACCTAATCTGCAAGCTTCCTCAAGCTATCGTCAACCTCTATGAGCTATCCTAAGCTCCATGAGCTAAAACAAGCTATCTAATAAAATAACTCAAACTAAATTAAATACAAGAGGATTTTCTTTCCAGGTCCTATAAGAAGGAACTAAGTCCTTATTTAACTCTACTAACCCATATGACTCATCAGTGACTCATTAAATAACTGCTACAATCACTTTGCTGACCAACTAACTATGTTTTAGTTGTTACATGTGGAAAGGATCGAGTATGCTTATCCATTTTATTCATCTTTAACATAAATAAAACAAACTTATACATGTGTGAGACTCTAGGTCTCCTTAGGGTTTAGCTAACTTTGGTGAAGTCATGGATAACTTCATCTTTATGAGCCTATTCTCTTGCATCATTGTATATTCCACTTTTATGGGCATCGACATGAAGATTATGGATATATGTAGAAGATGGTCACAAAGTCGATGAATTTATACTGCACATTTTTCTAGTCTGTTGGGAATGAAGATAAGGATTGTCGTGCATATGATTTACTCCAGGACAAAACAATGGACATGTAATATGTAAAGGGAGAAGACCATCGAATGGTGCAGCAACTGCAGCAGTAGTCATAGGTGGTACATCCACCACCTCAACCGCAGATGCAATTCATACCACAGCCGCAACCGCAAATGCAGTTTGTACCACAACCACAACCGCAACCGCAGTTTGTGCCACAACCACAGTACAACAAAATGCAGATGGCTCCACAGCAACCACAATATACTTAGCCGCAACATTATGTCCAACAACATTGTTGGGTGTATTATAATGTCTAAATTAATCCACCTATTCTTTAATTATCAACCAAGGTTGGTAAGCTTAGAGTTGACACAAAATATATGCAAAGGTAGAGGGTGTCGTGTAAATATTTTAACAAACAAAATATCGAAAGATCTTTCAAAATGAAAACCCGAGTCAAACTCCTAAAAATGCAATTATTAAAGTAATTAAACTGAGACAGAATAACAAACTAAATAATTGATAATAAACTTTAAACTAAAATACAATCAACAATTAACTATTTAAATGGGAAACTAGGGTACAACAAGGACTTAACTTATAAGCAACTAGAAAACTTAATAAAAGAAATATCTTTAGGTTATGTCCTACAAGTTCTTTCAACAATAACTCAACATAAAAGAGACAACCTAAAAACATACTAAAGAAAAGACATGTAACACTAAATCTCACATACAAACAAATAAATCAATCTAAAAAGCATAAACACAAAATAATACAATAGTAAAACAAAATAAAAAATAATATTCAAGAAACAAAACCACAAGACAGCTTAACACATATTCAAAGTGAAAAGAAATAAGGAAAAATAATAATACCTTAATAAATAACTTAAAAACATTAATTAAACTATAACTTTAATGTTAAACAAAACTATCATCTAACTATTACAATCAAAACATAATTCTGACATTAACAAAACATAACTAAAAACAATCTTAAAACACATAAAAAACACTAAAAACAGAACTAAGGGCTGAATGACAGACTGAACTGTGGGACTGAAAGGGGTGGCTAAATAACAGACTGAACAAGTTATCTGAATGATAGGCTGCACAGTTAAAATGGTAAAAACTAACCTAAATGAACTAATCTTCAAATGAAGTCATGTAAATGTAATTCTAATGCATAAAGGCAATAAACAAACCTAATTATTAAGCAAAATTAACAATAAAATAGACTTAAACAGATTCATAAACATAAGCATAAAGAAACCATTGCATATTAATAAACTGGAATGTAAATTGCATAAACTGATAATTAAAACAGAACTGAAATAGACAGAACTAAATCTATTTAACTTGATAAACAACAATCTATTTTATGTAACTTGCAAATAAACTGAACCATAGACTGAAAATGAAATGACTGAAAGAAAAACTGGAAACAAACTATGCGCATAGTTAACTATCTAATTCAGAAATCAAATTGCATTACAGAAATAATAAAACAGACTGTGAATTAAACTAGCTACAATAGAAAAAATGAAAGAAATAAACAAGAAAATAAACCTCTGGTTGATGAGGGGCCCTCTCAGCAATCAGGGGTGATTCCTGGATAACTTCTACTCAAATGGAATCTTCAACGGCAACTCATACAACTCTTTATTCAAATGGTGGAACAGAAATACAAATGTTTAAGAACAACCTAATAAAATCTTTTGACTTTCTAGCTCTAGCTAACTGACTAACTGAGCTCTCACACAGAGGTTTCTATATATAATAGTTTACATGGATGATCAAGTCGACCCTTTAGTGGTCGACCGCTCTCTAAATTTAGTCAATCATAAAGGAGTTTAACTGATCACAGGCCAACGCGCAGGTATCTTTCCTTCTTCAGCGGGATTCTGATATTTTTACTGGGCAACGAATACACAGGCTCCTCTTTAGCGTGAACGATCTTCAGACATGGTGCAAAGGTTCCTTCCTTATCACAGCAAGTGGTTGATGGAAAATAGAGGAGAGCGTAGTGGCGAATATTCTAGAGCGTGGGTTGAATGCATCAATCCAGCTCATGGATGGTTGATGTGGTGGCGAGCAAAGAAGAATGCAGGCTGGTAAATATCTAGAACATAGCTTCATCACCTAGACACGTGAATAATAGTTCATTTGCAGTTGTTTTAGGTTTTAAATGCTCGAAATTAATTCTCAGCAGTGCGTGTTAGATTTTTATCATTCAAGCTAGCATTATGATCTTAGGATCTTTAACTGAGATAATAACATGCACATCAATAAAACGCAAGAGACAAGAGACACAAAGAATTTTCCTCAGGGAAACCATAAAGGAGAAAACCCCGCAACTTCCTCAGAGATAGAATCAGCACCAAAAGTAAAACCCAAAAACATAAAGATGATCTCCCGACAGCAACATTCTCTCTCTTGTCCTAGCAACTTCTCCTCTCACTCATACGCCCCAATGAGTGAGAGTGTGTGTGTGATAAATAGAGAGGCTCACTCTCTATTTATATTCTTTTGTTCACTTGAAACCCACTCCAACATGTCGGCCTCACTTAACAATTACTTACTAGAGCCGACATCTCTAGGAGTGTCTAATAACCCTAGTGCCCCACAACTTGTGGGGACTTTTCCTCCTCCGACCAACAAGGAGGTTTATCCTTAACACAATGGTGGGGACTATTGCCCCGACTTACAATGACTCACCTAGGGTCGACTTCTCTAGGATATTCTAATAACCCTAGGGCCCCACAACTGTGGGGACTTTAACCCTTGACCAATAGGAGGGTTACCCACAATGACTTGACATGACTTGTTACATTATAGAAACTCCCGATCAGAACATAGGGGTATGACATGACTCAATTACATTACAAACACTTCATGGAATAAACATTGGGGTACAATACATATGATATACAAGTGAATACATTTCGAAGTTACGTATACATCAACACTCCCTCTTAACTAGGAAGGTATTCTCTCGACACAATTTATCAGCACAAGTCTTCTTCTTTGTATCATCTGGAACATCATCGAGTCCTCGTCATCTTCATATTCAGGTCATCTTTCATCTTCAAGTCATCTTCATCTAGATCTGGATCATCACTCGATCTGAATCATTGTCACTGGATCTAGATCATCACTCGATCCGGATCATCTTTGCTGGATCAACATCACTAGGTCTGGATCATCACTTGATATGGATCATAATCACTAGACCTAGATCATCGATCGATCTGGATCATCATCACTGGATCTAGATCATCACTCGATCTGGATCATCTCTGCTCGAACAACATCACTAGATTTGTATCATCACTAGATCTGGATCATCATCACTCGATATGGATCATCTCTACTGGAACAACATCACTGGATCTGGATCATCACTGGGTCAACATCACTGGTGCTATCTCATGATTCTTCTCGTCATAGAAAGTTCTACAGAGCCAACCCTTTTTCATGCTGGTTGTAGGCCTACCTCCTTGTAGGTCTTTGGTAGCCCTTATATCTGACCTGCTCATCAGAATGGCCAACACTCACATCTGACCTACTCGTCAGAAAGGCACAACACTTACATCTGACCTACTCATCAGAAAGGCATGTACTCACATCTGATCTTGTAGGAGCTAATCCTATAGTCACATCAGAATGGCCCTCAGTCCCAGACTGACCTACATGGTAACTGACCAGGTGCCTCCATTCTCCCAGAGAATGGCAGTAGCCCTTACATCTGAACCTACTTGTCAGAATGGCCAGCACTCACATCTGCCATGGAAGGAAGCAATCCTCTCACCATGACATCATGGAAACAACCTTATATATGATCAAGTGGGAACACATCCCTCAATCACATCAGAATGGCCATGTGCTCACATTTGATCATGTAAGAATATATCTTACAATCGTCTCAGAAAGGCCCTCAGTCCTAGACCAAGTATTCCTTGTAACTCACCAGGCAGCTCCATTCCAAGAATGGCAGTAGCCCTTATATCTGATCATGTAGGAACCAATCCTACAGTCATATCAGAATGGCTTAGCACTCATATATGACATGGAAGGAACCAATCCTCTCACCATGATAGAATGGCTCAGCCCTTACATCTGACCTACTCGTCATAATGGATTCCGGACTTATCACTTCCCCTTAGAGGGAAGCTCGATCTCGAGAACACCAAGCTTCTCCCTGAAGTACTCAAACTTCACTTTGGCCATTTCTAGCATAGAATCACATCAAGGACGATTACGTCCAAGGATGACCTGCGAGCTTCACCAGGACCGATTACATTCGAGGACAACCTACAGGTCTATTTACATATGAGCAACCTATGAGCTTGGCCAAGATTTATGCTCAGACAACCTGTCTCACCGACTATGCTAGAACTCCCTCTTTCGAGAGATCTCAATCTGGGTCACATACTGGAGCTTCACTACTCCTCTCTCCCAAATAGAAAGTGGCAACATATTTTTCCTCAGTTGTACTCAGCGCTGTGCAGGACTCCATCCTTCCAAACCAAGATATCACACTTGATCCCATACTGAAGTAGCACCTCGAAGTGCTCTTCCTATCAATCATTCACTTCCTGCCCGATACAAATCCTCATAACCCTCTAGGTTAGTCTTTTGATTTGCCTCATACTTGAGCCCATAATCAACTGTACCCTTCAGGTACCTCATTGCATGATTTGCAATAATCAGGTGAACATGTCTCAATGTGTTCACAGCAAATCAAGTATCAAGTCTCGTATCCATCAGGTACATCAAGGAACAAATCATCTAACAATACATCGTAGCATCAACCATCTCTGGTGAAGCAACACTCAATAGCTTCAGGTTCGATGCCATAGGTGTGGTCATGGCCTTACAGTCCATCATCCTGAACCTCTTCAAGATCTCTACTGCATACTTCCCTTGTCCGAGGAAGATTCCATCTGCATTCTACCACACCTCCATGCCTAGAAAATAGTGCATTGACACATAACAGGAGCATCGCCGGTCTTCTGCCTTCAACCTTGAAGCAAAGGTTGGAATCCACTTTACTCTCAGTAAAGCCTAGAGTCATCAATAATCTGTCCATCCTGTTGTACCATGTCAAACCTTAGGATCTTCTGCAGTCACTCCCTCTAAAGCATCATACTCCCTCTATCTTCCATACTCTATGCATTGAAACATTATGTACTAGAGTGACAAGTAGCTTCCTCTACTACTAATATTATATGTATCCATCTAGGATCACTGGATACCAAGATCCTCTATCTTGAAATTTTTCAAAAGTTCTTCTCGTACTCATCTGTGAGCTTGTCATCCTCTATCAACCTTGTAGCATAGGTTCAGATCTTCATCAAGCTCATCATGTATGTGTTTCAACTACCACTGGCTGCAAATGTCTCTTCGTAGTCTGTGCCTTCTTTTCGTGAGAAGCCTCTTGCTACGAATCTTTCCTTGTATCCCACGATGTTTCCATCCACTGCATGATGGAACTATGGAATTTCCTTCATGTATCGATAGTGCATTCTAGACATCATTCTTCTTGAACCGGTCTTCCCTTTCTTCTTGGAATGTTCTGCATCAATGATGTTGCTACATTCGTCATATTATTTTTCATCTTGAACTGTCATTACTTGTTCTTCAGAACAAGTCTCATTCTTCTTTTCTTATAGGCAATTATGTATTCGATCTTTCCTACAAGTCAAATGCATTTGTATGGTTAGAAACATTTCATAAGAAATATTCATACTGGCAAATTCTTATGCATAAATATATGATTATGCAACTATTTTAGCCAATACAACATTCATCCATATCTCACAAAAACCTTTCTAGATGCCTTCCATATTTACCAGGACAATATTGAGATTGTGCACTAATCCAATATGTCAGCAAAGAGGTTTCATTCTAGATAAGTAGCAATGGAGAGTTGTATAGCACCATGAGTTACTTACCCATCACATGCATGTTAGTAGTATACTGTTATTAATGCAAACATTCTATCATGCATAATGCATTAACTGAATATAAACAAATGCATAACAAAACAATATCATGAAATGAAAATTGAATACTTATCTTTATTTGTTTCGTGGGTAGACTCCTTCTTGAGCCTTCAGCTTCATCATCTTCTTCATTCATAATAGCATCGTTTCTTATCCAAATGCTAAGATGGATAATAGTTTGAGTTCTTCATATTCCTCATCACTTGAGAGATCTTCTTTGGATGATGAGAGCTTGATATTCAGTTGCTCCCATCTTCTCTTCTCTTATTATGAGTCGAGCTTCTTCTTCTTCCTAGAGTCTACTGAAAGTAATCACTTCCTTCTGGCACACATTCCTCGCATGAATGAATCCCATGATCCTGGGAGGCCATTCAAGGTGGATATCACCACTTCTACATTCTACACTTCTTCTTCTACTGATACAAGTTGTTCTTTGATTTGAGAGACCCTCGTAAAGTATGACCATATGGTCTCTGTATTCCGGATCTTCACATTCTTCAATTGTTTTCTCAAAGTCATATTCTGAATTATGTTCTTTCCTTCAAATATCTTGGTCAAGGAATCAAACATCTTCAGTGTCTTTAGGGAATACACTTGTGGTACAAGTTAATCCGTGACTAAATCAACAATGATCTTCTTGGCCTTGACCAAGTTCTTCTTGTGTAAGGCTTTGAGCCTCATCTCCCTCCGGAACTGGAACCTCTCTTTCTTATGTAGGTGTCCAATTCATTTTCTTCAAAGAGATCATATACTTCCATGATTGGAAGTTGTCAACTTCAACAATATTATCATCAAGCTGATGTGATAGATCACTTTGAAATGAGAAATTCAAATGGAAATAGCAAAAGATTAGATCTTACCGATTTGAGGTGTCCGTCCTAGTTCCAGGGCTGGCTGATTTAGGGTTTGTCAGAGAAAACCTAATTTTCAAAACTTGGAATTTTTTAGATCTGATTGGATAGAGAGATAGATCTCTTCAAGTTGTGTTGTCCAATGTACTTGTCACATGCCCCAATTTTGCAAAAAACAATTTTATATTATTTGAGGACAATATGTTAAATTTTATGCTAAGTTGTAATTGATGACTCAGCAGGGTCAAGGATATTCAATGTAAATTCTGAATATTTTTTTATAAATAAATAAATGAGGAGACAACAGCTTAGGAGAGCTGTTAAAAGAGTGTTTACTATTCAAATTGGTGGAGGAGACTGGGTGGAGAGAAAACTGACATGTGGCAGAATCCTCAAACCACTTCCAACCATTACAGGTGGAAACCTCCCTACATTTGGGGTCCTGATTCCCCAAGAAAGTGGAATCAGAGAAGGTAGCTCAATTAATGAAAACTGACCCAAAAGACCTAGGAAATCTTTATAAAAATTCCCATTGAAGAGAGCTGAGGCTACTTATTCTAGAGAAGTGATCATTCAGGTTGAATGAATGTACTTCAGAGAAATTCAATGGAAGGGAAATCTAGAAAGTGTTTGAGGGGATAACTACTGATTGAACTAGTTGCAACTTTTAAGCTGAAGATCATACTACTAAGAGTAGAGTGTTTAATGAGATATTGTACTAGTCAGTTGACAAAGGGTTCTACTATTTGCATTCTCCACCAGTTCTCAGCCAAAATACCAGGAACAGGATCGGGGGTCCTAAGGAAGCATTGTTTAAGCACTCTCCAGAAGTTTGGTAGGGAGGAACAACCTCCTAAAGTTGTTGTCGTCTATCCTCAACAGGTTCTATGTTATTTTGTTTTACGGTGTTAGTTAAATAAATCTTAGTTTGACTGGTGTATGAATGTTAAAATTTATTTTGTGAAATTTTAGAATTAGAATTCTTGTTAGATTTTTAAAGAAACGAAATTGATTTAAAAAATAATGTGTTAGAATGAAAATAAATTTCTAGACTGTGTTTTTCCACACCTGGAAACCAGGTCGTACTCTAGCACAACTAGAATGCTTTAAGTAGATGAAATAAATTTATAAGAGATTGAAAATAATAGATGGGGTTTTGTATCTGTAGATAGCAGAGTAATTTATTCAATGTGTAAATTATTATGTAAATAACAGTGTTATGGTTATTTATGTTTATTGTTTAACTGAGTATAACTGAGTAAAAATGTTGAAAAAGAAATAGTAGAACTACACTAGAGTATACTGATACAAATAAAGCTTATAGAAGATATAGTTGGGTATATAAACAAGGTAATAACCACACAGAGTATCCCTTAAAAATCTATTATCTTAAACTATTATTTAATGTAAACCAGAATTAGATTTATGTTACAAACCATCTATTTTAAAAAGTAAACAGAGATTACAGAGTTATTATTATAATCTTTACAAAGTTTCGAATAGATTCTAAGTTACAAAACAGTAAACAAGTTCAAATGTAACTGTAAACATTAAATATAATAAAACCAAGAAATTACTTAATCAGGAAATAATTATAATTACCAGATAATTATATAACCTGTGCAAGATAAACCTGGAGGTCTAAACCCTAGTTTTTCTTTAACCTTGTATAAATTATAAAAGTTTTAAACCTATACTATGGTAACTAAATAAACAAATTAAACTTGAAAAACTATAAGTTATGCATTAGACTGATTACAGTCTTACCTCAAGAACTTAGAGTATATTTTATAAACTCTTTTATTTTAAAAATACTTCATAAACAGGTTAAATAACATCATTACTTTGGTAATAACGAAATAGAAGTAAACAGAGACCAATGCACAGTTAATAAATTTAAGAATATATCTATACAAGGGTTCTCTTCTAGTAAACCCTAACTATTCTATCCTAACTGATAAGTAGAAATTTAAAAACTTTACTTTACGACTGAGCTACAGTCATCACAATAACTTAATTTATTTACAAGAGAAATCCTTAACAACAATTATACTTCACTGATGGTGAAGAAAAACAACCTCATTTACAGTAATATATTTTATAAGACAAAGTATAAATTAACATAGTAATCGAAACAGAAGTTAATTAAAGACCATGAGTAGAGGAGGAATCTCCATAATTTTAAGAAACAGAGTATGAAATTACTTATCCAAAGGACTATAAATCATTTTTGTAAGTTAAGAAAATATAAATACAAGTCATAGCATAGAATTCAAAGCTACCCTGCAACAGGCAAGGGTTTTCATAATGTAAACTAAGTAATAATTGAAGCTAAACAACTAAACAATGGAGGAACTGAATCAGTGCTTCCTTTCCAACTGTAACCCTTATCCTTTAACCTTTGCAAGTAGGGAGATGCCACATTAAACTGGGGCTTACCCATTTTTTCCATGGAGTCAACTAGTGTTGAAGAGGTTTCTTCCAAGCCCGGAGCCGACTATAACCTGCATTAACATGACCAAATGCATTTAGTTTGATACTGCATTCTAGTACTAAACTGTAATTTGAACTTTAAATTAATAACAAGGTAAAAACCTTCACCTGTGAGCAAAGAAAACTGGAGCCGAGGAGGTAATCAAACCAAAATGAGGATTGCACTTCGGAAAATCGAACCCTTGTGCCAAACATGTGACAGAGGTAGCGAGGTACTTATAATAGTTTACACCGACGAAGGAGCAAGCCACAAGCAGAGACAGGGGTAACACTACGTCCAGCCCTCTAAACAACTGGCAGATATAAGTAAACCACCCTCACTGTGTTCCTATTCTTCCAAAACAAAACCACATTTACAAAACAATGAACTTTTAAACTCTCCACAACGATATAGTACTAAACTACAGACTTAAGGATTGTCACATGCTGAACCTGCGAGCCTCTCATGGCCGCAAACAAAACTAGATAGTGCAGATCCAAACCATTGAAGGAAATGAGGAGGATAGGGTTTTCTTTGGAGTTTATAAATTGACCTTTGCATGGTGGAGGCTGCTCCACATGCCCACTGAAATATTTAGTCAGTAGTGGGTCAAATGGTATAGTTTATACTGCACTGTCATGAAACCAAATTATTGCCAATAATTTAAATGGTGACTGCAATGATAATGTTTATGTATTGACATCATATCTTTGCCAATAATGTTAACATTCCAATCAACCTCTCGGTGAAATCAATTATTCATTATCACTATTAGTATGGTCTTTAATAAAACATTATCATCATTGTCTTTCAATATCACTATAATCTTTCAATGGTGGAAACACTTATAAACTATTATCATTTGTATGTGATAACATTAAGATCCATTATTGGTAAAAGTATGTAAGTGGAAAATCAATATTGGAGTTATACTTTTGACCTTTGTCACTAGCACTCCTAATGAGTCTTCTTACAAACTTTTTATTAAATAAAAACAATGCTATGTTTAAGTTAGGGTTATGTAAAAACAAATCTGATAAGGGCAATATCCTAGATTCACTTTTAGTTAGTAAAATATAGGGATTACCTTCTACACAAGCATGACTCTACAATTGCCATAATTTGACAATGATATAAACAGCGTTATGGTGGGGAGACTCCTTGGAAGTTAGTAAACTTTTTGATTTCCATAAAGGACCAAACTCTTCTTAAACCAAACCAATAATTAGATCACACTTGGTATTTTACAAGGTGGTAAGACTATGTAAAGTTAAAGATAAAAAATACTTAGTAGTATTATAAGTGATATGATAATGAAATTTTACTACATTACTTGTGACATGATGAACTTGGAAAGACGAAATTAAAGCTCAATGACTATTTATGCAAGTAGATATTTATAACTGTAACTGATAATTCATCTCTACTAGGGCAGAAGCAAAAGTATAGCTAAGGGTTCTATTGTAAGCTTTTCTTTCAAGGCCTTAGATTTATTTTCATGCTCATAATTAGTGTTTTAGATATTAGAAAATAGCAATGGAAGGAAACTATTGTTTTAGTAAAATTGTCGTTATATTAAATCATGACCTCTATGAAGAACTGGTAAGTAACTTAGCTTATAGCTGGAAAGAAAAATATCTGAAGTAGAAGTCATGCTGGTGGAAGACATATAGTATGGCAAGGATTTTGGTCGTTACGACATAAACTTAAAATATTGTCATAGTTGCAAAACAATTAAAGAAGAGTTACTTTACCTTGTAGTATCCTTGAACTCTATTAAGCAAATTTTACTCTAGCATTTTATATATGCTAAAGAAGTACATCTGGATTTAACACTTTAACAAACTCCTACTTGTTCAAAAATTTACCTGTTGAACCTGTAAGATCCAGAAATCCAGTTGAGTTAGCAATTGCTAAGTAAGCCCCAGTTCAGAAACACAACTTCTCACCTACTTGAAAAAATCAAATCATCAGTATAGCTAGAAGCAACTGAATGCAGGTCATAAACATAACATATCAAAATTAAAAGTGGTATTAGTTTTTATGTGTTTGAATTTAACCACTACTTTTGTTAACTGTTTCATTTTTCCGCTAGCCGCTACTAGTTTTCAAACTGCGAATAAAGACATTTTATGTTACATTAAAAAAAAATTAATTTTTATGAAAATTTGGGTTATGATAGTACTCCTTTTCTGAAAACAGTGGAGGGAATCTCCCAGAACAAGAAGCCCTAGTTTTCCAATTTCTTCTGCAGAAATTCCTGTTACTGTTTCTGCGGTATCTACAAAATTACTGCTCCGCTATGTCTGAAAATTTGTATTGAGGTAGCCTCACATGTCCCTGTTCTAACACCATAGCTTTCATCAGAATTTGTTTCACCAATTGGGACTTATGATCCTTTTCCCAAGGTGACATGTTACAGGACTGTTCAAAACAGCGAAGTTGTACAGACTACCACGTGTCACTGGTTGATCTTCTGAGTCGAAAACTCAGACCATAGAAATTAAATTCCGTGCTCTTTTTGGAACATCTTTAGAATTTTCATTTGGACCTTTTTAGCCCAATATATAGCAATTATCCCCAGGTGTCCTGTTTAGGGATGAATTCTGGAAGAGGCTAGAACCCTAACTTGGAGGGATCATATCTCCTAGAATGTAACGAATATGAGGCTGAATTTTGGAGACAGTGTAAATAAAAATTTTATATTGAGCCTCTGCAATTTTCAGCTCCTTATCCTTTTCCAATATCGAGATATAGCGAATGTACCAAAACTTAGCATTTTTATTATTTAGGGTTTTTTCTAGCTCGGGGTCAAACTAGGGTTTGACTTTCCTGGAGTTTCACCCAACCAAAATTCTTGATCCAGGTCTCTAAAATTTGATTTTGATGAGGAGAGAAATCCTATGTCAAGCTCACTTAAAAATTCCTCTTCTGTAAGAAGCCCTAATTTCCCACATCGAAAATTGAAAATGCTTGGAATTGAATTCTGCTTTGACAGAAAGATGCGCCCTTCAATGGAGAGTCATCCTAGCATAATTTTGCTGATGGTTTGTGGAGAGAGAACCAAAAAGTAAGAAGCCCTAGCTTCTACAGCTACACAATGTCTTGTTCTCAGGNTCAAGCTAGCATTATGATCTTAGGATCTTTAACTGAGAGAATAACATGCACAGCAATAAAACACAAGAGACAAGAGACACAAATAATTTTCCTCGGGGAAACTATAAAGTAGAAAACCCCGAAACTTCATCAGAGATAGAATCAGCACCAAAAGTAAAACCCAAAAACATAAAGATGATCTCCCGACAGCAGTAGTCTCTCTCTTATCCCAACAACTTCTCCTCTCACTCATGCACCCCAATGAGTGAGTGTGTGTGTGATAAATAGAGAGGTTCACTCTCTATTTATATTCTTTCGTTTACTTGAAACCCACTCCAACATTTCTATCTCACTTAACAATTACTTACTAGAGCCGACATCTCAAGGAGTGTCTAATAACCCTAGTGCCCCACAACTTGTGGGGACTTTGCCTCCCCCGACCAACAAGGAGGTTTGTCCTTAACACAATGGTGGGGACTATTTCCCTAACATACAATGACTCACCTAGGGTCAACTTCTCTAGGATAGTATAATAACCCTATGGCCCCACAACTGCAGGGACTTTAACCCTTGACCAATAGGAGGGTTACCCACAATGACTTGACATGACTTGTTACATTATAGAAACTCCTGATCGGAACATCGGGGCATGACATGACTCAATTACATTACAAACACTTCCCGGAATAAACATCGGGGTACAATACATAATATATACAAGTGAATACATTCTGAAGTTACATATACATCAACAGCACGCAGTTTGATGGGCGATCTAAACAAAGAGCTGAACAGAAGGCTGGGTCATGAGCTGGATACACTGGGCCTCGATCTAGGGCAAACAAAGTGTGTGTTTTCTGGCGCGCTTCAGGGATGCATTCTACAACAACACATTTCAACATCTGGAAAACCACCAGTGAGTTTCACACAATGGACTGGATGACAAGCTAAATGTCAATATGGACATGCTGTGTGAAAGGAAAGCTCAATGCATTCTATTTATTAATTTAGCCTAAAAGGATTATAAAATCTGCAAACAAATATATAAACTAGTTAATACATCAAATGCACTTTAATAATGTCATTTTTAATTAATAAAACCATAAAAATTATAATAAAAAAAGATTTCATATAAGCCTTAAATCCACTCATACTTGAGGCTGAATAATGAGCTACGTAACATAAAATATACAAAAGATAATAAAATGTGTGTTTAAATGAGTAATTTAACTACCATAAATGATAACAAATCTAGGATCAACAAGCAGTTGAATCCCCCACAACAGCAGTTCAATCAACTGCACTATTAGTAGCAAGGAGGATTCCGCGGAGAATTCAGAGGAAGCTGAGGTGGAGGTTTTAGTCGAGGAGGATGAGGTCATGGACTATACAATGTTATAAGTGTAGAGTGCTGGGACATTATCAGTGATATTTCCCAAGTTTGCAAGCACATTTTACTTATTGTATCATTTTTTACCACACTGTTGATAATTGTCTAGAGTTGATCACGAAGTGGTAGGCAAGAAACATTTCGCAGTTGCAGAACCAAAACAAAAACCAAATGTAGAACCAGGACTAAAACCATATTCAAAATTAGAACTAGAATGCAAATCAGAATGTGAACCAACCAGTGAATCCACCACCAAACCAGAACCAAGGGTCGACAGTTGCGATGATCTCAGCAGAAGCCAAGATGTAGGATGTTGATGTTGTCGTCATTACTCGCGGAGGTGCGACAATAGGGGATGATAGACCATTTCCAAAAATATGGTTGACCAAAAAGAATAAAGTGCAGTTTGATGTCGATGCTGAGAGAGACACGTTCTTTGAAGCACGTGATGTGATAAAAAGAGATCCAGGTAAGTTGCATGTTTATGAAATGCCAACTACTTTTGATTCCACTTCGGTAGCAGGGCCATCGTGACAGCATGGTACCTTGAAGAACTTCTTTGAAAGTTGTTTGTTGCTAGAAAAAGACAACAATTCTCTCACTGAGATTGTGAATCTATTGCATCGGTTAGAGAATGGGTGGAAGGATTCTGTGGTGAACTCTTGACACAAGAAAAAGACGAGAAAAGAGATGTGAATGAATATTAAGATTGGGGATTACGAGGTAGATTCAGTCATCTTGTATCTAGGCTCAGAGGTCAACATTATAATAAAGAAGACATGGGAAAATATGGGGAGCCTATGGTTGGTTTGGTCTGTTGTGCAGCTATGACTGGCTAACCACAGCAGAGTAACGCCAATTAGGAGAGTTATGCGTCTTGCAGTGGAAGTTCAAGGGGTGAATACTTATGCCAATTTTGATGTTATTGAAGTTGTTGATGGTAGAGGCTCATATCCCACACTATTGGGAATTGGATGGGCTAATGACAGTTTGGGGGTGATTAATTTTAAGAAGTGCATGATGACCTTTGAAAACCGTGATATCCGAGTCATATATTCAATACATCCAACTGAAGGACAAAGATATGTCAAACCAGTTAAGGAAGAAGTTGTAAGAGGATGGGAGCATGCATATAACATTTCAGAGGATTATATCCATTCGACTGTCGATGGTGAACTCAGTTGGTGCACCTCTATCTCTTCGTCTTCAAACTTTGATGATGCTTTAAAAAACTGGCAGAATTAGATGCATGAGGCATTGATTCAGAAGTGTGGCCTAATTACTCAATCATTCTGCTGAGTCACAATCGAGACTGTTGAATTACCAGTATACGAAGGACTATCGTAGTTGTATGAGTTTCTAGTAGAATTTGAGAATTTGAGGAGTTGTTTAAGTTTCTAGTAGAAGCGTTGAAGGATACTCTAGCATGCTGGTGGGAAACACATAAGAAGTCGATCGATGGGTGGTCGCAGTGTCATAGGTTGATGACAGTTCACTTTGGTGAAGCAGAAAATTACCACACCGAGACTTACGATGGGAGGAATGATCCTGGCGATCATCTGATCATGTGTCAGACCATGTGGGCCTCGCGACCAAAGGATGAGTGGGTCCATACTTTTGTCCACATGTTGGATGAGATGTCGTGGTCATGGTATGTATCGGCTGAGTTGCACAGAGATATCACTACTTGGGAAGAGTGGACAATTTTCTTCAATCACACCTTTAGTTTCATGGATACCAACCAGGCTATTCATAGTGCACTGCAGCACATCCGTGATGTTATTCTGAAGGTAGTTCCAGTTGCATATATAGTGGATCCACATTAAACATGTCCAATACATTTGATGATGGAGTGCTACAATGTAACAGGAGGACCAGATGATGGTGATGATCCATAAAACATCAACATTGCAGAGACAGAAGGCAGTCAGGATGTCGCAGCACCTGACATACCGACGGATCCAATGAATCAACCATTAAAAATTTAGAAGGTCAACATTAGGACAGAGGAGAAACCAAAGTTCGCGAATGTTGGTGACTACTGGGATGAAGAAACCATGGCAAAGATCACAGATCTGTTGCATGAATTCCAAGATTTGTTTATGATAAAGTTTTCTGAGATGAAGGGAATATTGGGAGATTTGGGAGTGATGAAGATCCCGCTGAATCCATATGCAAAGCCCATAAATCAGCGGCCATATCATTTGAATCTGTGATACAAGGAGAGGGTTAAGGCTGAGCTTGAAAGAATGATGGATGTTGGGATAATAGAATCGGTTGAGGAATCAGAATGGATCAGTCCCATGGTAGTACAAGACAAGAAGACAGGTGAGGTTCGGATTTGTGTCAACATTGGGAAGCTGAAGGATGCATGTCTGCATGACCCATTTCCACCACCATTCACTGATGAGGTACTAGAAGGAGTGGGAGGTCAAGAAATCTACTCATTCATGGATGGATTTTCTAGTTATCACCAAATTAAGATCACTAAAGAAGATCGCCACAAGACAACCTTTGTTACTAAATGGGGATGTTTTCAGTACACTGTGATGCCATTTGACCTGAAGAATGTGCCTACAATATTCTCGAGGATTATTGTATTTTCATTCAAGTATTTTATTCAGAAGTTTCTAGCAGTTTATATGGACAATTAGACAGTTTATGGATTGATCAGGGACCATCTGGCAAACCTGTGACTAATGCTGGAGCGATGTCGACAGCATCAAATCGCGATGAACTTGAAGAAGTGCATTTTATATGCACCTTTTGGGATATTTTTGGGACACATTGTTTGCAAGAAATAACTATTGGTTGACCCAACCAAGATTGCATTGATTTTGAGCCTGCCACCGACTATGAATGTGAAGCAACTTAGAGAGAAATTAGGCCATACAGGAGATTATCACAAGTTCATCAGAGGTTATGCCGCGATCGCAACCCCTATGGAGAAGTTTATAAATAAGGATTCAGGATTTGTATGGAGTCGGGAGGTCAGGGTAGTTTTGATACATTAAAGGAAAAGATGGCTTCTGCACCAATACTAGTGTTTCCTTATTTGACCAAGGAGTTCCATGTTCATGTTGATGCATCGTCAATTGCACTAGGAGTGGTGATGGCATAGCCAGGAGAAGGAGGTCTTGATCACCTGATTTCTTTCGCTAGTTGGAAGTTGTCTTCTATGGAGAAGAATTATACTACAACAGACACTAAGGGTTTGGCAATGGTATATGCGTTATAGAAGTTTCAACACTACCTATTGGGAAGTCATTTCAATATGTTCACAGACCAATCTGATTTGAAATGCCTAGTGAATAAGCATGTATTGGGTGGGAATATATGTCATTGGCTACTGTAGGCCCGTATCACTTATCATGAATTGAGATGGGTGAAGAACCGATGAACATTGAAGATGGGTTGTCAGATGCGCAATTATTCAGAGTCGAGATGGTTTACGACTTCTATGAGCAAAAAGTTCAGTTTTTTTTGGCAAGAACAGTACCAGAATAGCTTACTACAAGCTAGAAGAAGCAGTTGGTTCTTCAAGCCATGGATTTCCAGTTAATCGTTGGAAAACTCTATAAGTTAGGACCAGACGAGATCTTACGACAATGTGCCCTACTGCATGAACAGGGGCAGGTATTGACAAAAGCACATGCAAGAGTTGCAGGTGGACACTATGGAGGTCGTGCTACTGCTAGGACGGTACTATGTGTAGGGATTTGGTGACTGACTCTTAATAGTGATGCAACAGACTATGCGCATACTTGCGACATTTGTCAAAGGACTAGAAAATTGTCAAGGAGAGATGAGATGCCATTAGTAGCTTAGGTGACACTGCAGCCATTTGACAAATGGGCAGTAGACTTTGTGGGACCAATCAACCCACCTAGAAAGAGAACCGGTGTGCAATACATCATCAAATCAATAGATTATCTGACAAGATGGCTAGAGGCTGCACCCTTTGTAAATTGCACTGCTGCGACAGCAGCGAGGTTCCTGTTTGACATCGTTGTTACTCGGTTTGGGTGTCCAAAGATATTGATAAGCGATTAGGGGAGTCACTTCATCAATCCCACTGTCAATGCATTGAAAGAGGAGCTTCAGATACAGCATAAGAATATTACCTTGTATCATCCACAACCAAATGGGACACTTGAAGCGTTCAACAAGGTGTTGGAACACGCACTCATAGAGGTGTAGAATGTCAACTATGATGACTGTGATTTGAAGATTCCAGTAGTCTTATGGGCATATTGCACCACTTGTAAAAGATTGATAGGATAGACACCATTCAAGTTGGTGTGTGGGAAGGAGGAAGTCATGCTAATGGACTACATTGTTTCGATTTTTCGCATTGTAGCAGCGACAGGCATGGATGATGAAGGAGCATTAGAAGAATTCCTAGCTCATTTGGTGCAGCTAGAGGAAGATCGTTTTGTTGCAGGTTTTCACCAGCGCGTTGATAAGGATGGGCACAAATCTTGGCATGATTGACATATTAATAACAAACATTTTCATTAAGGAGACCTGGTGTTGATGTATGAAAGAAAGTTTTCCAAACATACGGGTACGTTAAATATGCATTTTCTAGGTCCATATGTTATCAATTCCATTACTGCAGTAGGCACAGTACAATTGCAACAATTAGATGGTGTGATGATTCCTAAGATGGTGAAAGACAGTAGGCTGAAGCCCTATAGGACAGTCCCAGATCTGTGTGATTCTTGAGGCACTACGCAATATGAAAAAAAACAAAACATCTTTGTTTTTTCTGGATATGATGGTAGTTAGGAGGATGGCGCACCAGGAGGAAGTGTTTGTGCAAGTAGGGGAGTCAGTATCATAGTTAGGGAGTCATGTCATGGTGGTCGCAAGGATGTGACAGAGTCAAATCATCAATAAATACTGCAATTAAAGCAGTTAATTGGTGGTGCTTTTGGAAAAGACATTCCTTAATGGTGGATCTGATCGATAGATTGGCAAGATCAGAGGTAGATTCAAGTGATTAATGTATTAGTTGGTTGTAATGATTTGGTCATAATGGTTGAGCGATCGACTCAGTGCTATAAGAAGAAGAAGAATGCGGTCAAAATTCACCATTGTGAAATATTGAGTTGTCGACTGAGTTGTAGAGTTGTTGCATTGAGTTGCATTGTGTTGAGCATTTGAGTTGTAGAGTAGCGTAAGGTTGAGATGTCCCATTGAGCACTTGTGGGAACTTGTGTTGAATGCTGAGTAAGTCGATAATAGTAGAAAGTTCAAGTGGGAGATATTCACCAATTATCGTGGTTCCAATCAAGGAATAGGTCGCAAGCATGCCGATGGGAATCATCATCAGTTATGAAGAATAAGATGGGGGTGCAACGGCCCAAATCCCCAGTTCATAAGAAGCATACAACTAGAAATACTACATGAGCACAGGAGGAGGCGACTGCATAGACGGGACCATCGACGTCTAGGGATGGGGACTCCTCAGCCCAGATAGGGGTGTCCACAATGGATAACCCTAGATATGTGCCTCCATGTCGACATGATGTGAAGCCAAGGAAGCCTATGAAGAATCAGAGGTGCCCGGTCATGATGTCGACGATACCACAGGGCATGGTATGCACCATGGAAATCATTCCCTTGATCACGCGAATGAGTTATGAATATCATGATCTTATCACATCAGCAGAGATCACTGCACCTCCGGATGATCCACCACTGAACCATAACCAAGGGTCAACCGTTACGACGATCTCAGAAGAAGCCGGGATGTAGGATGTTGATGTTGTTGTCATTACTCGCAGAGGTGCGATGACAGGGGATGATAGCCCATTTCCACAAATCCAGTTGACTTGAAAGAAAAAAGTGTAGTTTAATGTTGACGCTGAGAGAGACATGTTCTTTGAAGCACATGATGTGATAAAAAGATATCCAAATAAGTTGCATGTTTATGAAATGCCAACTACTTTTGATTCCACTTCGGCAGCAGGGCCATTGTGACATCATGGTACCTTGCAGAACTTCTTTGAGAGTTGTTTGTTGCTGGAAAAAGACCCCAATTCTCTCGCTGAGATTGTGAATCTATTGCATCAGTAGGAGAATGGATGGAAGGAGTCCACGGTGAAATATTTACACAAGAAAATACAGGAAAAGAGATGCGAATGAATATTCAAATTGGGGATTACGAGGTAGATTCAGTCATCTTGTATCTAGGCTCAGAGGTCAACATTCTAACAAAGTAGACATGGGAGAATATGGGGAGCTTGTAGTTGGTTTATTCTGTTGTACAACTGCGACTGGCTAACCATAGTACAATAACGCTAATTAGGCAATTTCTGCGTCTTGTAGTGGAAGTTGAAGGGATGAAGACTTATGCTGATTTTGATGTTATTGAACTTGTTGATGTCAAAGGCTCATATCCTGTACTGCTAGGGATTGGATGGGCCAATGATAGTTTAGCGGTGATTAATTTTAAGAAGCGTGTGATGACCTTTGAAAACCGTAATATCCGAGTCATAGCTTCGATGGATCCAACTGAAGGATGAAGATATGTCAAACCAGTTAAGGAAGAAGTTGTAAGAGGATGGGATCATGCATATAACATTTCAGAGGATTATATGCATCCAACTATCGACAGTGAACTTGGTTGGTGCATATCTAACTCTTTGTCTTCGTACTTTGATGATGCTTTAAAAAAATGGTAGAATCGGATGCATGAGGTATCGATTCGAAAGTGTGGCATGATTACTAAATCATTGTGCTGAGTCACAACCGAGACTATTGAATTACTATTATATGAAGGATTGTCGGAGTTGTCTGAGTTTCTAGTAGAATTTGAGAATTTGAGGAGTTGTCTGAGTTTCTAGTAGAAGCGTTGAATGCTACTCCAGCACGTTGGTGGGTGACACATAAGAAGTCGATCGACGGGTGGTCGCAGTGTCGCAGGTTGATGAAATTTCTCTTTAGTGAAGCAAAAAAGTACCATGCTGAGAGGTACGATGGGTGAAATGATCCTCATGATCATCGGATCATGTGCCAAACCATGTGGGCCTCATGACCAAAGGATGAGTGGGTCCATGATTTTTTCCACACGTTGGATGAGATGTTGCAGGCATGGTATGTATTAGCTAAGTTGCACAGAGATATCACTAATTGGGAAGATTTGATGATTTTCTTCAATCACACCTTCATTTTCGCAGATACCAATTGGGCTATTCATACTGCACTGCAACACATCCATGATGTTGTTCTGAAGGTAGTTCCAGTTGTATATCCACTGGATCCACATTAAATATATCCAATGCAGTCGATGATGGAGTGCTACAATGTAACAAGAGGACCGGATGATGGTGATGATCCATGGAACATGAACATTCCAGAGACAGAAGGTAGTCAGGATGTCGCAGCACCTGACGTACCGATGGATCTGATGAATCAACCACTAAAAAATTGGAAGTTCAACATTAGGACAGAGGAGAAACCAAAGTTCGCGAATGTTGGGGACTACTGGGACGAAGAAACCATGGAAAATATCACATATATGTTGCATGAATTCCAAGATTTATTTCCAATAAAGTTTTCTGAGATGAAGGGAATATTGGGAGATTTGGGAAAGATGAAGATCCCGCTGACGCCAGATGTGAAGCCCATGAAGGAGTGGCCGTATATTTTGAATCCATGATACAAGGAGAGGGTTAAGTCTAAACTTGAAAGAATGCTAGATGTTGGGATAATAGAACCGGTTGAGGAATCAAAATAGATCAGTCCCATGTTAGTACAAGACAAGAAATTGTGTTGACCTTGGGAAATTAAATGATGCATGTCTGCATGACCCATTTCTGACACCATTCACTAATGAGGTACTAGAAGGAGTGGGAGGTCAAGAAATCTACTCATTCACGAATGGATTTTTTGGATATCACCAAATTAAGACCTCGAAATAATATCGCCACAAGACAACCTTTGTTACTAAATGGGGATGTTTTCAGTACACTGTGATGCCATTTGACCTGAAGAATGTGCCTGCAATATTCTCCACGATTATTGTTGCTACATTCAAGGATTTGATTCATAAGTTTCTGGCAATTTATATGGACAACTAGACGGTTTATGGATTGATCAGGGACCATCTGGCGAACCTGCGACTAATGCTAGAGCGATGTCGACAGAATCAGATCACGATGAACTCGAAGAAGTGCATTTTATATGCACCTTTTTGGATGTTGTTGGGACACATTTTTTGCAAGCAAGGAGTCTTGGTTGACCCAACCAAAAGTGCATTGATTTTGAACCTGCAACCGCCTATGAATGTGAAGCAACTTAGAGAAAAATTAGGCCATACAAGATATTATCGCAAGTTCATTAGAGGTTATGCTGCGATCACAAACCCTATAGAGAATTTGCTAAAGAAGGATTCGGTATTTGTATGGAGTCAAGAGTGTCAAGGTAGTTTTGATACATTAAAGGAAAAGATGGCTTCCGTAGCAATAATGGTTTTTCCTAATTGGACCAAGGATTTCCATGTTCATGTTGATGCAGCATCAATTACAGTAGGAGTGGTGATGGCATATCCAGGAGAAGGAGATCTTGATCACTCGATTTCTTTCGCTATTCGTAAGTTGTCATCTGCGGAGAAGAATTATACTACAACAGAGAGGGAGGGTTTGACAATGGTATATGCATTACAGAAGTTTTGACACTACCTATTGGGAAGTCATTTCAAGATGTTCACAGACCACTCTACTTTGAAATACATGGTGAATAAGCATGTGTTTGGGGGGAAGATATGTCATTGACTACTACAGGCCCATATCACTTATCACAAATTGAGACAGGTGAAGAACCGATGAACATTGAATATGGGTTTCCAGATGCACAGTTATTCTGAGTTGAGATGGTTGATGACTTCTATGAGCAAATAGTTCAGTTTTTGGCGGCGGAAACAGTATCAAAATAGCTTACTACAAGCTAGAAGAAGCAGTTGGTTGTTTGACCCATGAATTTCCAGTTAATCATTTGACAACTCTATGAGTTAGGACCAGATGAGATCTTACGGCAGTGTGCCCTACCACATGAAAAGGGGTTAGGTATTGACAGAAGCACATGCAGGAATTGCAGGTGCACACTTACTACTAGGAAGGTACTATGTGTAGGGATTTGGTGGCCGACTCTTAATAGTGATGCAACAAACTATGCACGGACTTCTGACGTCTGTCAAAGGACTGGAAAATCATCAAGGAGAGATGAGATGCCATTAGTACCTCAGGTGACACTGCATCCATTTGACAAATGGGCAATGGAATTTGTGGGACCAATTCACCCACTTGGAAAGAGAACTGGTGCGTGGTACATCATCACATCAATAGATTATCTGATAAGATGGACAGAGGCCACACCTTTTGTAGATTGCACTATTGTGACAGCAGTGATTTTCCTGTTTGAGAACATTGTTACTTGGTTTGGGTCTCCAAATATATTGATGAGCAATCAAGGGAGTCACTTCATCAATTGCACTGTCAGTGCGTTGACAGAGGAGATTCAAAAACAACATAAGAATATTACCCCATATCATCCACAACCAAATGGGACACTTGAAGCATTCAACAAGGTGTTGGAACATGCACTCACAAAGGTGTGCAATGTCAACCGCGACGACTGGGATTTGAAGATTCCAGTAGTCTTATGGGCGTATCACACCACTTGTAAAATATTGACAAGACAAACACCATTCAAGTTGGTGTATGGGCAGGAGGCAGTCATTGTAATGGAGTACATTGTTCCAAGTTTTTTCATTGTAGCAGCGAAAACCATGGATGATGAAGGAGCATTAGAAGAATTCCTAGCTTAGTTGGTGCAGCTAGAGGAAGATCATTTTGTTGCAGGTTTTCCCCAGCTCGTTGATAAGGATCGGCATAAATATTGGCATGATAGACATATCAAGAACACAAATTTTCATCAAGGAGACCTAGTGTTGTTGTATGACAGCAAGTTCGCCAAACATTCGGGTATGTTAAATATGCATTTGTTAGGTCCATATGTTGTCAATTCCATTACTTCAGGAGGTGCGGTACAATTGCAACAGTTAGATGGTGGGATGCTGCCTAAGCTGGTGAATGGAAATAGGTTGAAGCCCTATAGGATAGGCCTAGATCTGCGCGATGCTTGAGGCATTGTGCAATATGAAAAAAAACAAAAAAAAAACTTTTTTTTCTGCATAGGATGGTAGTTAGGAGGATGGAGCACCAGGAGCAAGTGGTTGTGCAAGTGGAGGAGTCAGTATCATAGTTAGGGAGTCATGTCGTGGTAGTCACAGGGATGCGACAAAGTCAAATCAACAATAAATATAGTAGTTAAAGAAGCTAGTTAGTGAAGCTTTTGGACAAGACGTTCCTTAATGGTAGATTCGATCGATAGATTGGTAGGATCGAAGGTAGATTCAGGTGATTAATGTATGATTTGGTCGCAATGATTAAAGAGATCGTAATGTTTTGGTCATAATGGTTGAATAATATACTCGACGCTATAAGAAGAGGCAGAACGTGGTCGAAATTCACCATTGTGAAATATTGAGTTGTCGACTGAGTTGTAGAGTTGTTGCAGTGAGTTGCATTGTGTTGACCATTTCATTTATAGAGCAGCATAAGGTTGAGGTGCCCCATTGAGCACTTGTGGGCACTTGTTTGGAATGATGAGTGAGCCAATAAGAGTAGAAAGTTCAAGCAGGAGATATTCACCAATTATCGGGGTTCCCATCGAGGAAGAGGTTGCAAGCATGCTGATGGGATCATCATCAGTTCTGAAGAAGAAGAGGGGGGAATAGTAGCCCAAACCCTCATTTTAGAAGAAGCTTACAACTAGAACTTCTACACGAGCACAAGAGGAGGCGGCTACACAAATGGGACCATTGACGTCTAGGGATGAGGACTCCTTAGGCCAGATAGGGGTGTCCACGATGGACAACCCTGGCTATGTGCCTCCATGTTGACTTGATGTGAAGCCAAGGAAGCCTATGAAGCATCAAAGGTACCCAGCGAGGATGTCGAAAATACCACAGGGCATGGTATGCACCATGGACATCATGCCCTCAATCATACGAATGAGATATGAAGATCATGATCTGCTCGCATTGACAGAGATCACTGCAGCTCCATATGTACATGCAACATAGACCAGAGACGGCCCAACAGCATGCATTCCACATGATTGTGTGTGTGGTTTGGATATATCAAGGTTGTTGGGCCTCATCAACATGCCACACTTTGGGCAGTTGACAGAAGCAAATGCATGCCCGAAGTAGCTCTTGGCATGCTTCCATGGCGGTTTCCTATGGTTGGATTGGTCAGTCACAGTCACTGTTGCACTCATTTCAAACATCATGGAGCTTCCCAAGGAGGGGCCTAACCCATCACATTATTTTAAGGGAAAGGAAAACGACAAGAAGTTGGCGAAAAATCTGAAGGGATGGTATAACTTGCAGCACGATGGGAGGGAATACGTCATCGACAACATAAATGATCAGGCTGTTTGCATCGCCGCAAGGATTCTGGAAAGAAAGATAGTCAGAAATAATCGACCCAACCAGTGCACTTTTGGGGTCATTGCATGTGCCGAGCAGTGTGTACAAGGGGAGAAAATGAACTGGTCCTTGTTTTTAATGAACCAGCTAATGGATGATGCACTCTTAGTCCAAGCGAGGCAGCGACCATTCACTTACAACTGGATTATTATTTTAATTGTGCTTGTTTCTTGGATCGAGCCTGAATATTATCAGGGTATGGACATCAATGCTGCCAAGGTTTGTAAGGGAGCACGCTACCAGAAAATCTAGTATGTGAAGGAAAATGAGTGGATCAAGGACTACGCAATTCAATTCTGGATATATTAGGAGGCATTGCAAGATGCAACTATGAGGGTTCCGCAACTATCATAGGAGGCAGTGAAAAAATTCCAACGCGATGTCTGGTTTGCGATTGGGTTGCACGCCATTCATGTGTAGGAACAGAGAGATCCAGATAAGTAGTGGTGGCCGACAACATACAAGCCTTCTAACACTGAGCTAGAGGCCATTATTGATGACTGGCCCATGGACTAGGGCGAATCTGTCAACATAGAGGAAGTATCAACGGGTGCACCAGTGGATCCTCTTCCAGACCCACCGAGTGACCACGACTCAAATGAAGCGTTGATAGAGAGAGATCTCCTTGAGCACCAGCCCAGACAGGTCTTACCCTGTCCAGCAGCACCTATAGAGCAGATGAAGTCTCATCTGATATTTTCGAGAGAGAACTATCGGAACCAAGTTTCCACGGTATGGAGGAATGTGCATCTGCTATCAACTCAATGCAAAATTACTCAACCGTTTCAATCATTCAGATTATACATTCACCAATTCATATCATCATTCAGTGGATCATATCAACATGCTCATATCGCAACATGAACATTGATGCATAAATAGATCTATCAAGATATCATCATTTATAACAGAAAAGCATCGCATCATTCACAGATACACATCGCATTCACATTCAGATCGCAGAAAATAGGAAAACAGGAAGATGCAAAAAGACACATTATTTTCGTCCAATCTCCTTCATGTCATATTGAACTTCGCAGCAAAATAAAGGTTCCCAAAAACAGTTCTTCAATATATCTCTAGATTATCAACAAATCCAAAAATATCCAACAGATCCAGAAAAAACCCAAGCCGTCATCCAGAAGCTAATAAGGCTTAGCACTTACATCCTAAGTCTATTTATAGGCTAGCACCTTTACATTGGTGGTCCACTTAAGTCAACTTCCTAACTACTTGGACCAAAATCTACAAAATCGTGACCACAATCCACATAATGCAGTCCAAATATACAAAATATGGCCAAAATACATAAAATATAGTTAATACTCCTTGTGTTCCATCTTCCACCTTGCGCAACATCTTTGAATTTGCACAGCATCCATGATGTTGCACAACTAACTATCCTCAAAACTGCCTGCCAACAGTTATCAGTTCAAATCACCTTGTCTTACTCGTTCCCCATGTGTTTGGGTCGTGTGGGTGTACCTAGGGGTATAGTGGTAGTGCGATTGGATCCCTGGACCCCGTATCACACGAATACCAGCCCATCCCCTAGTTGTTGAATCCCCCAATACAAAAAAAATATGGAGTTGGAGCATCATCATCTGCAACATGGAACTGGAGCATCATCTGCAACATGTATTTGGAGCATCGTTATCATCTATTAGAACATCATCATATGTAGCATGGAACTAAATCATCATTTGTAGCATGGGATTAGGGCATCATTAGCTGCAGTATGGAACATCATCATATGCATAAAAAATGATACATTACTAGCATCGATAGCATGAGTTTGGCTCATCAGCATAAAGCTGGAATAAAAAAAACAACAATAGCACGATGTTGGATCATTAGCATAAAGCTGGAATAACAACAAAGATGACAACACAAGGCTGCCTCATCAGCATAAAGTTGGAATAACAACAACAACATGTGACATCATCATCAACAACTAAAGGCTGGAGTAACATCATCTATGGTATGTTTATTAACAACCAACATGATCCTTCCTTAAGGAATTACGGGATCATGTATAACACATCTGTGGTACTCAGAAAATACTTCCTTTTGGAATTACAGGATCAAGTCTTTGTGGAGCTACCAATACTAATCACAACTAACACATACATAAATGAGAAGATCATTCCTTTCGAAATTACGGGATCAAGTCCACCCCTGACATCTTGGATGATCCTTCCTTTTGGAATTCGAAGGATGATCAATCCCAACTGAGCTACGTGTTGTGATCAGGATTCCATAGTATCAATAATACTCCCCCTTTATAGGGAATTCCTTACATACAACACTAATCTTGTCTCGTAGGTGTTCAAACTTCACACAAGACACGGGATTAGTCAACACATCTTCAACTTGTTCATTTGTGCTCACATATTGAAGCTTTATATCTCCCTTCTGCACCATGTCACGAATGTAGAAGTGCCATATTTCTATGTGTTTCATATTATCATGGAACATGAGGTTCTTTTTCATCTTCATGTAGCTTTGTTTATCACATATAATCATGGTAGAATCCATCTCCGTATTGAATAGATATGATAACAACTTCTGAATCCATATGGCTTCATAATTGGCAGAACAAGCTGCAATATATTTCACTTCTGTAGTGTTGAGAGAAACACTGGATTTCTTCATGTTTATCCATGAGATCATGGCTTAAACTAGACTGAAACATCCTCCTAGAGTGCTCTTTCTATCTAACACTTCCTGCCCAATCTTAATCTATATAACCATACAGTCTTATGTCATGATCTCTAGTATAAAGGAGACCATAGTCTATCGTACATTTTAGGTACCTCATCACATGCTTTATAGCTACCAAGTGAACATGTTTGGTCTCAGCCAGATACTAACTCAAATTGTTCACAGCAAAGCATATATCTGGTCGGGTATTCTTCATATACATCAATGAACCAATGATTTGTCTATATAGTGTCAGATCCAGTAATTCTGACGAAGCATCGGCCTTCAAATTCAAGTGTGTATCCATGGGTGTGACCATGGATTTACATTCCAACATGTCAAACCTTTTCAACATTTACAATGCATGCTTCCCTTGGTTAAGGAAGATTCCTTCTGGAATCTGCCATTCTTCAAGACCTAGAAAACAATGCATCAAGCCAAGGTCTTTCATCTCGAATTTTGCAGCGAGCTTCTTCTTACACTCTAAGATTTGCTTCTCGTTACCTTTCAAAAATAATTCATCCACATACAACAATAATATGACAGGTTCATCATCCATAACCTTGAAGTAAATGTTAGGATCAGCCTTACTTTTGGTAAATCCCAAGATCGTCAGAAAACTATCGATTCTTCCATACCAAGATCTTGGAGCTTGTTTCAATTTGTAGAGATCGTTCTTTAATTTACAGACATTTGTTCGTATGTCTTCAACTTCAAAACCTTGTGGCTTTTCTATGTACACTTCTTCTTCAATAACACCATTTAGAAAGGTTGTTTTCACATCCATCTGGTGTAGCTTCCGTTATGTCTTGGCTGTTAGCGCGATGATGGTTCTGATAAAAGTGTACCTTTCTATAGGAGAAAATGTGTCTTCATAATCAATTCCTTCCTTTTGAGAGAATCCACGAGCCACAAATCTGGCTTTGTACTTCTCAATACTTCCATCAGTTGTATGTTTTATCTTACAGATCCATTTGGAATATTCCACACTTTTTCCTTCTGGCTTGGGAACTACTTCCCATACATCATTCTTCATTATGGATTGGTATTTTTCCATCATAGATTCTACCCATTCTTTATTTTGAACAACTACTTCAAAACAAGTAGTTTTGTTATCTAAAAAATCACACATCAAATCCACATAACTAGGAAATGGCTTTGGCTTCTTGATCTGCCTTGTGGATCCTTCTGGAGCACCATTCTTGAATAATATCATGGGGCCAAGATGACTTTATTTTGTGAGAGATATTCATGTGGGGAGGCTCGTGGGGCTTAAACATATCATGTTCTTTCAGAATCTCATCATCATGAGAAGGTACAACTTCCTTCATCGGTTTTGCAGCTCTGGTAGCTACAACTTCTTCATATGTTACTTCAAGTTAGTACTTTCTCGACTTGTATCTTCATCAAAGGTTGCATCCTTCATGATCAATATTTAGTTTTGGTATGCCTATGACTATCTTTCTCACATGTGGTAGGGATTTTATAGTTTTATGTGAGCAAGCCTTCTATGATATTATAGAGTCATGGATCAAGGTTGCTTCTGAGAGACATCTCAGTTCATATAGGCCACCCTCTAGTTATAGATACATCTTATAGAGAACATATTCTTCAACTTCTTCTTTTACTAACTTCCTGGGAGGTTCTTCTTATTTTTCTTCTTCTACTAAGTTAGCATGATGTATTTTGTTATTCTTCCTCTTATATTCTTATTTCTTTGTCATTCAATTTCTCGAAATGTGTCTTATCTTATAACAATGGTAACATTGATAAGAGGAGAGATCATTCTGCTTGTAATCTCACTTTTTATTCTTTTAAATCATCTTAGGAGGATCAGACCCCTTATGAGTTTCATTCTTGAAATGATGTTTTCCTTTTCTTCTTCTGATATGAGTAGCTAGAGCATGGTCATCATCTCTAAGTAGTGCTTCTCGACAAGCTACTTTGGATTCCTCTTGAACACATTCTTCCCATAGGACATCATTTTAGGATTTCCTTCCTTGCATAGATTTTTTTGGATGAAGGAGTCCCATGGTATTGTAAGACCATTGAGAGCGGTCATTGCTATTTCAATTTCATCAATATTGTCTTCAATTGCTTCTAGTTGTTCTTTGAATTGAGAGACCCTTGTGAAGTATTCATGGATAGATTCACCCTTGCTCATATTTGCACTTTTTAGTCGGTCTCTCAAGTTCATCTTCCTGTTGATTTTTATTCCTTCATACATTCCTGATAGGGATTCAAACATCTCATTAGGTGTATCCTTAGAGGATACTTGAGGAATCAAGTGATCCTTGATTGAATCGGCTACGATCCTCTTGGCTCTAATCATGTATTTCTTGTATTTTTATTTTGCTTCACCTTCTTCGGGCTTCGGCACAACTCCCTTGATAAAATTTGGAAGATCCTTCTCTTCTAGAGTGAGTCCTATTATGTATTTCCAAGCATGAAATTTTTCTAGTCCTCCCAACTTGTCATCAAGCTTAGTGCTTGGAGACATCTTGTCCCAGAGATTAGAAAATGACAAAAATTGAAAAATTCTCAGAAATGAAAACTGTACTCAAGAAAATATGCACTTGACTTAAAAACTTCGATCTTGGTGATAAAAGATGCACCTAGGGGGGCCACACTTCCCTATGTCACTTGCACTCAAAGATTCCATTTTATTAGAAAACCCTAATTTTATTGTCTAGAGAAGGAGAGAGAGATTTACCTTATGAAATTTTCTCTTTGCATGCTAGCTCTGATACCATGTTAAGTTTTCTATGCTTCCATAGCTTAATTCCTAACTTGATTAGCATTTAATACATTTTCATAATAACAGCACAAAGAGGATCATTGAAAGAAACACAATCACAAGGTACACAACAATTTATCCTGGGAAAACCCTAATGGGAAAAACCAAACAAAAATTCCTCAATATAGATTATCAGTATGCAATTACCAAATACCAAGGTCTCATCAAGTGAGAGACCAAAGCCCAAGCATAAGAGCCAAAACACCAAAGACACTGGTCCTCCTCCTTTTTTCTCTCTCTTTGGTAATACAAGTGTGAGTGAGTGCATACAAATGAGGGCGGGCACCTCCCTATTTATACTTAAATCCCCAATTGATGTTTACGCTAAATGGGTCGATCTGTCTAGCTAACTTAGTCAAAATACCTAGGAAATGTCATAATAATAGATATATTATCATTTTCTAGGTGATATTGAACTAACTTACAATTGAGGGTTTACCTCGTGACTTTAACATGACCTTTTACATTAGTAACATCTCCCGAAGGAGGAATAATAATAATGTGAAGTACAAGTAGAATATTCTTTGAAGTTACATTATTTCAACATCTAGAAACATTTCTTGAGTTATGGTTCTTCTTGTGAGGATGCCTCCTTGAGCTACTCCCACTCTTTTACTAATTTCCTGAGTGTTTCCCATGATGAGTCTTTCTATGAGTGCTTGTTAATATTTGTAGCATGGTTGCATTCAATTGGTTATGTTCTTCTTAATCTCTGATTAGCCTCTCATTATCTACTATGCAACTTTGTATTTCCACTCTGAGGCTTATCATGGTTTCTACAATGTCCATGGGTGTTACTTAATCTCTTTAGCCATTAGATTATGTCTCTACATATTAAACATGTATATTTTTTTTAGAGAAATAATCCACCTTAGTACCATGGCCATACACCTATGATACATTTTCATTTGTCTTGTACTTATGTGATATGATCCAACTTAGGTTATACTGATCAATCTTGGTCTATTAGGTGATTCTGACTCATTTATTGATAGTTGAGGTATTCCACTTTGATCATTATGACTATTGAGGTGCTCTAGTTTGGTCATCCTAACTACCCAGGTGCCCCCATTGATGACAGTATTCCTTGGATCACTCCTCATCCCTTAAATCAGGAAACTTGTTTGACCATGGGCACTAGTGCATGTATTTCATGATTTGTTTTCTTCCTTGGGAATTTATTTCCTCCCAGAGCCTCTCCCAATCACACATGTGCTCAGCCACACCTAGCATGCCTTCATTTATGATCCAGAATTCTCCATCCATGTTCACACTAGCATTCATGACTGTTTGGGATGGTTTAAGAGTTGATTGATCCACCTAGGGGGGTTTTTGGGGTCAAATCATAGCCTGGCACATGTATGCATCCGAATGGCCTCCATAGGATAAAAATTTTCTCCCAATGTATCACAAGTATTTACCATACATATCTACAAGTTTTACACTAATAGAAACATCAGTTATTGGTACCATCTATGTGTGTTATTTTTCTCTCTTTTATTGTTTTCTTGCATATTTTGTGAACAAATTAGATTGTGAATATTTCCTTAGCTCATGTATCTCAATATGAATCAATTATCACATGGTATCAAAGCTTTGTGGATCTGAAAATCAAAACCAGAGTGTTTGAGTTGTTGTTTAGGGAATTTTCCAGAAAATTTGAGTGTTTGCATTGCAGGTACAACAAGTGTTATGTCACTTAGTGCGCAAGCATAATGGAGAAAACTCATGTGTTTCTTACCCCATTCAACTATTTCAAATTGAAATTCTGAAATGGTGATCCATATGAGGTCGAAAGGCATTTACAGATTCACCATGGGGACTGAGACTGAGCCCAACTCTATTGTGGAGCGATCGAAGTACTTCAACAGACTTGATGAGGAATTTGGGATGTTTTGTCTCAGCATTTCGATAGACCTTCTATTCCATGTAGATAGTCTTGTCATATCCAATGAATTTAGTCTCAAGATTGAGTCACTATTTGGGAATACTAATGAGATGAGAGGCCACCAGCTCGAAAATGAGCTAATCTCACTAAGTCCAACTCACTATGAGACAATCCAAGACTTCTTCACCAAGATCAAATCGTTCGTGCTTCAGCTGGAATAGTGTGGCATAGAGAAGAAATATGAGTGTTTTATCATGTCTATCCTTTGTAAGCTAGGGCCTGAGTATTCTATGTTTTTTTTTTACATTCCACTCAAGCAAGCTCACAGCTAGAAATTGGAGGGTGCATGCACTAGCAGACTTCATGGAGTCTTTGACTCAAGAATAAGACAAGATAGTGCAAATGGGTACCACCAAATCCAGTAAGATCAATAAATTTCTTCAGGAGTTTTGAATCCATCCAAAGGCAAGAATAAATCCGAAGATTCGAAGCAGTAAAGAGTGAAGGAGAAGAAGCATTCAGATACATAAAGCTCCAATTCAACTGATGAGGATTTGAAAGACGAGAGAATGAAGAGTAAGAGAGAGAATCCAAAATGTGATTATTGCAGAGGTTCACATCATGAAAAATAGTTATTCAGAACGAATATGGACATCATGACCAAGCTCCTTGAAGAGAACAACATTGAATTTTCCATACTTTGCAAGAAGAGGGGAGCGCAAGCCCTCCTTGGAGCAAGAAGATGGTAAGTGATTGTATGTTTTGGGTTCAAGAGAGAAACATGTTTATCATGTCTCTATTTAATATGTATTTATTTCTTATTTACATTCTGATATATCAGAATCTGAAAACTCCATCCCTTCCTTGTAAGAAACCCCAAACAGTTCACCAAAGTTTCCTCCAAAAACTAGTCTTTTTTCACTAGTTTCTAACTTGTCTTTTGAAATCTCTTTCCCACTCCATTCAAATCCTTGAAATTCTGATTTTGAAGGTGATATATAGGCTTATATACATGTTATGACATTCATAAACCCATTTCCCCAACCATTTTATGTACAAAATACCCAACAACCCTCACGTTCACTAGTTGGGAAATCTCAAAATTGTTTACTTTCCAATGCTATGTCACTTGTGTATGTTGCTCTTATGTATTGCATATCATTAATTAGTTTGACATAAATTTTATTGGAATTCATGTAACTATTTTTCCACATGTATGGACATGATCTCAACACCTATGGTTCAACTTTCACATCTCTAGACAATCCAGGTTCGCTCAACTGTCGATGTGATCTAGTTTCCAACTCTTCTCCCACTATGGACCCATTCACTCATGGAGACACTATAACTCTAATATTTTCTGCTGTATATGACTTATATTCTGATATTTAAGAGACTCATGATATTTTTTACATAGTTATGAAGGTGCTTCATCAAATTGGGAATAAGATTCATGGTTTAATTCATGATATGGCAGCTACACATGAGGCAGATTTTGTTGAATCGTTTAATGTTCTTTGGGAAAGAGTTTGCATATATATCTTTTCCATTATTGATTATGCTTCCATATCAAAGTATTCTTGCAAAAAAATTCATTCTTATGATGCTCCTCCATCAACAAATGATGAACTTCAAGGGGCCTCTCCACATGTTTTATGTCTACAACACATTGATGCATTGATGCATGATCTTGGCATCCACAACATCTTCACCAAGCATATCACCAAGAATTTTCATTCAGCTCAATAAAATGAAGAAGAATAAATGTTGAAGACATTTTTTAACATCTCTATGTTATGTCCATTCTTGAGGGAGGATTTTCCCCATTAGGTTTTGCCTCTTTCCTTGTTTTAGATGGACAAATAAAACTTTTGTTGTAAGAGGTGACACGATCCTTAGTTTCGAAGGCCTCAATAATCATTTGGTATAAGTTGTACAAAGTTAGAATTAAGGGGGGGTGTTAGAGAATTAATCCACCTTAGTACCATGGACATACACCTAGGATACATTTTCATTTGTCTTGTGCTTATGTCATATTATCCAACTTAGGTTATATTGATCAACCTTGGTCTATTAGGTGATTCTAGCTCATTTATTGACAGTTGAGGCGCTCCACTTTGATCATTATGGTAGTTGAGGTGCTCTAGTTTGGTCATCCTAGAAAAATAGGTTCCCTAATTGATGACAGTATTCCTTGGAGCGCTCCCCATCCCTTAAATCAAGGAACTTGTTTGACCATGGGTGCTAGTACATGTATTTCATGATTTTTGGCCTTCCTTGGGAATTTATTGCCTCCTAGAGCCTCTCCCACTCACACATGTGCTCAACCACTCCTATCATGCCTTCATTTATGATCCAACATGCTCCATCCATGTTCACACTGTAATTTGTGACTGTTTGGGATGGTTTGAGAGCTACTTGGTCCACCTACAAGGGTTTTGGGGTCAAACCCTAGCCTGACACATGCATGCATCCAAATGGACTCCATAGGCTAACAATTTTCTCCTAATGTATTATAAGTATGTACCATACATATCTACAAGTTGTACACTAATATAAACATCAATTATTGGCACCATCTATGTGTGTTATTTTGCTCTCTTTTACTGTTTTCTTGCATATTTTTTGAATAACTTAGATTGTGAAGATTGACTTAGCTCCTAGATCTCACTGTGAAGCAGTTCTCACAATTTTCCCCCACATAATATGTTTCAACTACATAATATCATGTGCATATTCCATGATGATGGTCTCACTACAAGGAAAACACCCTCTAGAAGAGGTTTTGCGGATGCTCCTCTAAAAAGAGTTCAAATATCAGTTTATAACAGAGGTATCTAGTGGAGGCGATCATGCAAAGGTTTTAGTAGATTTTTTTATTCAGTTCTTTTGATACATACCAAACACACCAGTGCACCTCAAGTCCATATGTATCGGTGCATATTAAAAACATAACACCTCGATGAGAACAAATTATGCATCAAACGAAGAGGGAAAAAATATTTTCTATTTCTACAACCAATAAAGACTAGTGCATTTAAACTACTCTAATGCACCAATGTGACCACATAAATGATGCATCAATTTTAGAAAAAGAAAATGATGCTTCTGACCTGGAAAATATTTTTTTTAAATAAGAAAAAAGGAATTATTGCGCATTTATATATTTTAACAGCATCAGTATGTCATGTGTAATTGGAAGCACCGAAGCAAAGTGTAACTAAAAGAAAAAAAAGATGGAAAACTTTTTAATATTTTTATGTTCACTAGCGGTGTGTTTACCTCAACCAATTGTATCTGTGTTATGAACGATATGCAACGATGTAGGGAAAAGTAAAAAATAAAACTAGGGACACAAAATATTTTTGTATCATTATATTCATTACCAATGTGTTTCTATATTTAAAATGCATCGGTGCACAATAGCAATTAGAAAACCAAGGGTAGATGAAAAAACTGGACGAAAAATGTTTTAATATTTTTATATAATGTAGTAGTGCATTTATCTTACTCAAGCGCATTGGTGTGTTGTATTAGATATGCATTGGTGTAGGGTAAAAACAAATGTAGGAAAAAAATATGTTTATATCGTTCGATTCATTAATGGTGCACTGTTAAGTTGACAACACATTGGCCCATAATAGAATTTAGAGCAACAAAAACGCAAACAAAAAAATGGACGAAAAAATATTTTAATAATTTCATATATGTGGAATGTGCATTCATATATCGTAAATGCACTGGTGCATCCATAATTGAGTGCACTAGAATAGGGTTATATCAAAAATGCGGGAGAGAATTTTCTTTATATTCATTTCTAGTGTGTCCATTCCTTCTAACCACACCAGTGCGTCCCTTTGTTGGGTGCAGTGAAATAGGGTAGAATTAAAAAAAATACCTAACCAAAAAACCATTTTTACCATCCCATGGTACTTTTGACCACCTAAGCACCATTGCATTAAGTTCCTACTTGAAACACCCTGACATTGGCGCTCCACATGGTCGAATTTTTGAATTCCGTTTCTTTCTTGGTGGCTTTTGAATTTTTCGAAATGTTGGGAAAATTTTGAAATTTCATCTACACCACAACCATGTCTCCCCAACATGCAAGTTCCTAGGTAATCTCTTTGATACCTCTAATTCAATTTTTTAACGAATAGAAAAGTAAAATTCACCTTAGATTTTTGTTATTTTTTAATAAATAAAAAAATATGCACATTGCGTTTGAGAATTTTGGCTCGCACTGCTATGGACAGTCCACCCTGTAAATTTTGCAGTGTGTACTGGTAGCATTACATTATCAATGGATAGCACACTACATTTCTAGTATGCTATAAATTTCATGACATGCTGCTAAATATTTTTAAAACATTTTACACATTTTTTACGTTAGGTGTGTTTCACAAAGCATAAAGCCCCGTTAGCAATGCGATTAACTATGGTAATGCATCGATTCTAGAAAACACCTAGACCATCATATTAACGGTGCTTTGTAAGTTTTTAGACGCACCACCACAATAATTAAAAGAATCTATTTCAATATTCACAAAAATAATTGGTGCACTATAATAATACATACGCATTTCCATGTTGATGTGTGTATGCTTAACATATCATGCACCACCATGGCCTGTGAAAAATAGTATTTTTCACAAATATCTATGCTGATTACGATGCACTCTAGATAGTTATGTGGATCATGTATGGTGCACCCATGTGTCTATATCACATCGGTGCTACCTAATTATGGATGCACCAAAATTTAAGATTTCATAAAAAATTGTAGTGCATTTTAGTATCACACATGCACCGGTGCAATCTAGTTTACAAGTGCACCATTTTTACATTTGTTAAATGAAATTTCAACACACGGAGCACGAGGATCAATGTAGTGCACCGTTTTTTATGCTTATGCATTTGTAATTCACCGATTATTGATGTTTTAATTTTAGTTTATTCGATATACATATTCGGTGTGTTGATATTACAGTAGGGAATCGTCGACGATGTTCTTTTGTTATAAAGAGAATTGTTAGCAGTGTGTGAGTATTATATAGGCACGTCGCTTGTTAAATTCATTTAATCTGAGCAAATAACTATTGTTTGATATTAATAGATAAAATGATCATTTAATGAAATATTTATTATTTATTATATACATGTATGGGTCTGTTTATGAGAGTAATGGAAGTTATGTGTGAAATAGAGACGTCGACGATGAAGCTAGAACAAGATTAGTAGCCGTAGGTTGACCTGTACAATGTCGTACAAGAGTGAGAGTATAGAGAGAGGGATAGAGACTTGTACCCAAGACCCATTACAGTATAGACACAAGACCTCTTGAGGGTTGTCTACCTCCTTAAGTTCTATCAGGAGGATGCATCCGTAAAGGGGAACTTAGGTTTTTTGATGTTGTTGATATGTCATTGGGATCAATGTATACATGCCCTTAGTTTTGGTCCCAATCTATGGTTTCAACCCAACAAGGAGGAAATCTACTTCATCTGTAGGCTATATGAAAGAGAGGGGATTTTCCCTAGTTCCCTAATGTCCTGCTTGGTGTCATATCAAAGATTCATCTTGCCTGCTCTTAAAAATATATCAATGACTTGGTCACTAACCCTACTCTTTTTCAGGTTTGTTGAGGAGAGTTATGTATTTCTTGTTTCTATGCAAATTAGGTTAGGTGCCTCTCATTTTTTGTTACAATGGTTTTTCACTTCATCATTAATGGTAGGAACATTATTTTCCCTCTATTTTATTATGTAGATTCTTTAGTACATAGGCCTAATGCATTAGGTGTTCTTCCATTTTTTTGCGATGGTTTTGTTTTTCTCTTGATCAATGTCGTGCACGATTTGAAAGCAAGATCAACTTCCCTTTTAATTCAAATATTTTTTGTTTATTTTTTGAGAGGTTTTCGATCATGAGTCTATCATTTGACCACTTCCCTCCTACGGTTATGATAGAGGTGTGAATGCATATGTGGGGATGGATGTTTCCCAAGAGGTTGCAGCTAGAGTTCCCAGTGAGAATCACTTCAGATGTACTAGACTTACTAGCCAGTGAGGATTATCATACATTGGACCTTGTGACATATCCTAACATGGGGTTGGAATGTAGAGCATGTCACAACATCTATTTCACTCAGAATGAGCCACCAGATGACAGAGGTGATATTAGCATTATGTTAAAATTAATCTAGTTTCAATTTAATGTCTTACTTAATACAGATCAAATTTGTCATGTAACACCAAGTTCATGTGGTATGGAAGAATCTGTTTCTAGATAAAGAAGATATCCATATTCATAATAAAGAATACATATTGAATAAAATGATTGATGATGAAATTACACAATTGGTAGCCGCCATTTATATGGTTGGGCATCCCTCTTTGAGGAGACACGTCCTTTTAAAACTAATATTAATTGTTATTAATATTATTATTTTTATTATTGATTTATTGTTATTTTATTTTTTATTTAATATTTATATTTGTAACATTTCCCTTCCCTTAAAGGTAGAGTTGTCCTCAAAGATGAGAGTGTTGATGCTCTCTTATTATGGGTTGTGTTTGAAGTGCTGACTCAAAAACTGCAATCTTGAATCGATTCGGTTCTATGGACTTGATTATGGAACTTGTGTTGTAATCCTTTCTTCTTAAGTGGTGAGTTTTTGAGACAATACGACTTGTACTTATTGGTTTTCCCTATCATCTTTTAGATTCCATTTATGAATAATTGTGTATTTTCACTTCCACCTTTTGCACTAGTTGTGGATCCTATGTTGGAATTTTGAAGAAATGTTCCACTGTAACATCGATTATGTGTGTTATGGAAGAATCTGTATCCAGATAACGAAGATATCCATCTTCATAATAAATAATACATTGAATAAAATGAATGATGATGAAATTATACAATTGGTAGCCGCCATTTACATGGTTGGGCATCCCTCTTTGAGGAGACACGTCCTTTTGAACCTAATATTAATTTTTTATTAATATTATTATTTTATTATTGATTTATTGTTATTTTATTTATTATTTACTATTGATATTTGTAACATTTTCTTTAAATTGTTTGATTAGATTGTTTAATGAAATTGTCTAATTGTTGTTGTGTACTATATGGTTTGTAGATATTGGCACCTATGATGGGAGGGGCCTCCACCAGTGCAGGTAAATGAGGATATGGAGGATCCTGATTTGTCGTAGATTCCTTGACCTAGTGATCCAACCAGCAACCGACAGGTTCACCTTTGACATGTCCGCCTCGACGTGTTCATTTAACAGGTTTGCCTTCGACAGGTCTACCTCGACATGTTCATTTGATAGGTTCACCTTGACAGGTCCATCTCAACATGTTCGCCTCAACATACAGCATACCAACATGCTTTGTGATGGTTGAACTTCTGAACCGTTATAACTTCTTTGTAACTGAACGAGTGGGTAGTCACCCAAGCATCTCAGCATCCTATATAAGCATGTACATTAATGTAATATATCATATTTCTTATTATCAATCCGATTCCTCCATCTTTCATGGAGTAGAAGTAATAAATTGGTTTGAATTCTTGCATATTATCTATGTGTATATTTCTTGTCGACCTAGTGTGTTTCCTACTTTGTTGGTTCTTCTTATATGCTTCCACCATAATAGAAATCGACTCATTCAGTCGATTGTTGTCCTTAGCATGCACCTGGGCACGGCCTGGATCATTGGTATCAGTGAAAGATCTTGTTCATAGCTTAAGTTACATAAGCCCTTCCATTAAATTTATTTGACTTATGCCTATTCAAACACACTCACAAACTCAGCAACACAAGCAGACACTTCCTTCAACTTCAGAAAAGATGGTCGAAGAAGCAGACAATATACATGCAACTGACAAGATAGAACAACTCATAAAAAAAGAATTGGCTCGCCAACGAACCGAAATGTTTTCCCAGTTCAGTGATATTCTCATGAGAGTCACTACAACCTCTGGGGAATCCTCGACATGACCTCACCCTAATAAAATCATCCCCTTCAGAGTGCAAATGAATCTAGATATATCGAACCTTGAAGGAAAGATTGACGCAGAATCCATCGACAATTGGGTACAACAACTAGAATATTGCTACGTAGTTAATCAACTCTCTGAAGTGAAAAATATCACCATTGCATCCTTAAATATGTCAACCTATGGACACTTCTAGTGGGAGAATGTATCAACAAAGATGGAAACAGAAGAAGACCCCATAGACACATGGGTAAAATTTGTCAAATATGTTCGAAAGGAATTCTACCTGCCCAAGTACCATGAACAACAGTATAAGAAGTGGAAGTAGCTACGGCAATGGAAAGATCAATTCGTACAGAGTTACACGAACGAGTTATATTGAATCATGGCTAAACATGGCGTCCAAGAAGAAGAGAAATTGCTTGTCCTGAAGTACGTCAACATTTTATCCCCGTAATTTCAGTAAGAGATGGAGTTTATGACTATTATTACACTTACGGATGCATTTCATTACGCCATCAAGCTTGAATCTAAACAGAAAAGAAAAGCACGTTTCGTGAACAAGCCAACAGGTCAAACATCCGACAAGAAGTCACCAAGAGACTCCGACAAGTTCAAGAATCCTTCTCAGTCGACTCTGCCAAATCCTAATCATCAAAAGAAGGAAATTCAAAAAGACAAGAGGGATCGTAAAAAAAAAATTCCTACCGAAAATTGTGTGATTATCACAGTTCATCATGGCATGATACGTCAGAATGCAAAGCTCAGAAAACATTTTTGGAAAAATTGTCGACATCCGACTTGTCCAACAGAACCCTGCTAGAATCTGATCTAGATGCATCAACCCTTTTGGCTTCAACCTCGACCACTTTGACAGCCTCGACCATCGTTGATGAGGAGGAATGAGAGCACCTATTACATACACAGATATGGGTTTAGAACAATCCATTACATCTGATTGTGGATCATGGTAGCCAGAATAACTTTGTTTCTAAAGATCTTGTGAAGGAATTAGGCCTTGTCACCAATCCACATCCTCGACCCTACAATATCGATTGGATGAAGGATGGGTAGGAACTAAGGATCATGGGACAATGTTGACTCGCCTACTTCATTAAGCCTTTTGAAGATGAAGTACTATGTGATGTGGAACCGCTTTCCATAGGTCACGCCCTATTCGATAAACCCTACCTATGGGATTGACACAGTACATATCAGTCACAGCCTTAGAAGATGATTGTCAAAATATGGAATCAATGGTATGGCATGCTAGAGCGACAACCCACATCAACGTTTGCTATGATATCTGCCAAAAAAACAAAGAATCTTATCAATCATGCTCAAAATTTTGCATTAATCATGATAAAGCCTCAACATTCCAGGAAGACTGTAGCAACGAGTTGACTCACTGACCAGTGTAGCTCTCGACAACAAAAATAGATTGACATCATTCTTAAAGAATACCAGAACATATTTCAAGCACCCAACATAGTACCTATGCATTGTCAAGTAAAACACTCCATTGAACTTGTTCTTGGTTCTTCATTACCTAATGCATCTATTTACAGAAGATCCATTCTTGAAAATGAAGAGATTCGTAGACAAATGTAGGATTTGATCAATAAGGGTCATATCCGCCCCAACTCCTCTCCTTGTGGAAGTCCACTCATCTTAGTTCCAAAGAAAGACAGGACTTGGTGCATGTGCATCGACTATCGGGCTCTCAACAAAATTTCAGCGAATAACAAATACCCTCTTCCATGGATTGATGAACTCATAGACAATCTAAAAGGTGCTATGTTCTTTACAAAACTCGACCTCAAGTCAAGATACCACCAAATTCATATCGAGTCCAGCAATGTATGGAAAATGGCTTCCAAAACCAAGGAAGGATTGTTTGAATGGTTAGTCATGCCTTTCGGCTTAACCAATGCACCTGCAACCTTCATGAGATATATGGATGACCTTCTACGAGCCTTCATTGGTAAATGTGTCATTGTCTATCTCAACGATATCTTGATTTTCAATCGATCATGGGAAGAACATGTCCAACAACTTCGGTAATTTTTCGACACTCTCCAACAACATAGGCTATATCTAAACATGGACAAATGCTCATTTGTGATGACCAACATCAAATATTTGGGGTATGTAATTGACTCTATAGGCATTCATGTCGACCCAAAAAAAGTACAGATCCTCAAAGATTGGCCCATTCCTCAAAACATTCATGAACTAATAATTTTTCTTCATTTGGAGAATTTCTATTGACGATTCATACTTTGCTTCAGCCACATCGCATGGCCTTTGAATCAGTTGATGAAATGAAATGGGAAAATTGTCTTCAAATGGACACTGACACAACAACAAGCTTTTGAACAAATAAAAAACAAGCTTTGTACTACACCAATACTTGTGTTACCTGATATGCATAATCCCTTTGAGATTGAGATGGATGCATCAGACTATGCCCTCGATGCAGTGATCACTCAATCAGGTCACCCATTCATGTTTCATTCCGAGAATTTCAGCGACATAGTTCGAAGGTACTCGATGTATGAAAAATAACTGTATGCCATTGTGCAAACTCTCAAGCACTGGAGACACTACATTCATGGCAAGGAAACGGTCATCCTCACTGACCATAAACCTTTGCAGTATGTTCCGTCCCAGTTGAAACTACATACAACTCAAAAATTCAAGTGGATTAATTACCTGGAACAATTTCAATGGGTAATTAAGTATCGAAAAGGAAAATCCAATGCCGCAATCGATTGTCTTAGCAGACCACCCATTACTCTATTGTCTATAGTGATGAGTATGCATGGTTATGACACCACTACTTGGACACAATTGTATTCGGTAGACTGCGATTTTTCTACAATCTATCAACATATTCAGACTGATAAGTTGTCGACTGCCGACTACTTCCTGAAACTTTGAAAGACACCTTGTTGTACAAGCTTGGACAGCTTTGTGTACCAACCGGTGAGCACCGACAGAAGCTCATTTGGGACGCGCACTACAACAAGACTGTAGGATATTTTGGAGTCACAAAAACACTTGTTATCCTCCAAATATATTTCTACTGGCCTTCACTTAAATATGACGTCAACAAGTACATTTGATCGTGCATGGTTTGTGCCATTGCTAAACCGCTGAATCGATGAAAAAGTACTGTATACACCCATTCCAGTCCTTGGTCAACCATGGGAATCTATTTCTATGGAATACTTGATGGGATATCCTACTACCAAACATCAGCATGACGTGATACTAGTAGTAGTCAACAGATTTTCCAAGATGGCTATACTCATACCATGCACGAAGACTATGACATCACAACAAACTGCTCAACTCTTCTTTTAACATGTGTGGAAACATCATGGCCTCTCGATGACCATTATTTCCAACATAGATGCTATATTTTTTAGTACCTTTTGGAAAACTCTCTGGAAACAGCTTGACATAAGAATTTCTTTGTCGACAGCCTTCCGTCTGCAGACAAACAGACAGACGAAAGTTGTAAATCGCTTAGTCTTACAATTTCTTCACATGTACAACCACAAGCATCATCGAACATGGGATGACATCCTTCCATACATACAGCACAGCTACAATCGTGCTCAACACAACTCTATGGGAAAGAGTCCATTTGAGATATGTTACAGATTTCAACCCTCAGCGCCTATCGACTTAATCATTTCCTCGACACAATCGAACGACACCGACTTTGAAGGACGAGAAGTGGAGAAAGCATTGAAGTTCAGAGATCAAATCTATAACATTCATAAGCAAGCACAAGAGATGTTGCAATGAGCTAATGCAAAATATAAGGCCTGACACGACAAGCATCATATTCCTCATTCATTCCAAATTGGGGACCAGGTCTGGTTACATCTAAAAAAGGAGTGCTTCACTAGTCCATATAGAAATATGAAACCTTTGCGATATGGTCCACACAGTATCCTTTAAAAAGATGGAGAAAACGCTTTTCATCTCGACATTCCTGCATGCCTTAGCCTACATCCAATTTTCAATGTAGATCTACTTCGACTATACCATGCACCATTGTTCAAACAGAATGACATGTAGATAGCAGAACCTGAAGGGATCCATCCAGATGTTCAAGAACCTCTTCTTTGTGACACCATTGTGGGACGACGTATACACCATACAAGGATGAACTCCATTCCCTTGTTTCAAGTGGCTAAAGCTGGATAGTTCCCCGGGAAAGAAAAATGGTACTCTACTACTAAAATAGCCAACAAGTTTCCTCACATGAACGAATACACAATGGAGACCATTGTTTATTAAGGAAGGAGGAATGATTCAACCAGAAACTGACAAGTTCACCTTCGATAGGTCCACCTTGACATGTTCAATCGACAGGTTCACCTTCGATAGGTCCTCCTTGACATGTTCACTCGACAGGTTCACCTCAACAGGTATGCCTCGACAGGTTCACCTCGACATACAGCATACCAACATGCTCTATGACAGTTTAAATTCTGAACTGTTATAACTTCTTTGTAGCTTAACATAGCGGGTAGTCACCCAAGCATCTCAGCATCCTATATAAGCATGTACATTAATGTAATATATCATCTTTATGATCATCAATCTGATTCCTCCATCTTTCATGGAGAAAAAGTAATAAATTGGTTTGAATTCTTGCATATTGTCTGTGTGTATATTTCTTATCGACCTTGTGTGTTTCCTGCTTTGCCGGTTCTTCTTATATGATTCTTCCATAACAGAACTCGACTCATTCAGTCAACTGTTTCCCCTAGCATGCACCTGGGCATGGCCTGGATCACCTAGCCTGTGTTGCAAACTAGATGCTAGGTTTTCGAAGGATGTGGAAAACAGGTTATCCACATTGTTTGCTCAATAGGGAGTCCACCATGTATGATTTTAGAAGATCGTGCAAGATGCCAACCTAGTATATCTATTCCTTGTGATATAAGGAATTTGATGTAGTATATCGTTGATGCATCTAACCTTCTAGATTCTAGGAGGGATAACCATTCTACATCTAATGAGATTAGTGTTCCTCCTCCTTCACCTCCTCCTCCATATCTTTCTTCTCATTACCGAGATGATGGAGCATCAACCTCTCATCCACCTCTCATCATCATCATCATCGTCGTCATCATGAAGAATGACCATTATTTCCTCCTCCACTCCCAGCTATCCCACCACCATCTCTGACTCATCCACAGGTCAACCGACTAGCCTCTTCTCCTCACTGACCCAACCATCCACCATATCCTACTCAACTCACATCATTTCTAGATAGGATGTTCACATTTGATGAGATACATCTTCAGGGAGATATCTATGATACTGTCTAGTCTATTTTTTTTCCTAGTAGAGCTATTGATGCCTCTAGCTTTGCTAGTGGAGGTGTCAATTCCTCTAGCTCTACTTGCAAAGGTAGTGATGCCTCTAGTTCCATATGTGAACTAACTATCTCATAGAATTTATTGGACTTGAGATGTATATTTGGCATGTATCATGAGTTTGTTATATATATATATATATATATATACTGCATTTTTCATGTTGATGTTGATGGTGATGTGTATGTTTGCTAGGTGCGCTTGATAGATGTGTATGCTAGATGATGCATGTTATATGCGTGTGATGATTATGTTAGATAATCCAGCTTGTGTTTTGTTAGATGTTATTATTAGATTTTGTATTAGATGAAGTTTAAATTTGTTTGATGTATATGTTAGATGATGTTAGGTAATGTTTACATGTGTATGTTAGGTGATGTTTGATGTGTATGTTATACTATGTTAGCAAATTTTTTATATGTATGCAAGATGTTGCTTATATTTGATAGGTGATGATAGATGTGTATATTAGATGATGTTTGTTGGATGTGTGTAATAGTTATGTTAGATTATGTTTATGTTTGTTACATGGTGATGATGATGGTAATGAACGTTAAATGATGTTAGGTGATTTTAGATTAATTAATAGATATTTATATTAGATGATGTTAGGTGATATTAGATGTGAATGTTCGTATTTGCTAGATGTTGTTGTTAGATGTGTATCGAAAACAAATTCCTCCAATTTTATATCATGTATAAACATCATACATATTTATTTTGAAAAATTGTGAGAGGTGTTTATTTAAAAACATCAATGATAACTTGTTCCTTAGAGTGCATTTATTATCATATTGTTATAATTAATGTAAAGAAAATTGTGAACTTATATTATATAATAAAATGGAGAAAGGTTTGACATCTAATATCTTAATTATATTTAAGTTAATTAATTTTGAAATTTATTTTAATAATACAATGCATTTCATTTCCCTATAACAAATATTTGTTTATACTAATTTACTCTGAACTTCTAAGTTACATATGCATCTAATTTTATGTTTAATTAAGTGAAAGTCATAGTTAAACATGCAATTGGATTGTTATTATTACAACACAACAAAACGCTATTACAATGCAAAATGAAATTAAATGATGTAAGGTTGCCTAAAACAATGATAAACATGATATACACAGACGTATATTTTTTACAATATAATCCTTATAAACCATTTAACCCTTACCTATAAAATGTATAACCCATATCAATTAAAAACTCTCAAACTCACCATATAACCCTTACCTATAAAATGTACAAATCCATGTCAATATCTCTAGTTTAGATGACATTGTTAAATATGTTGCACATATTCCCCTTTTATGAATTTGTGGGTGTTTACGAATTTGATTTGTAGATTTTGTGTAGACTTTACAGATTTTGTGTGGCCATTTCCTTTTATTTTGCGACATATAACATTATTCTAAAAAACAAATGTTTATTGTTATTGCTATAATTTGTATTTCATCCACCATATTTAAAAATATAATTATATGTTGCACTAATACAAACCAATATCTACACACTATTATTTACTATAAAAAAGATGTTTTCATTATGTTAAACCTCTCAAATGTTTCATTCACACTTGATGTAACTAAAATTCCTCAAATGTTTCAATAACACTTGATGTAATCAAAAGAACTAATCTAACTTGAGTAATTTAAATAGTCATAAAATATCATTAGAAATTTGTAAAAATAAGTTTGAACTATTAAAAATGGTCATCTCTATTTGTACATTTTTGTTTTGAAAATTTTCAACATTTAGGTTATAAATTGATGTGCTTATATGAAAATATAATTTATATTTTGTAGGAAAAAAGAATAACACCTCGTTATAAAAAAAAATGATTTCTCTATACTTATACATTTTTTATAAATAAAAAGAATATATTCCTAAATATAATTATAATTGTGCATTCCCAAATATAATTAGATTTCTTATATTTGATATTGTTACAACATGTTTAGATTTTTGTGTCGGTACCTCAAATCATTAACCTTATTACTACTTACTACATTGTGAGAAACAAAAGAACCATCAAATAAATATGCAAAATGCACTAAAACTTAAAAATTAATTTTTTTTTAGATATTAAGAATCATTTAACTTTTGTGTTATTGATATTAAAAACTTATGTATAATTATAATTCAACAAGAGGGAAAGTTGCAATGCAACTAATTCCCTGCCAATGTCAATTCTTTAAGAGCCATGGAAAGCTAAAGATTAAGTCACCGATCTACATCGGTATGCTAAAGATTAAGACGCCGACCCATTTTTTTATTTAGGCAAGTTAAAGAGATGTCGATATGTTTTCAAAAGCCAATGGGACAAAGGATCTGCATAAAAATTTTATAATGCCAGGTGTACACATATCCTGATGAATATTGAATAAATCATACCAAAATGCTCTTATGATCCCTTAGGCCATGAAAGGAGCAATACATTGATCATAGATGGAGTGAACCTAGTAATGAATTTGTCGAGGAGCAAGTTTTGGTTTCTCTAGAATCTCTCAAATCCTTTACATAACATCGCAGTTGGTTAGGGTAATGTTATAAATGCAAGTGTTACAATGTGTGTACATGTCTGATCTGGATTTGGATTACTTATCAGTTCTTATGAAGAGCCTTTGTGAATTCTGCAATGGAGAAAGTGGAACTTGTGGAAATTAATTTTTAGTTCTATCTTGATTTAGCAACAATGTAATTGTCCTATCGTGGCCTCCACGGAACAATTTCATAGATGATCTACTTTAAGTTGGCATTGAAAATGGGCTTATTAAGATTCATCGTTTGGACTGGAACGAAAGGAAATCTCAGATATGAAGTGGCCTTTGTTTCTCTGTCATTAATCCAGCAGAACCGAAATTTCTCAAATAAATCATGTTATCCTTCAAGATAAATCTGACATCAAAACTGAAACTAAAGGTATAAATGGTTGTAGATTATACAACTTTGCAACTTCACAATTTGATTTATGAGAAGAATCACAATTTGAAAGCTATAAAAGATTCTAAATATTTTAAGTCAAAGTATCAAAGCTATAGAGCTTATCCCAGAGGAGAACTTTTCAAGAATATACCAGAGGTCCTCAAGGCAAATCTGATATTGAAGGAAGACTCGATCAACGCCCACCCAACAAAATGTTACTTAGGCTCAACTTTGAGTTTTTTCAAAGATAGGAGCTATGTAAACAACGAGAAGTTCGAGGGTCATCTCCTCTCTTGTCTCTTCATTGATTAAAATTTGACACAAGGCCATGTAGGGAGGAGCCACTAATTGCCACATGGTGATTCACCGAGATGATGGAACGATGTGAGTCTTGGTATATGGCTTGAGTTGTGGACAATACTGCTATTAAGTGGAGCCAAACCATGCTATGCCATTGGCACTTGAATATTTTTGAAAGTGTCAGATTGCCTTAGCATTAAAATGGTATCAAGAAAATTGATATGTGATCGCTCTTCACTTATGAGAATTATTGGTTTGTATGCATCAAAACCCTTTAATGTTGATTCTATGCTCTAGCAAGAAATAGCTTATATTTAAAGCTCTAATGGCACCATGATAAGTGTTAACCCTATGCATGCAGAAGTTGATGTGCCTTATACTTTAATCATGTGTTAGGTTTAAAAGAGGGTATGCTCATTGCTATCTTTTAGGCTAGCGATGTGTGAAAACCAAGTGTGCTCTACATTATGTTTTAAGTCAACACTATGTACAAGCAAAGCGAATGATACTCCATTTTTCAACCATGCACTAGGTGTAAACCATGTATACGCTGCCTTAAATTCTAAATCATCCCCAATGCATAACAAATGGAGCGCACACTTAATTTTTAAATCTCCACCATGTCGGACCTTATGTTTTTAACCTTCGTTGGAATGGAAAAAGGGAAGCGCACCCTTGTATTTCAAACCTCCGACAAGTTCGTGGCATTACTTTTATTTTACACGACATTACTTTTATTTTATTTATGAACATTTGTATTCACACTCGTTTTAAATTGCAACTTTGTTTTACTTGTAAAAAGATCATTAGTTAAAGTCAAATCTTTTTGAAATTTTACGTCAAGCGTATTTTAATGATTTGATTCAAATTATTAAATTTATTTTAATTTAAAATAATAATTTTTTTGAACTAAATTCCTGCTTCATAGAAATGACGAGATAATTGAATTAAATTCATGTTGCATCGAAATTGTTTTGTGTTTGTTTTTTTCCAGAGGAAAAATATTCATTAGATATCCAGTCAAAACCTACAAAGAGTGTTCAAAACCCACAAACAGTGCTCAACAACCTGAGCAAACAGGGCCAGGCTCCAGGGATAATTTTAGGGGTGAATTTTAGCCCAGTGGGCTATTTTTCCATGTTTTTCTCCCAAAAAAGATTCGCCATTTTTTATTTTTTGAAGCCCTGTTTCGCCCAATTTTGACGGGGTAAAAATTTTGCACCCTAAATATAGCGAAATTATTATATAAATGATATAAAATCCTTGGAAATTAAAATATTTTTTGAAAAATATCGCCAATCATTTTATAGTTGGCGTTTTAAGAATTGGTAATATTCGTCAACATTTATACATTTTTAAATAAGTATGGTTCCTTAAAATCATCCCTGTCAGGCTCCCAGCCAAAGTAAAAAATACCACAAACAGTGCTCAACAACCTGAGCACCCACCCAAAACCAAACTCCCAGCCAAAGAAAGCATTGGGGGCATGTACAAACTATTCCAAAAGAGCCAAAGAAAAGTTGCAATCACATGGACAAAACCCCACCATCCAGTAGCCAAATCCAAGGCCACTCATAGAATGAACTGGTGAAAGTCCACCATGGGTAAGCAACTGCTACCATGTGTCATGCCATACCAAAAACCATCCGGCAAAGGTGTCGTCGCCAATTGCAAGTAGATCCTCTATAAGCAGGGTGGATGGCAACTAGGGTTCAAACCCTAGCCATCTTGTATAGGAATGAAGCAACCGCCTGAGAGAAGGAAGTCGCACCACAGTAACGGCCCTCTACAGTTCGAAACCTCACCAGCTTTGTTTCCCGCACTTCAGCAACATTGCCTTTCTGTCAATGACAGAGCACCTGAAGCTCACTTTTTTCTATTGTAATCCCACATGTTATGCACTGCTTACACCAACTCTCTGGTTCCTTCTCTATGACAACGAGCTCGAGCCCAGACGCACCATCATCGCTTGGTTCTGGGTACTCAACCACGCAAAGGAAAAAGGGTAGCGGCTAGGGTTAGAACCCTAGCCGCCTGAACATTGCTCAACAGCTCTGACTCTCAAAACCCCTGCCCGCTCCGCTCCAAGACCCTCAAGGGACACCCAAATCCTGTTTTGTGGTTGCTTATTAGGTGCTTGGCGAGTTGTGTAGTAATTATAAACTATATCGTATGGTCTTTTTTACATAACTTTTAAATATTTTTCACAAAAGTTTGAATATGATTTGGTGATAAGTGGTATTTTCGTACTCACATTCATTAAGATGTATAATGTATTATGGGTTTCAACAAATATGCTTTAAAAGTTCTCACTTAACTAATTTAATAATGAAGTTTTCATAATTCAGATGTGTTTTTTCTTTTCTTTTTAAATCATATAATAAAATTTGTTTTTACCGTTTCCATTAAACCAAATGATACAAAAGTTTTCATTCCTAAGCTATCGTCTAGTGGATGGGATGCATGCCGCTCAATAATGTTGAGAGAATTATCCAGTGATACATATGACACTCAGGAAACTTAATACACTATAATAAATTCCACGGTAATTTTGAATAAGTTGAGATTAATGTTTTTTTCAACCAAAAAAAAGACAACCATATATAGTATAAAGTCGTGTTAAATTGATCACACATTACATTTTCCAAAGAGTCTTTGAAACAGGTAAGGTGTACCAAGACAGAAGAACCAGGGTCTCCACAAAGCAACTCATCTCCGGGATCAAAACAGAAAAAGCTAGGCATCATCCAATAACTCAAACCAAAGGCATAAAGCCATGTTCATACAGAGCAAAAAAGCCACTACTAATAGACTTCAAAAAACTGCATGCATAAAAGGAAAAATAGAGCAAGCAAGCCCTTCCAAAGGGAAGGCATGTCAAAAGTTTAGAAGCATTCCATAACCCCCTCCGCTATAAGACCATCACAAGAGAATTCCGACCAGAAGATTGAGCCCGGCTCCAATAGGAGCGCCTGTTTTGAGAGAGCATCAGCCAAGGTATTATATTCCTGAAAGATATGATGACATACCAAAACTAGGTACTCATCCAACAAACTTCTGACTTTAGCAATCCAATGCGTTAAGGGTGGAATCCGGAGAGCACCTCTCTTCATGGCCCAGTCTATGATAACTCTAGAATCACCTAGAATCTGCTGCAGAATTAGACCATGAGTCTTTGCAAAAAAAAGGAGCCCCCAGAGGGCCAAGAGTTCCGCTCTGAAATTTGAGCCAAATCCCACACCCATACGCAGAATGAAGAAGTGATTTATATTCCAATAGAATCACCATGCCTGCACCACATCTACCCTTCTGTTTAACACCGTCAAAGAACCCGATAGAATCTCCCATATCCAGAAAAGGGAAGAAACGTTATGGGTACGCCTTCTAGGCTCAACAACATCAGACAAAGCAGAGGAAGACAAAATCTTCTTGAAGGCCCGATTGACATCAATAAAGCGTCCCTGAAAAATATAATCATTCCTAGTGCACCAGAGAACCCACAAGCAGTGCAAAGCACATTCCAGAGGAATAGCAAGGTGACTCTCAATAGACATGAGAAAACCAGATAGGTCTGGTTCATCCCACACCCAAGGCACATTGAAGGAGCAACATATATGAGACCATACAAATCCGAAGCCATGACAAAAATAGAAAAGATGTTCCATTGTCTCCACCACCTCCAGACAAATACAACATCTGCTCAAGCCCTGATACCCCCTGCATTGAAGACAGTCCCAAGATAAGATTTTGTGATTAAGAGCTGTTAGAATAATCCGTCGGGATTATTGTAAATAAATAATAAATAGGAATATGAATAGATAGGAAGGTGAAAAGGTTGGTTCTCAACCGCCATTGTAATGTATAAATATTTGCTTTGGTAAGGGAATAATATTGAATCGGGAGTTATTACCAACAAGTGGTATCAGAGCAAGGCTGTCTGCCATAACTCCTGCTGCATTTCTGCCCATTCCTGGCATTCTGCTTGCCAGTCCATTGCCAGACTGCTCCATCAGTCTGCCAGTCGAGTCGCATGCAGTGTATGCGTTACTCCTCCTGCCTGCGTTTTATGCTCATACGTTTGATGTATAATGAAGAGCCTAACCCTAAGTTTTAACCACGATCTCCATTCAGTTTTCGTTGTTGCTGTATATTTTTTATGTCTGTATATCTCTGCGATATAGTGTGAGTATATCTCTGGTAAACCCTAATTTATGCTGCGATCTGTAGTTTTTGAATACCTCAGTGAAGAGTGCTATTGGTATCTGTAGTTGTTGAATCCCTATGTGAAGAGTGCTATTAGTACCCACGAGTTGTATCGACTCGGCATAGTCCGCTTCGTCATTTGGCTTATTACCATGAATTTTCTTCCCAAGATTGAATGTTAACAATGGTTTCGACTCCAATTTGGTGTTCATTCTAGCGGCTCTGCTGTGCGCTCTCGTGTGTGCTGTGGGCCTGAAGACTGTTGCGTGGAGAACTAGGCTGCTGCGTCGAGAACTGAGCATGTATATACCTTGCGTGGACTACTGCGTGTATATACCTTGATGAAGAACCACCAGCTGGAGAACTGCGTGAACATTAAACGCTGAAGAGTGAACCAGAGCGTGAGCACGAGAGCATTGAAGGTTGTCTGCATTGAAGGCTGAAGATGTCTGCGTGCAGATTGCTGCTTGACCTAATTCTCTGATGAGTGAAGACTGCTGTTGTGGAGCCTAAGAGCCTACGTTGGAGATTAATACACTGCGTATGTTGAATGCATTGTACTTCCAGCACAAGAGCACCACCTCTCTTGGTTCGAGTTTGAGAGAGTTGAAGAATTTTGTGAAGACTGCGCACTATTGTTGCGTTCTGGTATCACTATTGGAGACTGCGTTGGGTCTGAGTTCTTTGTGTCTGTCAAAAAAAACCCTAACCTGAAGCTGCCTAGAGACTGATATATATTAAATACCGAGCCTGAAGCTGCGATGAGGAATGAGAGAATTCTGATATATGTTGCAGACCGAGCCTGAGCCTGAAGCTGCCTGGAGAATTGTACGTGGAGACTCTATGATGTGTTGTATGCTGCCTGAAAATTGGTGCCTGCGTTGAAAACTGGTACCTACGTTGAAGGACGCCTGAAAACTGGTGCCTGGATTGGTATCTGATATCTGTGGTATTGCTATCTGATATATAATGCGTTAGTATTTGCTTGCTGCTTGATAGTAAAGATTCCTCCTGGAAGTGGAGCTGCGACCTATGCTGCAGGCCTTTTGTTGTGCATAATCATCTAAATGCTGGGTTTTCTCCGTTTGCCCTAATTTCTGTGCGTTGGTAAATTCTGCAAGTATTTGTTTATTCTCATTGAGTGATTACTATATTTTAAAGGAGATTGTTATAAGCTTTTCAAAATCTTGGAGGTTGTAGAAAATTTGTTCACAACATTGTAAGCCTATTTGTTGCAATAGACTGCAAAACCAGAAACCCTACAGCGATTATTGGCATTCTGTCTGTGCATTTTAATGGATTTAAATAGGGTTTTGCTTACAAGAAATCATTGCAAAGATTGTTGGTGCATAAAAGAAATTATATTGTGAAGAAAAGTTGCAGCTGGTTGACCGTATTGAATTCCCAAATAGGATTCACAAGTGGTCTAAGAAAGCTTGCAGCTGTTGCTATAGCTGCTCCAAAAGAAGAAAAGTTGCAGAACCAGATCCACATCATTTAGACAATCACAATGGCAAGTTACAGTTATGATTGAGGTATCATTGTAATTTTTTCATATGAAGATTTGAATTGTCCATGTAAACAACACTCTAAAGTAAATTACATGGAGATGTGTTGAAAGAATTCTAATCCTGTGTTTCTTTGAGAGTTGTGCCTCTCCCTCACCATCACCTCTGTAAATCACCTTGGCAGAGACTGTAGACCTGCAAGGTTATTGTTTTTCTCTTTGTCATATCAAGTTTATTATTGCAAATTACACTAGCAGTTGTAAAGATGCACTCTTTGGCATCTAGTATTGGTGCTGCCCTAGCTGGCAAAGACCAATCCAAAGACCCTTCCAAGGGAGATTGCAGCAAGAGAGGACGAGGAAGAAGAAATTTCAGAAGCAGAGGGGGCAGAAGCAAAAGATCAGATTTGCAGTGCAAGCGTTGTGGAAAGACTAGGCACACATCAGATCAGTGTTGGGCTTCGTGGGACTCCATCAAAGACAAGCACAACCAGAAGAAAGATGACCAAGATGCTAGTAAATTATCTGATTCTTGTATTGTTGCACATTGTAATCC